>JAZHEH010002794.1:3600000-3970000 GCA_036589455.1 Ateles fusciceps | reverse complement strand
CAAGAGGTGCTCAATCTCTTCCTTGTTCTGAAGTCTGAGGTCAGAGGGAGTCATCAACATGGTGTTGAAGCTTGTGGCAGCTCATGAACCTGCTGATATTCGCAGCAGCCAACGTGAAGACTGCACCTCTGTTCACCCCATATTAGGGACCTCCTCCCACCCACTGCCAGCACTTTCACTATTTCTTTAATATGGATTAATGCAAACACTGCTTTACTTAACACTGGGGGACTGTGAGGGTTTTTCTTTCTTTCTTGTTATAGGTGATCATGTTTATTGCTCTGATGATGTATTAAAAAGTAAACATACATTCTGATCCATTCTTTAAGCCTCTGTTCAAACATTCCTCCTCCAGGAAGTCTTCCCTGATTGTCCACCCAAAGGTGTCTTCTCTGCCCTACTAAGTTTTCTGAAAGGCAATCCTGGGCTCAGATCAATTTCTCACAGTGCTGGGAAGAAGTGCTTGATGGAGAATAAAATACAATAAACTATAAAGGTGAGTTTATGCTTTTAGAAGTAAGTACCCAGGGCTCTGTCTCAGGAAGCCGGTATGAGGACGAAGCACAGAGAAAACAGGTTGGCCAGTTTCATGTCAGCAGCCCTCAGGAAGCTGGTGTGGGAAGGGACTGCTGGGCTCTCACGGACTACCAATCCCAAGGGCCTGCTGCAGTCGGCTGAGGCTTGGCAGAAATGTGTATTATGCTGTTCACCCCGCAAGGCTGTCCAGGCTCCAGGTAAAGCAGCCTCAGAGTGACCCAAATTATAATGAGGGGTAAGGGAAGCATCGTACAGTCACGGAACAGGGCAGTCTGAGGGTAGGTGGACAGGTGTTTGCTGGAGGCAGGGCCAGCATCTGGGAAGGAAGAGGTAGGGAAGGAAGGGGAGGAAGCCTTTGGCTTTGCAAAAATCTGCAAATCCTTGGAACAGAGTAACTGTGTCCACTCCATTGACTCTAGGCTTGGCATGTGATGGTGTGAGGGGATGTGGTGTTTTCTGGGTCAAAGCTGTTATGCTAAAGCTGCTTGTATGGTTTGCTCTGTAACCCCTGGAGCCTCCGTCCTCTGTCATGAGAATAGCGTGCTCCCAGCATAAGAGTCCTGTATGGACCCAAACTCCACCAGCAACCAGGGGCCTCATCCAGCCAATCCCAGCAAAGCCAAGAAGAGCCCCAGGTAACCTACAGAGCCCCAGGAAGAAGAAATAATGCTCGCTTCTGTAAGCCATTGAGGCCTGGGGCTGTGTGTTACTCAGTGTGATTGCTGCAGATGCCTGCCTAATACACCTATTTGTTGGAGTCAAAGCTGGCATGTTCCACCACACCACCTTGCTTCTTGGGAATTAGGGAGCTTTGAAAAACTGCACAGCCCCCTCAAAAACTAAAGCCTGCTGTCACTGTTATTAATTTTCTCAAATTCCTCATTCCTTTTACAGCTGCAACTAAGCCTTTTTCTTCTCTTTTCTTTCCTTAAGTCACAGAAAAAAACCAAAGCAAATAACTGAGATTTCAGCTCCATTAATTTTTCAGGGCACCATAAATTAAAGAGCAATTGCAATGCAGTCAATTTCTGTGGGAAAATAAGTCTCCGTGATTGTGCTTGAGTCTAATTACATGGAAGGCTAAGTAGCGCTATTAATACCCAGAAGCACAAGCTATCCTCAAGGAAGGTGCCAGGAGCAAAGAGGCAGCCCAGGAGGCTGGGAAATGCAGAGACACCAGTCAGGGAAGACCAAACCTTGGCAAGGAGGCCAGGTCCTGTGGAGAGCCATGGCAAAGCCCAGCCAGGAATCTTCATTTGGAGGCCCCTGACCTGGACAGTCCCTATTGGTAGAAATTTATCATTCATTCATCTAATAAACTGTCTACCATTCATCCATCATCCATCCATCCACCATCCATCATCCATCCATCCATCCACCATCCACCCACCCATCCATCCATCCATCTTCCATTCATCCACCCATCTATCCATCTACCATCCCCATCCGTCCATCCACCCATCCATCCATCATCCATCCATCCACCCATCCATCTACCCACCCACCCATACAACCACCTATCCATCCATCCCCATCCACCCACCCACTCATCCATCCATTCATCCCCCATCTACCCATCCATTCATCCATCCATCCACCCACCAACCCACCCACCCTACACGCATCCACCATCCATCCCCATCCACCCATCCACCCATCCATCCCCATCCATCCACCCATCCATTCATCCATCCATCCATCCACCAACTCACTCTACACCCATCCACCATCCATCCCCATCCACTTAACCACCCATCCATCCACCCATTCATCCATCCACCCACCCATCCCTCCCCATCCATCCATCCATCTATCCATCCCCATCCACCTAGCCATCCATCCAGCCATCCATCTATCCATCCATCCATCCACCCACCCTACATCCATCCACCATCCATCCCCATCAACCCATCCACCCATCCATCCACCCATCCACCCACCCATCTACCCATCCATCCACCCATCCACCCACCCATCCATCCATCCACCCACCCATCCATCCCAATTCATCCATTCATCCATCCTCCCGTCCATCCATCCACCCACCCTACACCCATCCACCATCCATCCCCATCCACCCATCCACCCACCCATCCATCCATCTATCCACCCACCCATCCATCCCCATCCATCCATTTATCCATCTATCCATCCATCCTTCCATCATCTATACATCTATCCATTCATTCATCTGTCCATCCCTCCTCACCCATCCAACCATCTACCCCCCCATCCTCAATCTATTCATCCAACTAATACTTTCAGCCAGACACTTTAGATTAAAATGGTGAAAAAGACCAGACACCTTTCTTGCCTTGAAGGAGCTTGCCCCAAGTGGGTATATTGGGTGTAGACAATAATCAGATGATTGCACAAATATATAGTTACCTGACATGGTTTGGCTCTGTGTCCCACCCAGATCTCATCTCAAATTGTAATCCCCACACATGGAGGGAGGAACCTGGTGGGGAGGTGATTGGCTCACAGGGGCAGTTTCCCCCAGGCTGTTCTTGTGTGACAGTGAGTGACTTCTCGTGAGATCTGATGGTTTAAAAGTATTTTTGAGTTCCCAACCTGCATGCTCTCTCTCTCCTGATCCCTTGTGAAGATGATGCCTGCTTCCCCTTTCCCTTCCACCATGACTGTAAGTTTCCTGAGGCCTCCCCACCCATGTGGAACTTTGGGTCAATTAAACCTCTTTCTTTGTAAATCAGTCTCAGGTGGTTCTTTACAGCAATGTGGATACGGACTAACAGGTACCCATGGTGATGGTGTTGAGAAAGAGAAGCACAGGAACATGGAAGAGTGTAAAATGCTGGGGCCCAAGCTGGCCTAGGGTGGCACAGGGAAGGCTGCTGATGTGGGCAGCTTCTGTTTGCCTTCCAGGTTCATGCTGGCTCTTTCCAACCTTTCTCTGACCCTGGGAGCTGACCTAGGTAGACAGATCCACCCTTCATTGGCCCTGAGACTGACCTGTGTAGACAGATCTGCAACCTTTTTCCTCTAGCCTCTGGTTGGATTCAGCCTGTGGGAAGCCTCAGTGCACTGGAGAGAGGCATGTGCTGTTCCTCTTGTTCCCTGACTGTTCAGCCCAGTTTGGTTCAGTTGCTCTACCCAGAGCCAGGCCTCCTACTGGAACCATTCCTGCAACTTGGAGCCCACACCTCCTGTTGGGCAGAGGTGCCAGGTTCAAGGTGGCCCCGAAAATGTATCCATGTCCTAATTCTTAGAACCTGTAGCCATTACCTCACAGGGCAGAAAGGGAGCTGCAGATGGGATTGCTGAGGTCTCCAGATGTGAAGATCACCCCAGGCTATCTGCATGGGCCCCAAACAAAATCCCCCTGAGTCCCTACAGAAAGCAGGGGCGGAGGGAGACTCACACACACACACACACACACACACACATTCATGCTCACACACTCATGTACACTCACACACCCACACACTCACATAGGCTCTCACCCACACACACTCGTGTACACTCCTGCAAATACCCACGCATGCTCACATAGGCTCTCACACTCACACATACCCACACCCCAACATGCTCACATACAGTTTCACACTTGCAAATACCCACACACTCACAGGCTCTCACACGTGCACACACCCATCCACACCCCCGCAGACATGCACTTTTACACACACATGCTCACACCCCACACTCACACATTCTCACACTCAAACACACCCACACACTCACCCACAAACTCACATACTTTCATGCACACACCCACACCCTCACACTCTCCTACACACAATCACCCTCTTACACCCACACACTCACATTCACACACGCAAATACATCCTCACACCCATGCTCTCACACTCAAATACAACCTTACCCACACACATACCCACACTCAAATACACTTTCACATCCACACCCACATATACACACATTCACATACATTCTCACACTCAAACACACCCCCACACACACCCATAAACTTGTGCAGTTTCATACCCACACCCCCACACACTCATACACACAATCATGCACATCCTCATACCCACACTCACACACTCACATTCACACACTAAATACACCCTCACACCCAGTCTCATAGTCAAACCCAACGTCACCCACACACATACCCATACTCACATACACTTTCACACCCACAGCCACACTCACACACATTCACATCACACCCACACCCATGCACACATATGTGAACACACATTCACATCCACACCTACTCTGATATACACATTTACACACATTCACACAAACACATTAACACACACTCCCACATACCTACACATACCACATTCACATTCATTCACACACATTCACCCACAGTCACACACACTTACACTAACCCCCACCACCTACAAAGCGACACCCTCACACCTACCCACACACATGCACACCCACCCCACACACATGCACACCCACCCCATACACATGCACTCACCACACGCACACACTCACGCAGTAGGCAGTGTGGAGATGGGGCAGAGGAAGATGTGAGGCCACCCTGAAGGAGATACTGGCAGCTGCCAGCAGCTGGAAGAGGCAGGTCAGACTCCTCCCTAGAGCCCAGGGGGAGCGCACCCCGCTGACACCTTGATCTTGGGCCAGCGACACTGGTTTTGGACTGTGGGCTTCCAGAACTGTGAGAGAATACGTTTCTGTTGCTCTAAGCCAGCAGTCTGTGGTCAGTTGTTCCCACAGCTGCAAGGAAGGAACAAAGCCTTTTCCTTCCGCACTCTCCTGTCGGGCCCTCCCCAGCCTCAGAACCCAGGTAGGCCCCCCCTGCAGATGCAGCCCAGTGCTCCCCACCAGGCTGGCACCCCCGCTCCCCCATGCACCCGGGGACGGGGCCTCAGTTCTCTGCTGAGCCCCATGGACACAGCTCCTAGAGGAGGGGGATGCTGATTTGGGGTCTGAAGAATAAGCCACCACCCTTGGTGAGGGTGGAAGAGCATTCCAGGCTGAGGGAAAGGCCCCGTGAGGCCTGGTGAGGGTGTGGGGAATGTTCCGGAAGTAGAGAAAGGCCTTGTGACTGGTGGGCAGAGAGGGATGGCGGTGGGCATGATCCTCATCGCCTGCTACTCACTGGCTCCTCTCCAACCTCTGAGCACCATGCTCCGCCCACCACCACTTCATTCAGCTCCCACGGCACAGCCAAGCAGGCGAGGTCCCTCGAGGTTACACCAAGGGGGGCGATGGTCCAGTGTCCTCGCCCGCAGCCCCGGGAGGCCCCTCCTCAACTAGCCCAGGGGCTCCGGGTCCCATGTGCTCCAAGCGGTCACTCGCCTCCGGGTGGGTGGAGTGGACCCCAGCCCCACAGACCACGCGAGTGGCACCTGCACATCTTACCTTGCTCTCCTTCGTGTAGGCGAGGATCTTGTCTTCCTCCTTGGGATGAAAATCAGAGTTTCCACGAAGAAAGGAATGGGCTGCTTCTGAAAGGTGGCGCCTTCGTCCGCGCTGAGGAATAGGCTCTGATCCCGGTCACTGAGTGAGGAGCTGACAAGGATGACCTGAAACACAAAGCGGGTTGTGAGGCCTGGGCAGGGTGCGCCTCTCACCCCAACCACTGACACCAGGGAAGAGTGCCCAGAAATGGCAGCCCATCCCCAGCCTGGCCAGCTCAGCCTAACTGTAGCCATCCATTCACGGGGTGCCTGGGCCAGCCCTCACCCCTGCAACCAGGGAGGAGATGTCCAGAAATGGCAGGTCCACCCCCAACCTGGCCGGCTCAGTGCCAATCACAGCCATTCATTCACTCATTCATCTATTCATTCATGCGGTGTCTGGGCCTGGCTTCACACACCAGGGAGGGATGCCCAGAAATGGCAGGTCCACTCCCAACTCAGCGGGCTCAGCCTAACCGTAGCCATACATTCGTGCATTCATTCATTCACTAATTCATTCATCACACCAGAGAGGGGGTACTACAGAAATGGGAGGTCCCACCCAAACCCAGCCGACTCAGTGCTAATCATAGCCATTCATTCATTCATTCATTCATGGAGTGTAGGGCACTGTTCTGGACGCCGAGGCTCCACTGTAAATGCAGGGTTCACGGCCTCTGCCCTGAATGCAAATCCGTTCCAGAGAACCAAGACAGGTGAACACTCAGAGCCCCTGTCTGAAGTTCTGTTCAGGGACAGCTGCTCCAAAGCAGGACAGGGATAGACGGGGAGGGAGTGATTGGGTGGGGCATACTACCTCCAGCAGAGGAGACTGCTGAGCCAGGGGGTCCCGGGGAACTCAGGGGCAGGCCCGAGGGGCTGATGTAGGGGACTGAGTGGGAGGCACACATGGGGCTGGAGCAGCAGCCAGGGGTCAGACCTGCCAGGCCTCAGACAGAGGTACAGTGGGTTGTATGGTGACCCCAGGAAGATTCATCAACATCCCTGCCCCCAGTACATGTGACTGTGATCTCACTTGGAAATAGGGTCTTTGGAGACCTGGCTAAGCATCTCAGGATGAAGCCATCTGGATTTGGGGTAGACCCTAAATTCAATAACTGGTGTCCTTATAAGGAGAGGGAAGGTGGGGGATGCAGAGAGGAGGCCACACACGGGCAGAGGTGGAGATGGGGGGCACGTCCGCAGGTCACCACGGCTGTCAATTGCCAGCAGCACAGAAACCTGGGAGTGGCACAGAACGAAAAGTCCTTCTGAGCCCCTAGAAGGAACCAGCCCTGCCGACATGTTGGACTCCCAGCCTCCAGACGGTGAGGGGATACATGGCTGCTAGTTTCAGCCCCCACGTGTGTGGGTCTTTGCCACAGCAGCCCCAGCAAACACACACAATAACGGGGATCCTGTTATTTGGGGCGGGAGGTCTCCAGGGAGGCATGAGGAAGGGAGGGGGTGGCCTTGTTTAGGTTTTCAAAGGGGCCACACAGGAGTGGGTCATTTAGGAGGAGATCCCCTTATCCTGGCTGGATTTGGTGGCTTGGTGAGATTCGGGATATCGCATCTTCACATTTGGAATGACAGAGACCCAGACACTCACAGGGGGCCCTGGGGCCACTTTGTTTTGCAATTGGTAGACAAGGTGGCAAATCAAACTTACCTGAGGTCACACAGCCATGGAATTTGAACCAGGTTACCCAGAGACTCAGCGTGCACCCCTCGCTCCGACCCTACAAGCACACAGTGTCCATTCATTCATTCCTTCATTCCACAAACATATAGAGTCCTGGCCTACACAGGCATTGGGGCCTGCAGGGATGGGGGTGAGGCAGGAGAACAGCTGTGGCTGTACTGGACATGGTTCTCGTCCTAACGGTGGACCCAAAGCAAGTCCCAAAGGAAGTCTCCCTTTGGAGTCAAGCATTGGCCTCCAGAGCACTGCTCTTAGCCACAGGCTACAGGGTGCGCCCATGTAGGATGGGGCGTTGAAGCTGGGCCTCACTCGGGGCTGGGTGGGACCAGTCCTGCCAAAGATGAGCACAGCTTTCCTGGGGAGGACAGTAGGCAATGGCACGAGGCCACTATGGTGGCCTTCCCAGACTGCAAAGTATCTCCAGAAGACACGTAAGCTCATGGAGCAAAAATCAATAGGCTGCACGCAGCGCCTGCCTTTAAGTGAATGAATGGTGACTCCAAAGATTCTTTCCAAGGGAAACCTTCACGAACCTCCCAGCTACGGCCATTAATCTCCATCAGCACAAAACCCCGCCCCTCCCAGCACACCAGGGGCCTGACAGAGAACGATGTGACCTCTGTGGAGAGCGATTCCTTGGACGACTTTGGTCCCCGAAATGGGGACGTGGTGTATGCTCAGAGCTGTGCCTCTTGGTGTGGTTTATCCATAGGAAAAAATACGAGGAGGAGCTGAGGGCTGGTTAGGGGAGCCTTGATTACATCATAATGTTGGCAAAGAACACGTAACCACTGGGGAGCTTCTGTGCTCACGAATGAAAGGAGGGTGCAAAATGACAAGGAGGCACCCTACTGCACATACCACACGGACACAACGGGAAAGCCGCCTGCTGCAATTCTGTTAATGACAAGTGACTGGAGAAGTAGGTGTGACTTTATCAAGGGGAAAGGCCCAGAAATAAGAATGGAAGGTAGCTTGGTGGGACGTAATGGCGGTTGGTCTTAAGTGGCAGAGCTAGCAGGAATTTACTTTTTTACTTTGATAGAATAGTTTCAGATTTATGGAAAAGTTGCAGATAGCCCAGGGAGTTCCTGCCTGTTGGATGGGGACAATGAGGCACAGGGAGGTCACACGGATGGTCAGGATAGAGCCGAGATCAGGAGCCGAGTGTCTGACTCAAGAGCCCTGTTCTCTGCCACACTCTGCAGGGTGCACCCACGCAGGAAGGGGCGTTTTAGCTGAGCCTCACAATTCCTGTCTACGCCACACCCTGGTCCCCTGTTATTAACACCTTGCATCAGCCTGGGACATGTCCACAAGAGGACACCAGCAACGGCACATCAGTGTTCTCCAAACACCACACTTTGTCCAGATTCCTGTGTTTCTTTTTCCTGTTCCAGGATACCACCAGGACACCACAGCACATCTTAAGCTGGGACAGTCTGGGGACTTTCCTTGTGTTGGATGACCTTGTGAGCTCTGAGAAGGGCTGCCCAGGCACGCTGGAGGATGCCTCTCAATGTGGGTCTGTCTGATGTTTTCCTGGGCATCAGATGGGGTTGTGGGTTCTTGGGAGGAGGGCCGCAGGGATGAGTGAGATGCCTCAGGCCGAGCCTGGTCATCAGCAGACCTGTCGCTGATGGCGCTGCTCTTCCCAGCCAGGGTCCTGCGTGTCAGGCTCCCCCTGGTGGAGTCACACTCTTCTCCTTTCCACACTGTCCTCTAGGAAGGAAGTCACCACGTGCAACCTGCACTTGAAGGGTGGGAGCTACCCCCCACCTGGAGCATGGAAGAGCCACATTGACGATTTGGAATTCTTTAGCATGGGAGAGGTTTGTCTCTTCCCCTCCATTATTTACTCATTCAGTCATTTATTTATATTACTGTGAGCTCATGAATATTTGACACTTTAGTTGTAATTGGAAACTGTTCTGATATTTTGTTGCTCAAATAGCTCCAGCTCTGGCCCCGGGGGAGCCCCGTCAGCTGGGCCTTGTGTCCCTGTGACATGCCCCCATCATCCTTCTCCCTCCCAAAATTCTTCTTCTTATGTTTTTTTGAAACAGAGTCTCGCTTTGTCGCCCAGGCTGGAGCGCAGTGGCGCGATCTCAGCTCACTGCAACCTCCACCTCAGGTTCAAGCAATTCCCCTGCCTCAGCTTCCTGAGTAGCTGGGATTACAGGCGCCCACCACCACACCTGGCTAATTTTTGCATTTTTAGTAGAGACGGGGTTTCACCATGTTGCCCAGGCTGGTCTCAAACTCCTGACTTCAGGTGATCCAGCCGCCTTGGCCTCCCAAAGTGCTGGGATGACAAGTGTGAGCCATGGTGCCTGGCTTGCCCCTCCCAAGGTTCTGCATACACTGCACGTGGGTTCCCCAGATAACCAGAAAGAAAGAAGGAAGTCCTCAGGCTCATTCACCATCCATTCAACTTTGACCCACACATCTGGCTCCATCTATGCCATTTGCTCAGGGAAGCCCAAATTTCCCTTATTAAAGCACTTTCCCCGTGATACAGTTTTCCAAATGTTCTAACCAGGCAACTATGTGTGTGCCCTCCTAATTGGCCTGTGCGCCATTTTTGTACCTTGAGAAAAAACAGGGCTGACACGGAGCTGGCCGTTAGTCCTGCCTGACGGACAGGTGAATGAATGCATGCAGGAACAAGCGCATGAACGATGCCAACTCAGTCTGCAAAGTCCCAAGGGAATTGTTTGTTTGCTTCTCAGCTTTGGGAGGAAAACAATATGAACATTAAAGCAGCCTGGAGAGCAAAACTCCTAGAAAAAACTTCTCCACCTATTCGTCCTCACCACTTAAAGTTTTGCACATGAATGAAGGCTCCTTCGTTCGTTCATTCATTCATTCATTCATTCTTCTACATTGCAAAACCACATGGTCCAAGCAAGAATTTAGGTAAACACAGGGCTCTGCAGGAGCACAGAAGAGGCAAAATAGCACCCAGGTGCTGGGCAGGTACAAAGGCAGGTAGGAGGGCTTCCTGGAGGTGGTGACACCCAGGTGAGCCTTGAAGAATGGATGGAAAATGGATTGGTAGACATGGGGGACAGGGCTTCAGGCAGAGAGGACAGCATGACCCCAAAGGCAAGCAAGTGGGGGTCCCTGCCCTGCCTCTCCTCCAGCCTCACCTCCCCACCCCTCAGGCTCCTGGCATCACAGCCACGGCAAACTCCTTGTGTGCCTCCAGTTGGTGGAGGCCATCTGCATCCCGATGACCCCTTGTGTGTGTTTATTTCCTCTGGGTGGAATGCATGGTGGGACCAAGACACCCTACCCCTGCCACTGCTGACTCAGAACCAAACCTTCAATTTTCAAAATGACATAAAATCCACATGTGATCAAATCAAAATAGCTTCTTCTTCCAGATTTTCTGAGTACAAAATTCTGAACAATCTCAACAACCCTGAATGCTTCTCGTTCACATATGTGAGCCTGTTTTGATGCTGGGATGCTCCTTCCCTTGTTATCTGCTCATTGAGGACCCTGTTCTGCAAGGCTCATTTCAAAGGTCACCTCTTCCAGGAAGCCCTCTATGATTGGGAGTTATTCCACTCCTTCCTCTGCCCCCTCTAGCATCTTGTGCATACATAGGTTACAGCCTGGTGGCACTGGTGTCCTCCTGGTGGGTTCGCTTCTGCTGCCAGTCGCCCAGCCTGGCAGTGCTCATGTCTTCATCACTGCCGTTTCCCCAGGACTGTGATCCCAATGAATGGGCTGCTGCATTATAACACACAGCCAGTGGGCGCTCTGGGTACGTGGCTCACTTCTCCATCACAGCCCCTTTCTGCACAGTCCACACCCTGCATTTGGCCCGGGCTCTGCAGGTGGTGACACGGAGGTGAGAGGAGAAAAAGCTCGAGGAAGTGACTCTAACCTGGGTCCCGGCCATCTGGGCCAGGGCTATTTTTGGTGCTGAGTCGGGAGAGTGAGCCAGGAAAGATGGGGAGAGGAAAGTGCTGACAGGAAGGGATTATTGGAGCAAAGAAAACAAATCAATTAGCACCGTGCCAGGCGTTGCTGCCAATTGCTCCTCCAAATCGGGAAGCAGCCTCTATTTTAAAGGGTGTATTTTTACCGCTTACTATTCTGGGGGAGACATATGTACCTGCACTGGGTTCCGGGGGCCCAGGAGGCTGGGTTTTTGAAATTAGAGGCGACATTCTAAAATATGGTGAAGAGAAATGCTTGACAGATTCATTTGACTAATGGCCAGTGATTTGAAGCGGGAGTCTGAGAAATGGGTGCATAGTGTATGGGGCCCTGCACACGGTCAGGGGCAGATACAGGGTCAGGGAGTCCCCCTATTTCATTAAATGCTCACAGCATACATGCCAGGTGGGTACGATCATCCCCATTTCTCAGATGGGAAAACAGGCCAGAGAACCTGTGCTCCCCAAGGGAGATCGCACAGACAGCTTCTCCCCTGACGTCTGTGTCACCTCTACAAACACTGCGGTCAATGGGATCCTTCCTTGCACCTGCCCAGAAGGTAGCTGGCCAGCACTGGGTCCCAGTGCAACAGGCTTGGAAGAGTCTAGAGAGATCTCTCTCGTCCCCAAAGACTGGCAGTGGCTTCCAGAAGTCTGCAGGGCAGGTCTGTCCAGGGCTTTCGAGATGGACTTCCAACCCTGTGACGAGGGAAGGTGAGGCTGGGAGGGAGGGGCTCCCATTCCTTCTTCCCTCTCGGCCCCTCGGCCCATTCTGGAGGGGGACTGACTGACTCATTCAGCCCATATGTGCAGACCCCTGGGCTGGGAGCTGAACTCCATGGGATTCCTGCGCCCCCAGGGGGTCACAACAGACAGGAGGATCACCGAGTAGGTCTGAGAGGTGCACTAATCAGGGCAGCCCTGAGCAGAGAGGGCCCTTCACCCAGGCTAGACCAAAGTGGAGGGGGAGGCCGTCCATCAGGAGCGTTTCTGCAGATGACACAGCTCACATGGGGTGGGCCAGAGTTGACTCTGCAAAAAGATGCCCTGGAGAGACCAAGGGCAGGCCCTGGGAGACACTGAGCTGGCCCTGCCATCCCCTCCCTGCCAGGCCAGGAGGTGCATCTGAAGCCGAGGCCTGGACGCCCCTCTCTGGCTCTTCACAATGAGTCTCTCCCTCCCTGCCTCCCTGGCCTGCATCCCAGCTGGCCTCTTGCTTAAACTAGCATGTCAGAACCACCCCTGTGATCCAGCCCTGCAGGAGCCGGCTATGGCCCCGCCCCGGCCTTCGGGACACTGCCGAGTCCCCTTCCCTGGCCTGCACTGTCTTCCTGCTGCAGGGCTTCCAACCCAGCTCCTCCAAAAGGTGGTGCCAACGTCCCAGTCTGCCTGGCAGCAAAGCTCATCATATCCCAACTCTCAACTCTCCAAGCTAAAAAAAAAAAAAAGGAAAACAAACAGCATCCAGAAACCACTTCTGGCCCCCGCTAGAGCTCTGGCTCACACTCCGCTCTGCAGACCTCTGGTTTCCATTCACAGATCTCTGTCCCGGGGGAGGCTGCTTTTAGTCTGCTCTTTACCAAGTTTAGCCTCAAGGATTGGTGTCATTTGGATTTGCCTTTCTATTTCAAATCCCATTGCCCAGTCTACTCCTGGCCCAGCTCAGGGTACAGACAACTTGGCTTTCCCGCTGAGCAAGGCACACAGTGGAGGCGAAAACATACTGCAGCCTCCACCCCCGGATCTGAAATTAGAATCTTCCCAGAGTGTCTCATCCAAGCCTGTGTGACTCACAACGAGCAGAAAGCATTCTCCCTCCCGATGCTTCCCCCTGCGGCCGAATGCATGTGGCTCGCTGGATGTTCAGCTCACACTCCATCAGCTAGCTGGTGTTTTAGGCTGGGCTGGAGAGGAAATTTACACAGTGGGAAAGGCATTTGGAAGCTCCATGCACAGACTCCTGGCTGAGGGTCCTGGGGATCAGCTCACGCAGACATGGTGGGAAGTGAGCAAAAGAACTTGCCTTGGATGGAGACCAGAGGGACCCTGCAGAGATCAGCCAGTGGGAAGTGAGGAGGGGGGCGTCACTGAAGAGGGGTGAGGGGCCCCAGCGGGCTGCTGGAGAGAGCTCAGCCCTCCCACCTCCCGACTCTCACCTCCTCCCTTCCTCACCTCCCAGCCGGGCCTGCCCTGCCTCAGCCTCTCTGACTTGTTCCACACTCATGTTTGTTTCATACCCATGGTCCCTCTCACGTGGCTCTGGCCACCGTGGCCTCAGGCTGGCTCTCTGTTCTGGCTCCGGAGAGCCCCTTCCCAGAGGGTGTGTAGCTGGCTCCTTCTTTTTAAAAATTTATTTTTATTTGTATTAATATTACTTCTAATGGACCAATCATAACTGTATACATTTGTGGGTACGATGTGCTATTTTGATATATGTGTGTGTGTATAAACACACACGACGCACAACATGCAATGATTAAATGAAGCTAATCATCACAGCCGTCACCTCGCCCACTTATTTTCTGAGATGAGACATTTGAGATTTCAAAACAGCAAGGGAAGCGAACTCCAAATGACCGGCTCCTCCTAACCCCCAGCGGGCAGTGCCAAGGCCACCGCCTCAGAGGCCCTTCCTGAGTGCACCCTCTAAATGGGCCCTGACTCCAGGTCATTCTTTTCTCTGAAAACAGCCTTTTAGATTATTATTTTTCATGGTGGTAAAACAGACATAACATAAAATGTCCCACGTAGCACACAGTTCAGTGGCGCTAGGCATCCACGCTGCCATGCAGTTGTCACCACCATCCTTCTCTGCAGCTTTTCCATTACCCCAAACTGCAGCTCCGTCCTCAGGAAGCCCAGCCCCCCACGCCCTCCCTGTGTGTAACTGTGCTCCCTTCCTGGCTGATCCCCCCCATGAGGCGGCGTGGTCAGGGGACAGGGTTGTCTCGTTCACTGCTGAATCCCAAGCCCCACCCGGCGCGGAGTCCACGTTCAGGCCATGAGTTGAGTGCTGCTGAACCCGCTGATGGGATGTATTTCACTCTCACCTCGGGCAGACGTTTAACATTTAAGGGAGGCAGTGCTCTGTTCTGTTTTGTTCTGTCTGTTCTGTGTGCTGATGTTCAGCCCTTCTCAGCCCCACCTGAAGCCCAGGAGCCTGGAAGCCTGGAGACCACATACCCCCACTCCCTTAGACCCTGACCCCAAGCTGCCTTCACATGAGCGCTGACAGGCACAAGAGTGAAGACGCCTTGTTCTCCAGCACCTGCTGCAGGCAGGCCCAGGGCTGTGCCAGGGTCTCCAGCATCCTCCCCAGGCCCACCCGCTTGGGTACAGCAGGAGCTGAGGATTGGCAGCCATTTCTCAAGGCTCCGGCGTGCCCAACCTCCTGCTATTTCCAGTGGCTTCTGTCACCTCCACTCCCATCTACTGTGTAAAGAGGCCTCCAAGTCCTTGTATCAAATCCCTTTCTCCTCCAGATACTGAAAGTGGTTTCTAACCAAGGCTTGTGAACTCCTGGATCTAGAACTATTTTACCAAATAAATACCAACTTTCTTTTCCTCTCCCCTTCCTTCCTCCCTCCGTTCCTTCTTTCCTGCCTCCCTCCCTCCCTCCTTCCTTCCTTTCTTCCTCCTCTCCTTCCTTCATCCCACCCCTCCATCTGTCCTTCCATCCATCTATCCACTGGGGAGGGACTGTAAGGGTTCCGAGCTGATCTGAAACCTTCTCTTGTGTGGACCAAGGCCATGCCTTCACGCCCGCCTGCCCAGGGTCTTGGAACTACCTAACCTCTTCCCTGCCAAGACCCAGGAATTTTGCAATGACATTTTTCGTGGCTCCTCAACGGAGGCACATCGAGAGTTAACAAGAGATTTGCCCCTCAAATAAAAGCTCTCGGCCAAATAGAAATTGGGGCAGGGCCAAGGTGGAGAGACCTGTTGGCATCACGGTTCCTAAAAGAGATTTGGTCAACTAGGTGGGTGAGGGCCCCATTCACCCCCCACAGCATGGGACTTCATGCAGAATTCTGAGAAACATGTTGGGAGCCAAGCAGACTGATGCCAGGGCTTGGAAGGGCAGTGTCACCCACCCATCCCGCGTAGGAATATGTAAGGCCTGGCATTCTCAGCAGGACACCTCCCACTGTCCTTTGCTTAGCGGAGGGAATTTTAAAAAAACCCATGAAGAGTCTGGGTGTAGTAGTACACACAGGTAATCCCAGCATTTTGAGAGGCCGAGGTGGGTGGATCGCTTGAGTCTAGGAGTTTGAGACCAGCCTGGGTAACAAGGCGAAACCCTGTCTCTTGAAGTATAGAAAAAATTAGCCAGACATAGTGGCACGCACCTGTCATCCCAGCTACTTTGTAGGGGTATGGGGGGTGGGGGTGCTGAGGCAGGAGGATCTCTTGAGCCTGGGAGGCAGAGGTTGTAGTGAGCTGAGATGGTGCCGCTGTACTCTAGACTGGGCTACAGAGCTAGACCAAGTCTCAAAAAATAAATAAATGAATGAATACAAAATAAAATCCTACAAAGGACAAAAGTCAAGAGAATCATTTTCACCGAGGATGAGGAGGGGGAACAGCACCACACTTGGGACTCGAACTCCTCGGTCATCGAGCCAGCATGTATGCACTGAGCACCAGGGACTGTGTTAGGTGTTGGGCTAGGACGGTGGGCGGGGCAGTACAGGACGAAACCTCCGTCCTGTGGGCTTACAGCTGAATGCAAAAGACAAGGAGGAAGACAAACGCAGGAATATGATCGTTTCAGATGCTGGTGAGTGCCGCAGACAAGAGAAAATCAGGTAATTAAATGACTAATGTGCATATGTCTTTATATATATGTGTGTTCATCAATAAATACATGCACACACATGACACACACAAATATACACAAGTGCTATAGCAAGGGAAGTCCAGATATATGAATGAATCCGTAGAGACAGAGGCATGAAGCAGGCCAGAAGGCGAACAGCACTGTTTGTTTCTGGGTGAGGAGACGGTGCTTTTTTCTTGCTTTGGAGAATGTTTCTGGCTACACTGCCTAGTCTGTGCCTCACGGCCTAGTGTGAACCATCTGCAGAATGACTAAATACATTTGCGTCAGTCAATATTTTTAAATGAGTGTCTTACATTTGTAATTAGGAAAAACCCCAATAAATAATATACTTTTATGAAAGAGGAATGTGTTTGTAAGCAAAAGCCTGAGAAAGTCTGTTAGCAAGACATTTGTGAAACACTAAGGTTTATTGCTGGGCTATCTATGAATGGCCAGTGTGTGATACTTTTATTTATTTACTTATTCATTTAGAGACAGGGTCTTGCTCTGTCACCCAGGCTGGAGTGCGGTAGACTGATCTCGGCTCACTGCAGCCTCTGCCTCCCAGGCTTAAGATACCCTCCCTCCTCAGCCTTCCGAATAGCTGGAAGCCACCATGCCTGGCTAATGTTGTTTAATTTTCTTGTAGAGATGGGGTCTGTCTATATTGCCCAGGCTGGTCTTGAACTCCTGGGCCCAAGCAATCTGCCTGCCTTGGCCTCAGACAGTGCTGGGATCACAGATTTGAGCCACCGTGTCCGGCCTATCAATACTTTTAATCCAACTGTCTTTCTTTTCCTCTCTTCTTCCCTCCTCTCTCCGTTCCTTCTTTCCTGCCCCCCCTAAGTTCTTCCTTCCCTCCCTCCCTCCTTTCTTCCTTCTCTCCTTCCTTCATCCCACCCCTCCATCGTCTTTCCATCCATCCATCCCTCCATCCACTCAGGAGTGACTGTAAGGGCTCATGAAGAGAGGAGTGCTGTGTGCTGTGATTCCAGTGCCCACTGTGGCTACCTGCTGCAACCATCTCCATGCAACCCAGCTCCTGTGCCCACCTCCTTGGCATGGGTGTCAGTGGCTTCTGGCTCCCAGGCTCGTCTCTGCTTGGACTTGAACTCCTTCTAGTGGGGTGAGAGACATCGACTGTGTGTCTGGCTCTGTGCTAGGCACCTGCCCCCACAAGGCCTCATTTTATTCTCACAACAGCTATATGTGGGAGATGTTCTGGTTTCTCTTTACAGACAAAGAAACAGAAGCTGGGAGTGGTGAGATGACCCACTCAAGACCACACAACGTGTGAGCCACATGCTGGCATGAGACACAGCCCTGTCTGACTCGGAGCCGTCGTCCCGCCTCTGCGCCGAGACTTGAGCTGATAAGCATCCGATGTAATTTAGTAAGACACCCACTCAAACACGATTACAGAATTGACTGTCAGGAAAGGGCTGCTTCCATTTTAATTACTGGCCTGACAATTGCTGAAATACCAAGAAACATCCTTGAAAACCTTTGTAAATTTAATGGCAAGGCAAACCTTTTCTCTTTGGCCAGAAGGCTGACTGGGAAAATCTTGGGTTTGGTCGATAACAACTAAATAAGGCAAACACATTTCAGGCATATAAACATAACTCATCATCGATACTTTGTAGTCGTGATTTATTAATCATCTTGCATGTAGCATTTGTGAGATGAGAGCCCCCGCCATCCTCCTCCTCCGCGATCACTGCTGGTCTCCGTTCTCTTAAGGGGCTTTGCGCCGAGGCTCTGGAGTGAAGACAGTTTAATCGTGTTTTGCTTGCCTGTCTGAAGACATTTTGCAGACAATGCTGAGAGTCTGTTTGCTTGGGCAGAGCGCCGCGGACAGCTAATTCTCTGGAGTGATGGTGTTTTGGAAGATTGCCTTTTATCAGGACGGTTGTATTAACTATGCACGGTTGGATGTGTGAACAATTTGTTCATTTATCTGGTCCCTAATTGAACAGTGGAAGGCAAAGGAATGTATCTCGGTAGCTTTGTGTTAGGCCTTTTCAGCGGCGATGCCGGCAGCCTCCTGGGCAAAGATGACAGCTTTCGGAAATAACTGTGGAATCTCCTAAGACTGTCTCTTCAAATATTTCTGATGAGAAGCCAAGATGGTATTGTGGCTGCTGGTCACACTGCTTAAAATCCTGCATCAGCTTCAACTAGAAACTGCTCTTAACAGTTTCTTATCATTTCCTTATCGTTCCCATGAAGCTGATGTCTGAAGCCAGAAAGCGAGTCAAGGTCTACACTGAATGGCCAAGGTCACGGTCATCCATTTAGGGACCATTGGTATTCCGTGGTCATAGACTCCAGTAAGGACAGAGCTGAAAGGCCCGTCATTGTCACCTCCTCCTATTTGGGTGGGGAAGCTATGCTTCTGTCTGGAGAAGCCCAAGTCAAGGTCTGTGGGTGATATCAGCCTGAATCACGACTGGCAAGAATGAAGAACTTCTGTATTGCACAGAGTAGACAGCAATACTGGCCACAAATAATTGTGCATAGCATTTATTGAGCACTTCGGTATGCCGGCCACTGGACCAAATGCTTTCTTCATATTTTCAGCCACCACTGGTGAGATAGTTGTTATTATTATCCTTGTTGAATGGCCCCAAGTGAGTCCTAGAGAGGGCGGTCACCACCCAGTGGCATAGCGGTTCATGGGGTAGAGCCCTGACCGCCACTGCAGAGGTGGATATGGGACGCACGCCACTCTTCCTCCTCTTGACTTCTGCATCCACTGAACCTGTGTGAACCAGGGCTGGGGGTGGAGCCAGGAGCAACCTAGTCGTGTTTGGCTCCATGGAGTACACAGTCTAGTGAACAGACAAAGATTGATGAAGCAGGTAAGTTATGCTCCCAGCAAGGCCTTGGTCACTGAACAAGAGGGGCAGGGGGGAAAGAGCCACAGAGGCAGCGAGGCGGGCTGGTGACCCATCCAGCAGGCGAGGCGGGCAGGTGACCCATCCAGCAGGAAGGGGAGGAGGAAGCCGTGGGATGGGGAGGAGGAGATGGCCACAGGAGATGTAGAAAAGGCAGAGGGAGCTGGGCTGGATGCCACATTCAGAAGGCCCCTGGCTCCTACCTTGGGCAACTGGAGGAAAATCAGTGAACCAAAGAGATCTCGTGCCTTCCTCGTGGCTGAGAAGAGACTGAGAAGGAGTGGTCGGAGAGGTAGGAGTGGGGCCAGAGAGCACAGTGCTGCAGAAGTCGGCCAGCCACTGAGAGCTCACGCACGGTGAGCTTTGAAAGCCCCACTGACTGACAAAGATGGGGTGCTGGCGTCTCTGAGTGCTACTGACTGTCGATGGTGGGAAATGGATGTCCCCAGGTACCAGGAATTGCCAATGGCAGGGATATTGGTGCCTCCCCCAAGGTACCATTGATTGTGGAAGGTGAAGCATCCATGTCTCTGAGTGTCACTGATTGTGAAAGGCAGGGCATTGATGTGTCTGAGCACTGTGGATTGTCAGCGATGGGGTATCTGTGTCCCAGGGCACACGTTTGCAGATGCAGGGAGGGGTGTGAGGTGCCGGGAGGGAGTGGGAGAGGAAGACTTCAGAACCCAGGAAAGACCCCTGTGTCCCCTGGTTCCCAAGCACCAGCACAGGGGTGATGGTCCCTTGAAAGAAATGAGGTGGGAGGTAGCGCCACCTTCTCTCCTTCATCTGTCCTCTAACCATGTGCCATGGGTCATCAGTCAGTCCTAGCGCCTCCACTCCTCAGTGGCCGGGAGTGGTTCTGAGGTCTGGGCAGGGCTGACCCCCGGAGCAGGTGCGTCATGAGCAGCGGGCGCAGTGAGCAAAGGCGCAGCGGAGAAGATGTGTGTCTATTTCCTCAAGTTATTCTCCTCCTTCCTACCACAGGTGAAAGATGATTTAATTACGGTTCTGGGGGAAAGAGCTCTGGAGTGGGGAATTTCCCAGGGGCTCTCGGTAAGCTCATGGAGGCCAATGTGACCCGAAGCTCTGGTTCCCTGTGAGAACCATCAGTGCTGGCGCTTCCAGACCCAGAAGAACGGACATCCGTCCTGCATGAAGCCTCCTGGGACCCCGTGCCCAAGCACTCACGACAGAGGCCGGCCGAGCCCTCTCCTACAGGCAAAGAGCAAGGTGGGCAGGGAAGGCGGGGCCGTGCAGTCCAGCTCCTGCCTGGGACTTCAGACACGGTGACACCTGGAAGCAGGAGGCAGCAGCAGAGGGGCGGGTGGGACCAGCACACCTCCTGATGCTGGAGTTACTACAGTCATGCCCCGGCCTCTCTGCTTGGATACCTCTAGTGGCAAGAGGCTCCCTACCTGGCTGCCTGTGCAAGTGTTTTCTTTGTAACAAGCTCAAGCCCGCAAGGCACAGAAGATAAGGCTTCAGAACGCTGCAAACCCACAACGAATTCTGCTCATGCGCAGACAGTGGCGAGACCACGAGTCAGTTCTGTGGTCTCTGGGAGCCTCGATCCCACCCCTTTTAAAGCGGGCCACCCTCCTCCTTCTTGCTCCCCTCTCTTCCTTCCCCCCCAAGCTATAGGTTAGAGTAGGGGCTGGGTGAGGGGAGGAGGAGGCGCCTCAGGCCTGCCAAAGAGCACAGGGGTCCTGGCTGTTCTGTGGCCGCTCTGTGCCATCTCCCCCGAGGAGGCAGGACGTGGGTATTTCCAGGCCTTACTCAGACCAGAATGTCATTAAAATCACACAGTCGGCTATCGGTCCTGATGCTACTGATAAATAACTCACAACACTGTTGTGACAAGCCTGGCAGTGAACCTTCTGACCACTACAGCCGGGCAGCAGCAGCAGCAGGCTCTGCCATGCAGATGCCGCCCCAGAGGCCAGGCTGCTACCAGCCCTGCTTTTCAGAGAGGAGAATATCTCACCCAGAGGTCACCTGGCTCAGACAGAGGCGAGCTGGTGACAGGGGAAGGCGGGTGGACGGCGTGCCACACCCCAGCCAGTCCGCAGCCCCGGCAGCCTGACTTGGATCAGATTTACTGATTGGGTTTCTGCATAGGATTTCGTTGAGCAAAAGCGTTTTCATGTTTTAAAAAAATGTTTCACCACCTTTGATTTCATCTGATCACTACCACTCCCAATATATATACAGAAACACACACACACAGACACACACCTAGACACACACACATCAACACACAGGCATAGGCACACACATAAACACACACACATAGACACACACATTTGCAGATGCAGGGAGGGGGTGTGAGATGGCAGGAGGGAGTGGGAGAGGAAGGCTTCAGAACCCAGAAAGACCCCTGCACCCCTGTTTCCCAAGCACCACCTTGGGCAGGGCTCAGGGCTGGGCAGACTGCCATGTCTCCGCTGGGCCTGGCCACACTGCCTAGGATGGATGGACGTGACCTACCCCCATCAGGGGGAGGGGCCTGTGGCTCCAGATGCCCTGGGGAGCCCCCTCCTTGTGGTCAGCAGCTGTGGGTCTCAGAGCCGGCTGGGACCCCACAGCCCAGCCCCAATTTTCAGAGAGGTGAATATCTCACCCAGAGGTCGCCCGGCTCAGACAGAGCCAAGCTGGTGAAAGGGAAGCCTGGTGGACGGTGTCTGCCAGCCACTGCCTCCGTGGGGCTCTTGGTGGTGGGTTAACATGGGGGTTGCAGCAGGAGAGGGGCACTCAGGGGCCTGGAATACTCAGGGCTGACCTTGTGGCAGTGGAGCAGGAGAGCAGAGACCAATCTGCCCGCCTGCCCAGGTCAGAGACAATGACCACAGTGCAGGGAGGACAGCCCCACCATGAGACCCTCAGCACCTTCACCACTAGCCCCAGACCTCAGCTTCAGTTTCTAGTCTGCAAAAAGAAGGCAGGGGAACTCCTGCCCTGCAGCCTTCCAGGCCGACTGATGGGGAGCTGCAAACCCAGCTTTGTCAGGGGCATGGACTGTGTGTACCAATTGCCCACCGCCTCCATAGTGACAAGCACCTAGAGCCTGGCACTGTGGCCGCTACATACCCTGCTACTGCCCACAACTCAGCTGCCCACTTCCTTAGGAAACTGCTTTGCTTGACAGGAGCCCCTAGCCTGGGAAGTTACACCCTCCCCCAGGCAGTCCACAGATGGACAGATGCCGGATGGATGTGGGGGGTGAAGGGCCAGGCTGTATCCTCAGGGTCTGGTACACAGCAGGGTGGGACTGCACAGTGTGGGCTGCAGGAAGGAGCGGGTGTCTTGTGAAAGCCGGGACCATAAAAAGCTGAGAGACTGCCGCAGACTCACAGCCACACAGGGGCCCCATCCATGCAACACGGCAAGATGCCTTCTTCCCAACAAAGCCCAACCGTGTGTCTCCGATTTTTAGACCAAAGAAAAAACTACGTGGTGATATTGTGGGAGCGGCCCGGGGAGGGATGGCTGGTCTGGGAAACCTGTAAGAATCCTGTTCATTCTGCTCCAAGAAGATCGACATCTGCAGAAGAGGTGCTGGCAGGTGTGCGTGCACGTGTGTGTGTGCGTGTGCACGTGTGTGTGTGCGTGTGTGTGTGCGTGCTTATGTCTGCGTGTGTCTGTGCGTGTGTGTGTGCGTGTGTGTGCGTGTGTGTGTGTGTGTTGCAGGAGAAACGCCCAGTGGTCCCCAGCCCAGCAGGTGGAGGAGGAGGAAGAGGAGGAGGAGGAAGAGGAGGAGGAGGAGGAGGAGTAAGGGAAAGAGGAGGAGGAGGAGGGGGGAAGAGGAGGAGGAGGAGGGGGAAGAGGAGGAGGAGGGAGGGAAGAGGAGGAGGAGGGAGGGGAGAGGAGGAGGAGGGGGAAGAGGAGGAGGAGGGGGAAGAGGAGGAGGAGGAGGGGAAGAGGAGGAGGAGGAGGGGAAGAGGAGGAGGAGGAGGGAGGAGGAGGAGGAGGGGGAGGAGGAGGAGGAGGGGAAGAGGAGGAGGAGGAGGAGGAGGAGGAGGAGGGAGAGGAGGAGGAGGAGGGAGGAGGAGGAGGAGGGGGAAAGAGGAGGAGGAGGGGAAGAGGAGGAGGAGGAGGGGAAGAGGAGGAGGAGGGGAAGAGGAGGAGGAGGAGGGGGAAGAGGAGGAGGAGAAGGGGGAAGAGGAGGAGGAGGAGGGGGAAAGAGGAGGAGGAGGAGGGGGAAGAGGAGGAGGAGGAGGGAAGAGGAGGAGGAGGAGGGGGAAGAGGAGGAGGAAAGAGGTATAACTAGATGCAGCTGTTTCCAGAGTGGGCAAGACCAGGTACCTGGGGACGGGGCAGGGGTGGAGGCTGACGAATCTTTGCCAAGACCCTGTTTATTTCTCATGCCAACATCCTGACATTCCATCACACATGCCTGAACACGTGCATAGAGGCGCACATGGGTGTGCTCCTAAAGACAGTCCCTAACCACCTGGGCATTTGCCATGTGGGTTTCAGCCTGATACCTGTGTGTGGGGCCCATGGCAGAGCCTCCGGACCCCCTTGAGAGAGGAGGCAGAGAAACCCACTGAAGGCTCTTGTCATGAGGACGTGGGACAGGAAGGGCACATCAAGTCCAGCTTCCATCAGGATACTAGCACCCAAGGAGGTGGTGCCGCTTCTCCAAGGCCCACAGCCCTTGGGGACCAAGCGGGGACCCCTGGCTGCCTAATGCCAATTCCAGGGCAGGAGAGCCTGCACATCTGGAAACTGTCCCTCGTATCCCTGAGTGTGGACTGAAGAGTGGGCCAGGGTGGAGTGGGCAAGGTAGAATGAGGTTTTGCTGGCCAGAGGCTTCCGGGCTCTTTAAAGGGAAATGCCTGGGGAGGCCATGCTCCCCGAATTCCAGATGGACACACCAGCCCTCTGCTCCCTGGACTTACTGGATAAGCTTCCCAATAAAAATGCTCCAAGAAGCCTTGCCCTGATGGAGGGAAACAATGTCGGATCCATCCAAACTGGCCAGCTGCATCCCTCATGCCTGGCCATCATTAACTGCCACTGGTATAAGGGTAGCTGCTAAGTATTGGGCAGCCATGCCAAGTGGCACACACGAATTGTCTCATGAATCCTAACATCTGCCCCTTGAGAGGGGTGGTAGATTTCTGGAGTCCTGAGAGGCTCACCAACTTGCCCAGAAGCACACAGTCACCTGTACCTTTCACAGAAAAGCATCTTCTCTCACATTTGCTGCTTAGAAGCTTCAGGTGCTTCTGACAACCTGTGTGTGCCAGTTGTCTCCCTGGCATGCGCTCACAGGCACAGATGGCACAGGTGAGCTTCCTGCCCCCTGAGGCTTCCAGGACGGTGGGTGTGTGTGTGTGTGTGTGTGTGTGTGTGTGTGTGTGTGTGTCTCAGACAAGAAGAAGAAAAATAATATAATTTCGAACAGTGAAAAAGAATCACTGCAAACATAAAGCAAGGTAATGTGAGTCCTAGGGTGTGGTGGGGGTTGGGTCTTGGGAAGGGAGGATAAGGAAAAATGTCTCCTGAGGCAGAAAAGTCTCCCAGGCGCAGGGGGAGGGAATGTGCTAGGGAGAATGGCAGCATGCACAAAGGTCCTGAGGCACCAAGCTTGGCATTTGGAGGAACACAGGAGTCCTGAAGCTGGAGGCGTAAAGGGGCAAGAGGAACATGGTGGCAGTGGAGAGGCAGGCAGCGTGCAGGCCTGGGAGCCCGGTGTGGAGCCGATTGCAAGCTAGGACAGGGAACCTTTGGGGGCCTAAAACAGAGGAGATGCGACCTGATTTCCCTGGCAAACACCCCAAAGAATCAGCATGGAGGGCAGAGGGGCGGGGGTCACAGCCGAAGCCCTGGAAGATGGGCATGGCTTGGGCCCTGGACTGAAATGTGGACAAAGGTCTCGTGGTTTGGAGAACTCACTTTGCAGCACAGAACTCACTGGTGCATCTGAGGTGGGGTGAGGGGATAGAGGGGAAAGGATGACCCTTGAGCTTCTAGCACAAGGGGGGATGGGCCCACTTCCTGAGAGGAGCCTGCGGAGGAGGCTTCCGTGAAGCAGGTAGAAGAGATCTGACGGCAACGTGATGGATCAGGGATGCCTGCCAGCCCTCCGAGGGGGGTGACGTGGGGGCGGCAGGAGCTCTGAGCTTGGACTTTGGGGCATCAGGGCTGGGGGCTGGTGGGGGTGCAGACATAATATCTGAAGCTGTGACACTGGGTAGGATCATGGAGGAAGAAGGAAAAACTGCGGGATGGGCGAGCATCCCACTCCTGACTGCAAATCCCAGAGGAAAGCCCCAGCTGGAAGGTGAGGCAGAGCTGGGGTGGCACAGCTGGGCGGCTCAGAGGAAGCACACTTTTCCCCGCTTTCCCCTTTCTCAGATGGGGAAACTGAACTCCAAAGACACCAAGGCTTGTTCCTAGAAACACAGCCCATGAGGGGCAAGCCAGATTCTGAGCTTCAGGGTTTTGAACTTGAACTAAAGGTTGCTCAGAATGTCTGACCCTTCTTCCACATGGCCAACTCCTATACATCCTCCAAAGGCCAACTCAAAAGTCTCCTCCTCTATGAAGCACTCCTTGCTCCACGCTTGTGCACAATCCCCCACCATGGTTCCACGGCGGTTTCTACACACGTCCGCTTAGAACCAGGATAGTAGTTTCAGAGTTTCACTGGGCTGTGAGCTCCTTGATGTCAGAGAGCAGATTCTATGCACATCCCATCCCCCTGCTTGCCCAGAAGCTAGGCACATGAGGAGCTCTATAAAGCCATTTGGGATGGATGGATGGATGGAAAGGGTATATGCATGCATGGGTGGATGGGTGGATGGGTAGGTGCATATATTGATGGATAACCAATGGATAAATGAATACCATATAGATTAACGGCACATGGACGGGTGGGTGGATGGATAATTGGATGAGTGGATGTATGCATAGATAGGTGGATGAATGGGTGAGTAGGTGGATGGATAGATGAGATAACCAATGGATAGGGAAATATGTAGATCAATGGCACTTGGATAGAAGGATGGTGGGTGGATGGATAGAAAGCTACAGGATTTGTAGTCAAAATATTCACAATTCTGCCCTGGCCACACTTTGGACTAGCTGCTGGGCCAGGCACCACGAGGTCCACATTGCTGAGCCCTGGGCTCCTCACCTTTGATGGGGAGAGACGGGTGGCTAATTGTCTACCTGCTGGAGCCCTGCAAGGCTCAAAAGGGCCAAGAGAGGGCACAGGGGCCGTGTGGGGCTGTGTAAATGTCAGGCAGCCACAGGGAGCCTGGAACAGTCTGCACCATCGCAGAGTTCTCTGCCAGAAATCACCTCCAAACGTCCATCGAGGGAACATAATTTCCACATGGCTAGTTTTAAAACCAAGTAATTAAATGGTTTTATAGTCAGTTTTTAAAACAAGCTCTTTAAGTTATGAGTATAAAGCATGTCTCTGTAATAGCCAAGTTGTTCTGTTTTGTGATTTCTATTGCAATGTATTTTTGTAATTAGGCAGAAAAAAACATCCATCTGGGGCTGAGGCTACTTTATTGCAGTTACTTTTGGGCTTGGTGTGACCCAACCAAGATCCTGAGGGCTCCTCAGGATCTGTCTGTCTGGGTCCTTGCAGGGAGGAGGTTACCTTGAAGGGGGTGGGTGTCTGACAAGCACACATGATGACCCCACTTGGATAAAGGGAAGCCCAGGGGCTAGAGGATGGATGAATGGATGGTAGATGGGTGGATAGATGGATGGATGGTGGATAAGTAGATGGGTGGATTGATAGATGGATTATAGATGAGTGGATGGTAAATGGGTAGATAGGTAGATGAATAGGTGAATGAATGAATGGATTGATGGGTGGATGGTGGATGGGTGAATGGATGGATGACAGATGGATGGATGGATGGTTGTGTGTGCATGTATATATGAGTGAGTTGGCCAGGGGCACTCAGAGGAGGCACCTTTTTCATCCAGGAAAGGGAGGATCAAAGAAGCCTCCAGAAAAAGGTGATGATTCTTTGGCTAGGTGTGAGATGTGGGGCTCAGTGAGATGACTCCAGCTATTTTGGCGTTGGGGCCACCTGCCAGGCTCCATCCCTTATTGAAACCTGTTCCTAGAGGCTAGAGTCCAGCTGAAGCTAGGGATGCCAGAAAATATAGGACACCCAGTTACATTTGAATTTCTACTAAACGAGTAACTTTTTTTAGTAATAAGTATGCCCCAAATGTCACATAATTTTAGTATAAGTATGCAGTATTTGTGATATGCTAAAATAACTTGTTGATATACGAAATTCAAATTTAACTGTGTGTCTATTTTAAAAGTTCTTCATTTAAGCTGTCAGCCCTATGAGTAACTGGAGCCTCTGAGGGGAGTTTGGAGGCTGCTGGTCACCTCTGGTCAGCCGTGAGGCCAGCAGAGGCTCCTTCCTGTCTACTGTAAGTGATGAGCACCCTGAAGAGGGAAGCACAGGTCTGTGGGAGCACAGAGGAGCCACCTAGTCCCCCAGAGATACGTAGTTTCCTGGAAGTGTCACTGGAAGGATGAAGAATAGCTGGGGAAACTACTGTGGGAGGAAGTTACTTCAAGTGACAGAAAAGCAAAGAGTAGGCACAAGAACACCTGATGTGGGAAGAGCAGAGGTGGAGGTGGTGGGACTGGAGAGGGGGCAGGTATGCAACTATGTCCCCCCCTCCCTCCCTGGCACATGCCTGGAGAACAGTTAACCCCTTCATACCAGGAAAAAAGATTTTCCTTTATCCAGGCTAAGGCAGCTCACTCCATAGCCCCATTTGTCCTTAGCTATTTGCCCCTGTGCACTGCACAATTTGCCCAGTGCCCTGACTTCAAGCTTAAATTCCAGATAGGAGGGTCATTGTCTCTCTTGCTCACTGCTGTATCTCCAGAACCTTCAGTGCCAGGTAAATCTCTGATAAATCCATATGGAGTAAAGGAAGGCAGATGGATAAATGGATGGATGGAAGGATGGATGGAAGGATGAATGGAAGGATGGATGGATGGATGAGTGAATGGATGGCAGATGGATGAATAGATGAATGGAGAGTGGATGAGTGAATGAATGGATAAATGGATGGATGGGTAGATGAAGAGATGGTGGATGGGTGAATAGGTGGATGGATGTATAAAGGGATGGATGGATGAATGGATAAGCAGATGAACAGATGGGTGATGAATAAATAGATGGGAGAATGGATGGCAGATGGATGGATGTATAAAGGGATGGATGGATGAATGGATAAGCAGATAAACAGAGGAGTGATGAATAGATAGATGGGAGAATGGATGGCAGATGGATGGATGAACAGTGTATGGATGAATAGTCTGATGAGTAGATGGGTGGATAGATAGTAGATGGGTGAATAAATAGTGAATGGATGGATAGACTGGATGAGAGGATGGATGGTGGATGGATGGTGGATGGATGGATGGATGGTGGATGACTGGATAAGTAGATAGATGGATGGATTATGGGCAAATGGATGGTGAATGGGTAGATAGATAGGTGGATGAATAAGTGGATGGATAAATGAATTGATGGGTTGATGGTAGGTGTATGGGTGGATAGATTCATGACGATGGATGGATAGATGGATGAATGGACAGTGGATGAGAGAATGGATAAACAGATGGTGGATGGACAGTGGATGAATGCATGGTGGATGGTGGATGCATAAAGGATTATGGGTGAATGATAGTAAATGGGTGTGTGGTTGATGAATAGGTGGATGGACAGATGGATTGATGGGGGTAGTACATGGGTGGATAATGGATGAATGAATGGATGTTGGATGAGTGGATAGGTGGATGGATCGATGGACTATGGGTGAATGATGGTAAGTGGGTGTGTGGTTGATGAATAGGTGGATAGATGGATTGATGGGGGTAGTAGATGGGTGGATAATAGATGAATGAATGGATGTTGGATGAGTGGCTAGGTGGATGGATCGATGGATTGATTATGGGTGAATGATGATGAATAGGTGTATGGCTGATGAATAGGTGGATGGATAGATGGATTGATGGAGGGGTAGTAGATGGGTAGATAATAGATGAATGAATGGATGTTGGATGAGTGGATAGGTGGATGCATAGATGGATTATGGGTGAATGATAGTAAATGGGTGTGTGGTTGATGAATAGGTGGATGGATAGATGGACTGATGCGGGTAGTAGATGTGTGGATAATGGATGAATGAATGGATGTTGGATGAGTGGATACATGGATGGAGGGATGGATGGTGAATGAATGCATGGTGAATGGGTACATGGGTATACAGTGGATAAGTGAATGGACGGGTGGATGGATAAATGGGTGGAAAAACGCATTGGTGGATGCATGGTACATGGGCAGATGAATGAACTGCAAGTGTAAAGATGGTAGGACCTGGGCTGGCCATCCAGGGCCTCACACCTGGGCATTAAGTAGCAGATTACACCAGGAAATCGATGAGAGTGTGGAATCAGTTGTCCATGAGGGAGATATATCCACAAGCGGTGTCTCTGAGGATCGTTCCTGGTGAGCCATGCAAGGTGCATGCGCTTCTCTGGTCTTTAGTGGGCTGCTTTCTCTGAGACTAACTTTGGAGTTATCCTCACACAGGGCGCACAGCTCCTTAGTTGCTAGTCATGCCTTATTGCACCCCAGTGAGTGGGACTCACCGCCTCTGGTGGGGGGGTGGCCCAGGCCTGCCCTGCTGCACTTGACATTCTCAGCTAGGTCCCTGCAGTGCTGGCAGCTTCCTGGCACCTGGACTACCAGGGGCTGCAGGGAACAGTGCTCAGGGAATCATGTGGCCATGCGAGCTCCGCTGAACAGCAGCGCCTGCTACTCTTCCTCAGTCTTTCCTATCCTTTCTGTCTCATTCGTTGGTTTATTGGGCCCCCTTGCATTTTTTTCTGTAGATGCAGAGTATCAATAAATGTATTTTAATTTCTCAGAGGGAACCAGGAAGATCTATTCTGAGGCAGCAGACCCAGCCTGTAATGCCCTGATACTTGTTCAGCCCTTCACCAAATGCTCCCTCTGCCTGGAAGGCTGACGCCTGCTTCAGAGGACAGATGTCTGCAAGCTCAGCAGGCCTTCAGGCCTGGGACCTCAAGTTACTGGTAGGCAGAGCCTGCGGCTCCTCCCCACAGAAAGAGGCAGAGAGAGAGGTCCCTGCAGTCAGGCAGGGCGAGCACTGGCCTGAGAGCCAGTCCCTGCTGCTGGCCTTGGCCCCCGGCCAGCTTGAGGAATGGCCTCTCCTCCCCCAACCCATCTCCTTGTTCCCTTCCCATCTCCTCCCCATCCCTGTCCCCTCCAAAGGTAAGCAGTCACTTTCCAGGTGCCTGCCGTGGGCCAGGCTTTGTGCCAGGCCTAACCTTCATTCTTTCCCACGTCCTGGAAGCTCCCATGGGGTGGGATTACATGGCATAATGGAGAGTGCATGGATTGGAATCTCTGCGGCAACATGAACAGTTGTTATTGACATTGATCCCTTCCAGTAGACCGGGCCACGGACCGAAGGCTGAAGCAGGTGGCAAGAGTTCCTACAGGAGCTGAGCACGCCCAGTGGAGTCACTGCACAGGGCCCAGGGGAGCAGGGCAGGCTGGGGTCTTAGTGGGTTCAAGCCGAAGTTCCTGGTGGGCTGGGGACTGGTCCCCGCAGCCCACACCCAGCCACACCCCATGTAGTGGCACCAGCGACTCAGACAGAGGCCTGTTCTTGAGGAGATGGAGATGAAGCAGACCCCTGACCCCCACCATGGCCAGAAGGACGAGGGAACAGACAGCCGGAGGGCACAGCAAGTGCCCGGAGTGTGGAGGAAGAGTGCACCCTATTCCTGCCTGCTGCTCTCCTGCCCTTCTCCTTTCCCCAGACCCAAGCCACCTTCCTTTCACCCCTGTGGCCTCCATAAAACCATTTGGATTCCTGTTGTGTCCTGTCTGGGTGATCTCATTGTTCTCAGGACAAAACTCCTGTGTCCTGGCCGGGGATGCTCACGTTTACCTCCCCAGCCTTCTGAGCTCCGGAAACTCGGCCTGTCAGACTCCAGCACCTCCACCCATGCCCCACGACTCCTCCCACAGCCCCTGCAAAGCTACCCGCGTCACCTTCCGCCGTCGTTTTCCATCCCACACCATGTTCCCCATCACATCAGATGAAGGCAGAACCCAGGGCAGAGCCTAGAGCTGGGCACGGGGCCGACCCTTCCTCCTGCCTCACTGGCCTCTCAGCACAGACCCGTGAAGCCTGAGGCCAGGGCTCAGCGGACCTGTCTGAGAGGACCAGCTTTGCAGGCCATGTGGCCTCTGTCCTAACGGCACCCGTGCAGCCCCCGGCAATGTGTAAGCAAGTCCACGAGGCTGGGTGCCAGCAAGAGACATTCATGGGCACTGAAACTGAATTCCATGTCGTTTTCATGTGCCATGAAGGATTCCTATTCTTCTCATTTTTCAACAATTTAATATTTTCCCAACCATTTACAAACATAACAACCAGCTTTATCTGTGGCTACACAGAAACAAACCTGGACATACTGGACAGTGAACAAAACCATGAGGGTCCCACTTCCTGGGGCTCACCTTCTAGGGGGCCCTGATGGCTGATGCCTGAGGTGATGTTTCAGATCCACATGAAGTCATGAACAAGGGATGGAAGACCAGGGACCTGCTCCCAACGGCTCCTGGGCTGGGCACCGTGCTGGGCTGTCTCGGGGTGCTGGCCGGCTGGTTTCCCCAGGGCTGAGGAAGGAATCTAAGTGCAGGCAGGTCCCATAACTGTCCTACCCCGCTCATCTCAGCCAGGACCTGAGCCCAGCTCCTCTGGTCTCATGGTCTACACTCCTTGGGTTTTGCTAACTTCCAAGCTGCAGCTTCATACAACACCCTAAAGAAGGCCAGGAAGCCCCAGCTCCACCTGCAAGGCGCTGAGGTCATGGTTTCTGCCTTCACCAGCTAAAGTCCTTCGGAAAGAGCTGTCACTCACTCTGCGTGGGCTTTTGTTTTCACAGCCTCGGTAGCTGCAGTGGGCGCTGTGCTGCGTGGTGGCTGCAGGCCATCCTGTGGTGCCAGACGGGCAGTGCCACCCTCCTTTCTCGATGTCTGTGTGTCTGCACACGTGCAGGAGTGGGCAGATGCCTGGAGATGTTGATGAATGGCCAGTAACTGAATGAATGAATCTGAAAGTCCCTGGCACCAAGATCTGCCCATCACGGGGGAGTCCCTGCTTGGAAATCTTCCCTGCCTTCCCCTCCCCAATGCTTATCCACAGGATTGGGGCTGCTCTTCCCACCCACCCTGGCCACCGGGACTTTGCCAATCATAGCCCCGACTGCACTGGACTATCCTCTCTTTACCTGTTAGTTCCTTTGTTAGATCAACTGCTCCTGACCTTTTTGGTTCTAAACCCTTTAAGAATCTGATGGAATCAACAGATTGGCTGCCTAGAAAAACTGAGCACTGAATGTGCCCCTCCACACCACTCTGCCTGCATTTTTAAGGCACTTAAGGACCCCCCCAAAACTCCCCACCTCCTGGTGGAAAGACCTTAGCTCTGGCCCAGCTGTTTCTTGAGATAAGGGCAGGTCTGATCGTCTGTGTCCCTGGCCTGGTGTCGGCTCTGCCAACATGCCATGGCATGAACCTGGGGGCCTCATGCAGAGCTCCACTGGAGTGACAGTGGAGACGGACACAGACAGAGGTGGGCTGGGGTCCCTGGTGGAGGACAGGGTCCTATGGAGATGAGGAAACACCAGTCCTCTGGAGCTCAGCCCACGTCCTCGTCCCTCATGAGTGTCCTCATTTAACTCGCAACCTGGCACCAGCATCTCAGGTGTGGGGAGGGCAGGTGCGGTGGGGGAGGGGTGGGCATGCCTCCCATAGAGTCCCTCTCCAACAATTTCCCATTCCAGCCACGGTTAATTGCATTGTCTGGAAGCGTCTGCCGTTCAGTAATTTCAGAGCTGGTAAGATTTCCCCGCAGTTCCCTCGCACTGTGAACTTTACTCAGCCCGTCTTGCAGTAATTAGTCTGAGGGCCCCAAGGAGACAGTCCGGGAGAGGGTGTTAGTGAGCAAATCACCAGCCTCATGACTGAAAACTGGCCTGTGGTTGATTACGGTCAGACAGTCACTGGCACTGTCCGCCCCGAGCACAGCTGCCAAGGAATGAAGGAAAACAGGGTGTCTGGCTGCATTCACTAAAAATAAAACGGAAAGTGCAGGGCAGATGGTATTGGAATTTGGGATCAGGCGGACACTATGCGCTGGGCAGCAGAGCTGACCAGTGATGCACAAGAGATAAGTCACCATGAGGGTGCGCAGTGGAGACCCCCCATCATCCCAAGGCCCTTCCTGAGCCCCCAGGTCACGGGGTGGGGTGAGGCGTGGTTTGAACAGTTCCTGAGCTGCTCTCTGGAGCTTGTGCCCACCCTCTCCATCACACTGGCCCTGGGACCTTTCCATTCTGGTCATTTATATGCCAGGCCCTGGGCCAAGGACACAGAGCGGGACGTGTCCGCTGCCCCTGGGGAGGCTCACGGTCTGGAGAAGGAGGAAAACCTTTCTCACATGGCAGGGAGAGGGCTGGCCGAGGAGAAACCACAGGGGCTGGGCGGGGGACAGCGCAGAAGAGGAGTGTCTGAGTTGGCAGCGAGTCCAGGAAGGCTTCCTGAGGAGGTGACACCTGACCTGCATCCCAAAGAGCAAACCTTCCCAGGGAAGGTGGAGGAGGCAGAAGGCCTGACGAAGGTGACAGGCACATGAGCGACGCAGAGCACTGCAGGGCTGTTCTCCAGGAGGCCTTGGACCAACCCAGTCTCCTCCCTTTCCCCCTTGTGGTTCCCAGGCAGAACCCTGGGATGTGCTGGAATTCAGCATCCTGAGATGAGGGCAGATGGGCCCAGGCCTGCCCTAGAAACACACGTCCCTCAGTGCTTTTACCCAGTGAATCACATGGTTCCTGGGGCGTAAAGGCCGGGTCGGGCTGCTTCTTGGGTTTCCTTGTCCACAGTGCACACGTGCAGTTAGATTGGCGCAGCTTTTCTGGGCCTCGGGGGTTCGGCTCCTGTGAATCCTCAGCTTCTGTTGTCCCCTGCTGCCCATCTGCAAGTGCCAAACCCGCTCATGTGACCTGTGAGTGAGTGTGTCCTGCCGCCTGGGCTCAGGACGGTAACCAACGCGCAGGGAGCCACCTCCATGCCCCCGCAGTCACACGGGCAGGTCTGCACAGCTGGAGACAGGACCCCATTCCCCGGCTTGGAGGCTTTGCGGTACAATTATCACCACTGACAAAAGTATAGAGAAATGCAAATCAAAACCACACTGAGATACCATCTCACGCCAGTTAGAATGGTGATCATTAAAAAATCGGGAGACAACAGATGCTGGAGAGGATGTGGAGAAATAGGAACACTCTTACACAGTTGGTGGGAGTGTAAATTAGTTCAACCATTGTGGAAGACAGTGTGGCAATTTCTCAAGGATCTAGAAATAGAAATTCCATTTGACCCAGCAATCCCACTATTGGGTATATACCCAAAGAACTATAAATTGTTCTACTATATATAAAGACACATGCACACGTATGTTCATTGCAGCCCTGTGTACAATAGCAAAGACCTGGAACCAACCCAAATGCCCATCAATGATAGACTGGACAAAGAAAATGTGGTACATATACACCATGGAATACTACACAGCCATAAAAAACGATGAGTTCATGTCCTTTGTAGGGACTTGGATGATTCTGGAAACCATCATTCTAGCAAACTGACCCAAGAACAGAAAGCCAAGCACCATATGTTCTCACTCATAGGTGGGTGTTGAACAACGAGAACACGTGGACTCAGGGAGAGGAGCATCACACACAGGGGACAGTTGCGGGGGGTAGGGGAGAGACAATGGGGGGGTGGGGAGGGAGGGGAGGGTGGGGGAGGGGAGGGTGGGGAGGGATAACATGGGCAGAAATACCAGATATAGTATGCACCTCAAGTAAAATAAATAAATTATATTAAAGAAAAAAAGAAAGTAAATCCCTCTTAAAAAAAAAAAAAGTATAGTGTGGGATCCACACCAGAGTTCTGCCTTTTATTTTTCCAAAGGAGGTCATTAAAAGAATCAGAACCTTCAACCACCACCTCCTAAAGAAAGGCTGTTTAAATTATGTCAAAGGAGGAGGGCCTACCCTCAGAAGAAAGACAGATTTTTCGGGGGGAAAGGCCAATGACAGCCCTGAAATGCACCAGCTCCCACCCAGTGGCCTTGTTTAGAAAGCACCAGTGAGAGGGTCAGCACAGCCTACCCCACAATCAGGAGTGACTGCTGCATTCTGGGTTCTGATGACACGAAGACCCGGATGGGTGCTGCCTGGTGCTTTACGAGGGGCCACCACCTTCAGAGACCAAAGGCCAGGCAGAGGCCTAACCAGCCCTGCTCACCTGTCTCGGCTCCCTGAAAACAAAACCAGGCCCCAGGGCAGAGGCAGTTAAAGGGAACTGAGAACGAGCCCCTCCTGTGCCCTTGGCCACCGTGAGCGGTTCACTGCTTCAAGGGTTCGGGACTGGGTGCTTGCAGCAGCAGACAGGAAGGGTCACATAGTCGTGCTTCCAGAACCTTCTCCAGATTTGCTGCTCTGGCTGAGCATGGAAACCCTGATCCCAAAAGCACCACAGAGTGTGTCTGTTTCATGCAAGTTTGAGTGCTGGGCTGGGGCCCACTGTGAGCCACTGTGGAGATGGGGCAGGCCCGGCACACAGAGCCTGGCAAGGGCAGCCTGTGCTCCCTCTGCTGTTCTCCCTTCCCTCCTCTCCCCCTCCCCACCCCTCCCCCCCCTCCCCCACTTTCCTGCTGAGCCATATTGGAGCCTCAGGCCAAAGGAAACACACAGGTTCCCATACACTTACCAAAATATCCACTCAGGCTCCAAACCAAGTAAAAGAGTTAATAAGAGCTCAATCAAAACCATGCCCCTCTATACAGCCCGCCCACCAGACCTGTTCTCAACCATTCAGCCCTCGTAAACTGCCTGGTGGGATGTGAAGCCTGAAATCTGCATGGCCCAGGACTGTTCCTGGTGCACTGTGAGGTAGGGCCGTAAAGCAACAGCCTGGCTTTATTTAAAATGTTGATACTTTGTTCATCCTGACTCTTTTGCATTAACTTTGATTTTTTTATAGTGCCTTAAAATAATATTTACCTTGATTACTGTGGTTTTTGGCACCCCCTTCAATTTTGCACCCAAAGTGAGTGCCTTGCTCCCCCTCATTTTAATCCAGGACTTGCCTCCTCCTTCCCTCTACAGACACTCAAGGCCCACTGCTCCTTGACTGCTACATCGATCCACAGGGCAGTGCCTCCAGGTAAGTGTGGAGCTATTAGGAAGGAAACAGAGCTAACAGAGAGCTTGGCTGGTTTGGAATTTACTGTGTGTAAGGCACTGAAAGATTTTAACCAATGTATGCCTTTCAAAGCCCTGCAAGGCGAGGATTGTTACCCATCTTGAAAAGGAAAAAAAAAACAAGTTCAGAGAGGTGAAGTTTCAGAGCCCAAGGCCACAGCCAGTGAGTGTAGAGTCTGTCCCCCACGCCTGTGCCCTTAACTCTACACCAGCACCTCGTGCAGCCTGAGTGTTACTGCTTTTAGTGGGACTGCCTGGGACACCCCAGGCCCGCCCAGGACCTCCTGTTCACCCCTATTGTCCACCACAGGCCTGGGAATAGAAGGGATCTGGGAAGTTGTCGGGTCTGACCCACAGACCCTGACCCAGTGACAGATGAACAAACACACTCAGACACAGATATCCAGTGAAAGAACGGGCTTAGGCGTCCAGGCCACTCATAGACACCAATGAACCTTACCAGCTGGCGCTGCAGGCATTTTATTCGGGATAGATTTAATGACAGAGGCTTTGAGTCAACACACTTGTGGATAATTAACATGGTTGCCTTCCCCTGGAGAGAGCAGTCCTATGAAAGATTAAAGGCCTAGTTCCGAGGCTTAAGGCAAACAGTATTTGTGGGTAATAACATTGCTGACGCCCTCGAGTAGAAGCGGTCATGCACCCGTGGATGTTCAAAGGTCAGTCTTAGGACTACATGAGTAAACAAGCTCTTTGTATAAATTCTGTTACATTCCTTTGTACCTACTCCTGTCCAGTTGCCTCTGGGTAAGAATCGCTGCCTTCAGCTCATTCCTTCCTGAGGCTTTTGCAAAAACCTCCCAGCCTTCCAAGAAGGTTTGCGTCCTTCTCTCTATAATTTTTCTCTTATAATTCTCCCCCCACCCTGACCAAACCCCTACAGGAAGAGACTTTGGAAAGGATGACTAGTGCTCGGCTGGTGCCTGATGCTGGCCCTGGTGCATTCACATATGATTGGCTCCCTTTGAGTGGAAGCTCCCCGAGGGTAGGAATGTGACAAATCCTGCCCAGCCCCAGGCAGAATCTGGCACAGATCAGATGTTCAGTAAAGGCTGAGCAACAGAAAAGGGAAGGTGTGCAAGCTGAATAGATGTGATGTCCCTGGAGCAGGGAGCCTGTGGGCGTGACCAGAGGGCAGCTTGCAGAGGGCACCGAAGCCTGGTATCAGGCCCTGGGGACTGGAGCTGCTAGTGGGCACCTCCAGGTGCTGGCCACCTCTGTCCCAATCACTGAGTGCCCAGTCCCTGGCTGGCATGCATCCTGAACACCTCTTCCCGGCAGCCCCTGTGGGATGCCCACTTCCCCCATCTTTGTAGGAGGGATCTGGAATTCTGTTGAACTGATATTTTCCAGTGACAGCTACATGCCAGATGTTGTCCTGGGGAACAAGGGGCTCAGTAGGTGACAGAGATGGCCCCTGGTGTGTGGGGCTTCAGTTCTGTGTCAAGAAGCCAGGGCATAGTAATGAACAAGGTAGCTTCAGGTGGTCGAAGGGCCCTGAAGACAATGAAACCGAGTTTGTGGTCTGGAGGGCTGGGATGGGCAACTTGGCAGCCTTCTCTGAGGAATGATGATTGAACCTCATCATTTCTATTTCCTGCCAGCCCCACAGCCATCTTCCAGGTGGCAGTTCTGCTAGGGAGCATGGCAGGCAGGAAGTGATGACGGAGGCTGGAGTGTAAATACCCCCACTCCTCACTCTGGTGGGACAACTGCATGTGCCATACACTGGCTCCCAGGGGTGCCCAGAGGGACTGAGTGCTGGGTATTGGGCACTGTGGAGGCCTCCTTCTCTTCTCAGTGCCACTTCCCACTCCCCTGCCATGCCCTGGGAGTCTTCTCCTAAACATGCTACTTGTCCGCAAATCCTTGTTTCAGAGTCTGCTTCTGTGAGAACCCAAACCGAAGCACAGGGGGAGCCCCCCACACACTCATGGCCAGCCAGGGACTGTGACTTGGAGGATGCCACCAAGACGCTCTGGGGTGCAGGCGGATGTGGTGGAGACAGCCCTGGGGCTAGGGGTTGAGGGGCACCCAGCTCTACTACTCATTGGCCATGTGAGCCTGGGAACATGACTTTCCTCTTGAACTCTGACCCTCTCATCCACAGAACAAGAATGGAAGCTATGCTGCTCTGAGATTCCCTCTGCTCTGAAATCCTGGGTGGCCCAGGGAAGAGAGCCAGAGAGATTTGGCAGGATTCTCAGGACCACCCATGATTGGATGTGGTTGTCTTGGGGAAAAGCTGCTTCCTTCTGTGAGCCCCAATCTTGTCTGTGAGATGGACAAGGTTGCTATTAATTATTGACACACAAGGCTCTTGTAAGGATGAGGCAGGCCATCAGTGCAGTACCAGGCACCCAGGAAGCACTTCATGACAAGTAGGTGGGGCGGAGGTCAGAGGGGGGGCTTACAGAGGGCTTCACAGAGGAAGACTGGTAGGCATTGAATCTGGAAGGCAGGGCAGGCCACAGAACAAAAATTCTCCAATGCACCCTCTCTACCTCCCCAGGAGGACTCATGTGCCTTCAGGACAGAGCAGGTCTCCAGAAGAGTCTGCATGCAGCATCTGTCTCAGAGCCAAGCGGTGAAATGCTGGACACATTTTTATTTTCATGACTAAAAGGCCAAGGAGAGACAAACTGATAACACAAGAAAGACAGAGAGATCAGTTTTGAAGGTGGGAACCTGCGGCTTCATAAGCCTAAGTCTTGTGGCCAGACTATGAAGTCAATGAAATACTAAAAGTCGATATCCATCATCAGGGTTTTATGTCGGCAAACAGGTGACAGAAAAATTGATGGGGCTTTCTGCCTCTGAGCTGAATGCTGGTAGTGAAATAGCTTCAGAGAAAAAGCTTCATATAAAATGTAGGGCTTATCAGGTGACAAATTCAGAAACAGCTGTTGTCCCAACCCTGTTTATCCAGGAATGAAGTCAAGGGATCCTTAACAGCTCGGGGCCCCGTGACATTATTAGGTTGGTGCAAAAGTAATTATGGCACATTTTTTTATTTTATTTTTTGAGACAAAGTCTCGCTTTTGTCACCCTGGCTGGAGGGCAATGGTACAATCTCGGCTCACTGCAACCTCCACCTCCCGAGTTCAAGTGATTCTCCTGCCTCAGCCTCCTGAGTAGCTGGGATTACAGGCACCTGCCACCATGCCTAGCTAATTTTTGTAGTTTTAGTAGAGATAGGGTTTCACCATGTTGGCCAGGCTGGTCCTGAACTCCTGACCTCAAGTGATCCGCCCACCTTGGCCTCCCAGAGTGCTGGGATTATAGGTGTGAGTCACTGCGCCCGGCCTATGGGCGCATTGTTATAATAATTGCATGGCCACGACGCTACCCCTGGGGTCGTCACAGGAGCTCTGCCCTCGCTTCCTCATGGCATTGCCACCCCCCTCCTCTCCTTGAGGAACAGAACTCCCAATGCAGCCACACAGAATAGAGACTACACCGTCTAGCCTGCCCCTGAAGCTCAGGGTGACTGTATACCCAAGAGTACAGGACGGTGCAGACCCAATGGGGCAAGTCCAGCCAGAACCCGCACAGAGGTGGCCCTTGAGGCCACAGGATACACCTCCCTGTTCCCAAGGAGGTTCAGGAGCTACATGTTTTTAGCAGCCTGACATCTGATAGAGATGCTCTGGAAACTTCTGAGCGAAGCAAGTGAATCTTACAGGTCTGAGAGGTGCCCATTTCCAGCAAAAAGCTAAGGGTGAGGAATCGGAAGCAGAAGCCAGGATCTGATGCTGTGCAACTGTTTCAAGGGTTGAGTCAAAGTTGCCGGCATCTCAGGACCACAGAGACAATCATTTAATAAGTATTTAAGAAGGCAGTCCCCAGTGAAATGGGTTTGAGTGGGTATTCTCCATCGCTAAAAACAACCCTAGCCTCTATTCTCTAGCAGGTCGTAAAGAGCAAATTGTTACTTACAGGCTGGGCATGGAGACTCACGCCTGTAATCCCAGCACTTTGGGAAGACGAGGCAGGTAGATGGCTTGAGGTCAGGAGTTCAAGACCAGCCTGGCCAACGTGGTGAAACTCCATGTCTACTAAAAATACAAAAAATTAGCTGGGTGTGGTGGTGGGTGCCTGTAATCCCAGCTACTTGGGAGGATGAGACAGGAGAATCGCCTGAACCCAGGAGGCAGAGGTTGCAGAGAGCTGAGATTGCACCACTGCACTCCAGCCTGGGCGACAGTGCAAGACTCCATCTCAAAAGAAAAAAAAAAATTGTTAATTACAGGAGCTCCTCACTGCAGTCACTCTCCTGCAGCTCACCTTTAAAGAGTTGTCAGGTAGAGTCTTCCCATCTAAGGCACTGAAACTCAGTCTTAAAGAGTAAATTATTACCAAGAAGGGATGGTTCATGGGAGCAGAAATGTTCAATACTCGGAATTCAGGGAGTCCCCATCCCCCACTTGCACAACTGGCCAGAGCATCTCTCCCTGACGCGGTGTCCCCCACGCTCCGGCAGCCCTCCTGTGCCCCCCACGTGGCTGCACGTGTGTCCTGGCAGCACCCGTGTCTTCACTGGTACAGGTCCCAGGGGTCGCCTCCACTGAGACCACCTCCTGGGGGACTGTCCATGGGCTTTAGAGGGTGTTCTCTGCTCATCACCCTGATCACCCACTGGCCACTGCCTCCACCTGGATGGGGCTCTATAATCCAGCTGTGCCCCTGCCCCCCCACTCCCAAGACCCCCCAGGAGCAGCACAGAGCCACATGCGTGTGATGAATGTGTGGGGCATGAAACGGAACAGAGAGCAGAGGCAGACGTGAAACAGCAAGGGATCCCCGAGGCGTCCGCCAGGGAGACGGCCTCTTCTGGCAATACAGCGGCCTAAATACCAGACAGATCCATCCCATGGGAAACGACAATAAAGCTGGATGAAACACACCTTAAAATATTTCAAAGTGCACTTTATGCTTGCAAGAGAACAGGGTTCTTTGGAGGCCAAAACCTGAGGTGGATGCAAAAATCCAGAGGGTTGAGCCCTGGGCCAGTGTCCTCTCCCGCACCCCTTGAGTGGCAGGTGGCAGTCGCCCTCCAACACCCATCATCCTCTCCTGGAAGAACAGAACTCCCAATACAGCCATGCAGAACAGAGACTGCACCGTCCAGCCTCCCGCAAAGCTCGGGGTGAACATATACTCAGTATCACCAAGGAAGGCAAGCAGGAGTTCTGTGTGCAACACCTGAGAAGTGTCCTCAAAGCCACCACCAGGCCTTTTTTCACCCCCTTTTCCTCTTTTCCAGTGGCTGGGATATGCAGACAATGGCTGGCACAACTGCAGCTCCTCTGGAAGTTAGAAGTGGAAGCCAGGCAGAGTATAAAGAAGAAACACAGATCCCTTACCCAGAGGAACATCAAACCAGTCCCACACTGACCTCCTCCAGATTTCTTGATCCTGAGAAAGAAATAAGCTTCTATCCTGATTAAGTCACTTCTATCCTGATTAATCCCAAAAATCTGGTTTGGGATTTTACACGATTCATGGCTGAAAAGAATCCTAAGTCAGCGAGATGTCCTGAACCCCTGTTTTGATGTCTGCATGGGGTGCAGGGGCAGGAGACAAATCCAAGAAGGGGAGCCTGTTTAGAGGAATCCCTCTGCCTGATGCTGGGGCCCCAGAGGGTGACATCTTTGTTGTAAGGATGAACTGGCCTTGTGTTAGTCCATTCTCATGCTGCTGTAAAGAAATACCCGAGATAGGGTAACTTACAAAGGAAAAAGTTTTAATTGTCTCCCAGTTCTGCGTGGCTGGGAGGCCTGCGAAACTTACAATCATAGCAGAAGGGGAAGCAAGGCGCCTTCTTCACAAGGCGACAGGAGAGAGAATGAATGCAAGCACAGGAACAACTGTTGCTTTTAACACCATCATCACAGTGATCTTGTGAGACTCACTGTCACGAGAACAGCGTGAGGGGGAGCCACCCCCCATGATCCAGTCACTTCCCTCCCTTGACACCTGGGGATTCCAGGTTGAAATGAGATTTGGGTGGGGACACAGAGCCAAACCATATCAGTCCCTAAAGCCACCCTGTGGCCGGAGACCTGCCCATCTCTGCCTTGTCAGTGGGAGGAGGAGAAAGGTACACACACAACACACACACGCATTGCACACACCGTACAAATCACGTACAGCACAAACACACACATCGCAGACACCGTACAAGTCACGTACAGCACAAACACACACACAGCAGTCGCACACACCGTACAAGTCACGTACCGCGCAAACACACACACGGCAGTCACACACACAGTACAAGTCATGTACAGCGCAGACACACACACGGCAGTCGCACACACCGTACAAGTCACATACCGCACAAACACACACACGGCAGTCACACACACAGTACAAGTCATGTACAGCGCAGACACACACACGGCAGTCGCACACACACACAGCAGTCACACACACAGTACAAGTCACGTACTGCACAAACACACACACGGCAGTCACACACACAGTACAAGTCATGTACAGCGCAGACACACACACGGCAGTCGCACACACCGTAAGTCAACCGACAAACACACACACGGCAGTCACACACACAGTACAAGTCATGTACAGCGGCAGACACACACATGGCAGTCACACACAATACAAGTCATGTACAGCGCAGACACACACGGCAGTCACACACACAGTACAAGTCATGTACAGCGCAGACACACACCGGCAGTCGCACACACAAGCAGTCACACACACATACAAGTCACGTACCGCACATACACACACACGGCAGTCACACACACAGTACAAGTCATGTACAGCGCAGACACACACACGGCAGTCGCACACACACAGCAGTCACACACACAGTACAAGTCACGTACACGCGCAAACACACACACGGCAGTCACACACACAGTACAAGTCATGTACAGCGCAGACACACACTGGCAGTCGCACACACCGTACAAGTCACGTACCGCACAAACACACACACGGCAGTCACACACACAGTACAAGTCATGTACAGCGCAGACACACACACGGCAGTCACACACACACGTACAAGTCACGTACCGCACAAACACACACACGGCAGTCACACACACAGTACAAGTCATGTACAGCGCAGACACACACACGGCAGTCACACACACCAGTACAAGTCACGTACCGCACAAACACACACACGGCAGTCACACACACAGTACAAGTCATGTACAGCGCAAACACACACACGGCAGTCGCACACACAGTACAAGTCACGTACCGCACAAACACACACACGGCAGTCACACACACAGTACAATCATGTACAGCGCAACACACACACAGCAGTCGCACACACCATACAAGTCACGTACAGCGCAGACACACACACGGCAGAGTGATATGCAACATAGTCACACATACAAATATTACTAAAACTTAATAAATTTGTATTAATTAAAACTAAAATCTCCTAAAGATGTGTAAGCTCGAGGCAAACTTCTTACACTACACGTGAGATCTGAAAATGCCAGGCTGGGAATTCCCTCTACCAGACCCCGGCTTAGCAATTCTCCCAGGCCTCCCCAGAGGAGCACAGGTGCGACCCAGGCCTCAGAGAATCCCCGCAGATCAGGTTTCAAAGAGCAGGATGACCTCGCCATCAAAAATGACACAATATACCGGGAAATGAGGCTCTGTAAGCAAGAACCACAGAAGCAATAGAGACAGGAATTAATTAGACCCCCAAAGACTTTAAATATTGGAATTACCAGATAGACATCAAGATGTTCACGTGCTTAAAGAAATAAAGATGAGAATAAAATATGAATAGGCACCAAAGACTGGAAAATAAACAGCTCTGAAGAAGAGCCAAATATTATTTCTAAAAACTAAGGACTTCATAATTGAGGTTGAAAACAAAGGAAGCTAGGGCGAATTCGGGAGTGATCTGAATACAGCTGAAGACGTAACCACGAACCACGAAACAGAAAACAGGCGGAGAAACTCGGTCCGCAAATCAGTACAGAATATGCACCATTTCAGAACCTCATTACGATCAATTTCAAAGATTAAAGGAAACGTTCACAGAAAGATGTCTGCATACAAGAAGGAACAGGCAGAAAAGCTGTTAGGGAATACGGGGTGATCTAAACAACACTGAGATACGAATCAATAATAATGATATTTAATTTGGGGAGTTTAAAAAAAGATACAACTAAAATCCTAGGCAAAACAGCACCTAAACGAAGACCAGTTATTTGGAGTTAAAATATTGTAAGGTAGGTCTTTGCATTATTTAAGAGGAAGATAAAGATTCTTATTCACTCCAAACTTCATTAAGCAGTCTGTTAAAACTCCATCTCTACTAAAAATACAAAAATCAGCCAGGCATAGTGGTGGGCACCTATAATCCCAGCTACTCAGGAGGCTGAGACAGAATTGCTTGAACCCGGGAGGTGGAGGTTGCAGTGAGCAGAGACTGCCCCACTGAACTCCAGCCTGGGCAACAAGAGCAAAACTCAAAAAAAAAAAAAAAAAAAAAAAAAAAAAAAGAGAGAGAGAAAAGAAAAAAGATACAACTGTTAATAAGGGAAAACCCTAAAAATAAGGACAGAGGAACATTAAAAATAAAAAGATGAGGAACATTATACCAGGCAGAAACTCACCAAAGAAAGCTGGTGTATCTCTGTAAGTCTCATAAGAGATCTGAAGGCAAAATCTTTGCTAGGGGAGATAAAGGTTGCTAACATAATGATAAAAGATTCAATTTATAAGAAATATATAATAATATATGGCATTCTAATCTTGTGTACATAAATCTATATAGCACAATATATAACATCCTACTCTCCTGAAAGATAGCCTCAAAATAAAAGTTGATAGAACTACAAATAAAAATAGGACGTATCAGCTATTCAATAGAAATGTTCTGATGCCTCTCTCAGCAACTCACAGTCAAGCACGCAAAAATCAGTGAGAATACAGAAAATCTGAACAGTCTCAACAAGCTTGATTCAATGTACTCTTTGGGGCGTCTGGTCAATGGCTGGGAATACAGAGTTCGCTGGGAGCACGCACAAGAACATTCACAATGCTTCAGGATGTACTCTGATCAAAAGCAAGTTTCTATTGATTTCAAAGGGCTTGCATCGGATAGGTCACATCCTCTGGCGACCTGTGAGGTAGTTAGAATCACGGCTCCCTAAAGATGTCCACGTCCCAATCCCCAGAACCTGCAATTGCCACCTCATGTGGGAAAAGGGTATCGGCAGATGGAATAAAGCAGGGAGTCCTGATAGGAGTGGGTGGTCCTGGATGAGCTGGGTGGGTCTGATGAGAACACAGAGGTCCTCAGGAGAGGGAGGCAGGGGATCTGTCTGTCAGAGAAAGAGGCGTGATGATGGAAGCAGAAAGAGGGCTTGGGAATGTGGAGCTGCTGGCTTTGAAGACGGGCAGGGGTGCCCAGCCGAGGACAGCAACTTGAGAAGCTGGAAAGGCGGGGCCACAGATTCTCCCCCAGGCCTTCCAGAGAGAAGCCTCCACACGGTGGGGCTCCATGTGCTGCAGCAGTGACACCTTGATTTTGGCCCAGTGACACCCATTTTGGACAACTGACTCCGGTACAGTAAGATACATGCATGCTGTCTCAAGCCCCTAAGCTTGTGGTAAGCTGTGACAGCAGCTGGTTCAAACTTTGATCAAATCAGAAGCTAAAGAAAGAGGGTTTCACAAACACCTTCGTGTTTTTAAACCTTAGGAAACCCACCCCACAGGGCCGGATGTGGTGGCTCATGGCTATAATCTCAGCACTTTGGGAGGCTGAGGCAGGCAGATCACTTGAGGTTAGGTGTTCAAGACCAGCCTGGTCAACATGGTGAAACCCTGTGTCTACTAAAAATATAAAAATTAGCCGGTCATGGTGGCACAGACCTGTAATCCCAGCTAACTGGGAGGCTGAGGCATGAGAATTGCTTGAACTCAGGAGGTGGAGGCTGCAGTGAGCTGAGATCACACTGCTGCACTCCAGCTTAGGTGACACAGCAAGAGTCTGCGAAAGAAGAGAAGGAGAGGAGAGGGGAGGAGAGGGGAGGGGAGGGGAAGGGAGGAGAGGGAAGGGGAGGGGAGGGGAGGGGAAGGGAGGAGAGGGAAGGTGAAGGGAGGGGAGGAGAGAGGGGAGGAGAGGGGAGGGGAGGGGGAGGGGGAGGGGAGGGAAAATAAAGAAAAGAGGGAAGGAGGGAAGGAGGGAAGGAAGGCCCATCCCCACAGCTCTTAGGATGAAGCTCTAGTGTAAAGATCCCATGCCCTGCACACCCGGCCCATGCCTGCCCTGCGATTTCACCTCTCATAGCCCCTTGTCATCCATGCTCTGTTCCAGAGATACTCAGAGCGAGGTGAGACCTGCCCCTGGGCTGTGCCAGAATCACAGGGAGAGACACGTGAATGGAACCCGGCATGTAGGACACATGTGGAATTTGCAGGGAAGCAGGGGCAGAAGTCAACAGCAGCCAGGGCATCCGTGGTGTCGGGAGCTGGCTTCATGGTCCAGGTGTGGGGCCTGGGTAATGCAACTTCCCCTTTGAAGGCACCAGCAGCCACCTGCCTCTGTATGACAGAGGCTGCTCCTAAACCTGTCTCCCAACATCAACATCCGTGCAGAGCACAGAGGGCTTGGGTGGGGGATGGTGCTGTTTCTGAGGCTGCACAGAAGCACACGTGCCAAGCGCCTGGCATGTGGATCACTGCCACTTCAGTCTTCCTGTGTGCTTCAGGATAGGCCATGCCAATCTGCTCTCCATCCCGGCTGGCAGCAGGGAAGAGGCTGAAGGGCAGAAGGGGCCTTCTGGGGTCAGGCTGACTCCACTCAGCGACTCAAGAGCTGTGTGGGGCTGAGGTGAGCCGGGGCCACTGTCTCGCAGGGCGTCTCTCTTGACTGAACAGCCCTTGTGTTCCGGAGGATGGGTCTCAACAAGCCTCCACTTGTGTAAGCAACCTCTCGTCGCCCCGGCAGTTCTCCCAGCTGCCTCCCCTCAAGAGCCCTTGCGTCAACCCTGCCGCTTGAAGGGCAGCAGCACCAAGCAATGGAAAACGACCGGGCTGTGGCCAGCAAGGTCCCCCCGGCACACTCGGGGCGCCTCGTGCTGTGGCAATAACACCCTAACCGTGGCACACGGGGCTCAGCATGAGCACAGCCTGGGGGGGACGCAGCCTCCATCCCCCCACCCCAACACCATCACCTTGTGTGTGGATCACTGTGGCCTTCGGACGTCACTTCTGGAAGTTTAAGAATATTGTGTCTACTGGAAGACAGAAGCCATGGCGTGAGATTTGCACAGAGAAGGCTTAGGCAAGCACAAGTGAGGGGCACACGAGCATCTGCCTGCCTTCTCTTCCCCCTCACCTCCCACACTGTCCCCCACAGCCACCGTGCACGGCCCATGGTAGGAGTTTTCCACACACATCTATCCATCCACCCGATGTTTCCCACATGTGGGGTTTGTGACACATGATCACAGGGAGGGAGATGGGCTAATCAGCTCCCATATCAATGCAGGGAGGAGATAAACACGGTGGCTCAGACACGTCCCCACTGTGACCTTATTGCTTTGGCTACAACGTGAGCCCCTTAGAAGCCCCTTCCTCTCAGAAGCACAGAGCCTCTCTGGGGCATTGTCGGGGCAGCCCAGGACAAGGCCAGCCCCAGCCCCCGTGTCTCCGCTCGGTTTCATAAGAGATTAGCTGCACTGTCATCCCCCACTGACCAGCGTGGACACCAGCTCCCCTCCTCAATGGCCCTTCCTGGATATCCACTGGGCACAGAGCAGAATGCAGCTCTCACCTCTCCTCCCTCACCAGCTCCATGGAAATTTCCCTTTCCTATGAAAGAAAACCCCTTTCCGCCTGACCTTTGAGCTGCATCTCAGTGTCAAATGTTCTATCTCAGTGATGAATATTCCTCATACTGCAATAGCCCCCTTTTCAATTGCAATAGCCCCTTCCCCTTGTAATACCCTCCTCCCCCACTGTGTAGCCCCTCTCTCTATGGCATCGCCCCCCTCATTTCAATAGACCCCTTCCCTATTACAATAACCCCTGCCACTGTTGCAATAGCCCCTCCCCTGTTGCAAAAGCCCTCCCCCATTGCAGTAGCCCCTCCCCCTATTGCAAAAGCCTCTCCCCCTATTACAATAGACCCTCCCCTATTACAATAGACCCCCCCATAGCAAAAGCCCCTTCTCTATTGCAATAGCCCCTCCCCCTGTTGCAGTAGCCCTCTCTCCTTTTGCAATAGCCCCTCCCCGATTACAATAACCTCTCCCCCTGTTGCAATAGCCTCTCCCCCTATTACAGTAGCCCCTCCCATTGCAAAAGACCCTCCCCATTACAAAAGCCTCTCCCCCTGTTGCAATAGCCCCTCCCCTATTGCAATAGCCTCTCCCCCTGTTGCAGTAGCCCCTCCCCCTATTACAAAAGCCCCTCCCCATTGCAATAGCCCCTTCCCTATTGCAATAGCCCCTCCCCCTATTGCAATAGCCCCTCCCCTGTTGCAATAGCCCCTCCCCCTGTTGCAACAGCCTCTCCCCTGTTGCAATAGCCCCTCTGCTGTTGCAAAAGCCCCTCCCCCTGTTGCAAAAGCCCCCCTTTGCAATAGCCCCTCCCCCTATTGCAATAGCCCCTCCCCCATTGCAATAGCTCCTCTCTCTGTTGCAATAGCCCCCCCCATTGTGTAGTCTCTCCTATTGCATATTCCCCTGCCCTATTGCATAGCGCCTCCCTATTGCAATAACCTCCTCCCCTATCATACAGCCTCTCCTATTGCACAGCCCCCTCTCTCATTGCAATAGTCCCCTCCCTATTCCAATAGCCCCACCCCATTGCAAGAGCCCCCTCTCCTACTGCAATTGCCCCTCCCTATTGCACAGTCCCTCTCCTATTGCATAGCCTCCTTCCCTATTACAACAGTCCCCTCTCCCATGGTTATAGCCCCTCCCCTACTACAATAACCCCCCTCCCCTACTGCATAGTCCCCTCCCCTGTTGCAATAGCCTCCTCCTGTATTTCAATGATCTTTTCAAGTCTTTCCTTACCTAAGCCTGCATTTAGTTTTTATCTCTCAGAGGAAAGCAGCCCCCAGGCACAGAGAGATGGCACTTTCACCATTGCACAACTGTGTCATTGCTCTTCATGCTTTCCTGCTTAGCTTTTTCCAGATTCAAAGAGCTGGGCCCCTCACTCTTTCACCCCTTCCCCCCACTCCAGGGTTTCCTGTGAGACCTTCATGACCTGAATGTGGCTGCTTTCCATGTCTCTCCACTGAAGTCCCCCGCCTGCTCGCTGTGTGGCCTGAGCAGTCCAAGCCCCTCCTAGGCTCCATTTCCTGAAATGTGGAAGCCCCTTGCACCTCGAGGGTACCTGGTGGGTGCTCACAGAATGTAAGCAGAGCCCTGGGTGCCCAATGGAGAAACTTCCACCCTTGCCCTGCCAGGAGGTGCTAAAGGAAGCTGGCTCTTGACTGATTTCCAAAGGAATGCAGGTTTCTCTTGAAAAGTCCTTTGCAAATTACATTAAAAGAAATTAGCTTGTCTGAGGAGTATGGAAATGGGTTTTAGCACAAAAGGAGAGAAAATTTGAAGGAACACTTTCTTCTAGCCCAATTTAAGTCATAATTGGGTATCTTTTTGAGCCTGCTAATTAAACAGCGTTTTCCCCGAGTCAAAAAAATGGAGAGTCTTGGCACCCGAAGGGCACTTTGCAGACAGAATCTGACATGCAGGTCTAGCGAGTGCCTGTAAAAAGCAACATGAGTCAAAAGCACACTGTCTGCACTTCAACCAGAAAATGAAGCTCTCTTTGCAGAGGGGAAGCCGCTAGCCACACCATCTACCATGCCAGCCAAGCTGGCCACTGTGACTCTCACAGGAATCCTCAACGCTCTCTTCCCTAGTTTGGACATCCTGGATTGTATATCTCTATGCGGGGCTCACAGATCCATTCTGTCACATGCTTAGTTCCACCTAACACAGTGTAGCATTGCCTCATGACTTCTGATAGCAGCCGACGCCGGCTCAAAAGACACAACATGATGCCAAGTCAGATTTGTGAGGACAAGTATTGCCTCATGCCAGCTAGAACGATGGTTTGCAAGGATGCAGCCTTAATGAGAAACTGCAGGTGGCTGCAGCCGGAATGCAGGATGGGGGAAAGAGAAAGGGCAGCTGTCAGGCATTTTCACCTTCCCCACGGGGCCAGGGGGAATGCAGACCCCAGACCATGAACCCCACTGAGGTCAGAGTCTGCATCAGGTTTGTCCACCACAGATATTCAGGCGACGGTGCCTGATGCCTAGAAAGTGCTGGAGAAACATTTTTTTAATGCATTAATACTAGAGTCTAGAACCACTTCCCCTACCCATCCAAGACAGTGAAGTTACAGAATCAGGGCAGCAAATCTGAACTAACACTGAGTAGGTGCCAGGCCCCGTGCTCAGGACATCGCTGTCCTGTGGGAAAGAAGAAACAGATACTGGGTCTCTGTCCTGCTTTCTGGCATACAGCTCCTAAGACCCCTGGGATCTCCAGAGTGACATGAATGTCTTTGGTATGGTAATGAGATGGCCGGTGCAGGGTGTAGACAGCTTTGGGATGGGGATTGGCAGCCAGAGGGACCAAGGCAGGGTTAGAGTTTTGGGGCTTTCAGCCCTAACCCCTGACCTCTGGAGAGGGAAGGGGGCTGGGGATGGAGTTAGTCACCGATGGCCAGTGATTTAATCCGCCATGCCTATGTAATGAAACCTCCACAGAGCCCCTAGATGACGGGGTTGGAGAGCTTCAGAATGGTGAACACAGACGTGCTTCAAGGGTGGCATGGCTGGAGAGGGTGTGGAAGCTCTGACCCCACGCCCTGCCTCATGCCTCTCTTCCATTCAGCCATTCCTGAGTTGTATCCATAATAAACCGGTAATAGCAAGGAAACTGCTCTCCTGAGTTCTGTGTGGCAAACTATCACACAGGAGGAGGAGGCTGTGAACCCCCCCCGAGTTTCTACCCCATCTGGGAGAAGCACAGGTGACAGCCTGGACTTGTGGCCAGCATCTGCAGTGGGAACAGTCATGGCGAACTGAGTCTCCATCTGACGGTAACTCAGGTGGATGGTGTCAGAACTGACAGAGCTGCGGGACACCCGGCTGGCACTGGAGAGGTGGAGACAGAGCTGCGGGACACCCGGCTGGCACTGGAGAGGTGGAGACAGAGCTGCGGGACACCCGGCTGGCACTGGAGAGGTGGGACAGAGCTGTGGGACACCCGGCTGGCACTGGAGAGGTGGAGACAGAGCTGCGGGACACCCGGCTGGCACTGGAGAGGTGGAGACAGAGCTGCGGGACACCCGGCTGGCACTGGAGAGGTGGGACAGAGCTGAGGGACACCCGGCTGGCACTGGAGAGGTGGGACAGAGCTGCGGGACACCGGCTGGCACTGGAGAGGTGGGACAGAGCTGCGGGACACCCGGCTGGCACTGGAGAGGTGGGACATGGTACAAAAGACATTTTGGTGTCAGGGCATCGTGAGTAAAAACAGTTCAGGTACCACCTCCTTTCAAGTTCAGATCAATGGATTCATTACTACTATTATGCCAGTTTACAGATGAGGAAACTGAGGCACACTGAGGCTGTGGTCCTCGCCACATTGTGGGTGAGCACTGAACAGTGGTGGAAGCGTGGTGTGGACCCGGATGTCGAACTCCAAGACACCCACGTGTAGACACTCGGACTCTGCCTCAGACACCTGTGTGTGGCCAGAGTTGAAGAGGATGCTCCTCTCAACACTGTAAATTAGGGGCTTCCTAAATTAGGGAGGGAGGAAGAGAAGGAGGGAAGGCGCTGAGCCCAAAGTCTTAGAGGCAGGATACGCCCCGGGCAGGTCTGTTTGCTGTAGGTCCCATCCTATGGATCTCTGACCTCACAGCCACCCCCAAGCAGGCAGGACAGAGTCAAGGAGGTGAGCAGGTTTGCCCCCAGAGAGCGCCTGGGGCTTCCAGCCAAGCAAGAAGCCTGCCCTTCCTTGGGCAGCAGCTGCCTTCTGGCTGTGCGTCTGTGCTGAGGGAGAAGGGAAGACCTCCATCCATTCTGTAATTTTCAAAAATTGCATTCCCGTTTATTTCCCACTCCAGGTCACCTGCAGACACTGTGGCAGACACTGTGGCAGGTGACAAGCTTTTATGATTGTGGGCCCTGCCACAGCCAAAGAGGTGGCTGATGACCCTCGTCCTACAGACAGGGATACCCCGAGGCCAGAGCGCTTCCGGAGGCAGCCGCGGGCAGAGTACCAGCTCTCGCTCTGACAGCCTTGCCTACCCTTCTCTGTCTTGTTTATTCCCCCGGAGCCTAGGGGCATTCTGAGGGCAGGAATTGGGTGCTTTCATTTTGGTATCACCAGACCTAGCCCAGGTCCTGGCAGACAGACATGCTCAAGAGAGGCTGAATAAACGAATTCACTAAAAACGTCCTCCCAGTGGAGGGTGTCAGGATGGATTCCAATAAACGTCCATTTGGTCTTCATTTCCCATAACAAGAGCACTTTGGTTAGTGAGTAATGAGTCTCCGAGTGGCGCCTTCTTCTCCCGGGGCTCCCAAGAGGGGCAGAGGTATCGCCGGAGTTGATGAGTCTAACCATAATGACAATATTATTCATTTGAAATTGGGCAATTTCTGTAAAAGAAGTTACAGCCTCTCAGCTCCAGTGCTCCTGTGCTAACTGGCAAGTGGCACCCCTGCCTGTAACTGCCAACATCTGCTCTGGCTTCCCAGTACCTGCCTGGGGCCGCCCCCGCCCCCCAGGTTGGCCACGTTTCACCTGGGCTGTGAGCCGCAGTAGCGCCGCTTGGAACACGGTGACCACTGAGTCTCGCCCAGACGCAAAGATGGAAGAGCCACTGCCTGGAGCATGAGGGTGTGGGGACAGGGAAGGAAGGACCTTGGAAGGGGAGCAGGACACCTGGGTCTCTCACAGCCCTCGCTGGATGAAGAGTCCCTCTGCCAGGAGGTGGTCCTGCCCTTTGACTGCAGGCTTTCCAATGAAGACCGCAACAGTCCCTCCTGCCCCACCTGCTCTGCTGCAGGTGACCTGGCTGCTCCCCCACTAAATGGTGGAGTCTCTTTCCATTCCAGATTCTAGGCTGGTCTGAACTACTTCCTTGGCCAAAGATCGCAGCAGGAAGTGATGCTCTGGGAGTCCCGAGGCTCCACTGGCCATGAGAAGCCTTGCACGTCTACCTGACCCTCTTGGCTTGCTTTGTTTGTTTGGTTTTTGAAACAGGGCCTTGCTCTGTTGCCCAGGCTTGAGTGCAGGAGTGCGATCATGGCTCACTGCAACCTCGATCTCCTGAATGCCACCACATGCAAGACCCCAAGAAAAGCCTTCCGGCTGAGCCCTCTCAACCCATGAGTTCTAGAGGTTTTAACAATGAATTGGTGTTTTAAGCCAGTAGGGTTTGGGGCGCTTTGTCACACAGCAGTAGATTAACCCAAGAAGCACCTCTTTGGCCATGCACCTTCAGGTGGAGAAATCATTAGCATTTGCTTTATACGTGCTATGAGCCGGGCATTCCGGTTGGGGGTTTATGTCATTCATTCAACAGATCTCCACATTGTGAGACAGGCATTATATGTTAGAATGCACAGGCTAGGTTTTGCTGCCAATCCACCCTGAGGTCCCAGCAACCCACCACCACAATGGTTTCTGTCTCACACATGCTATTTGTCCATAGCGGGTTGGCACAGCTCTGCTCCACACAGTCATTCGGGGATCGCGCATAACAGAAGCTCCATCTCCGTTGTTGAGATGGGGGAGAGAGACCCCAGATTTGCATGTGGGCTTTTCACCATCCCAGCCTGAAGTGTCTCTCACCATGTGCTCCCCATGGCACTGGCCAGAGCTAGCCACATGGCCACGCCCGGCTGTAAGGGGGCTGGGGAGGACAGTCATTCAAAGATCGCCAGAAAGAAGGGAGCTAGGTGCCAGTAAGTGCTGGTAATGCTCTCCACTGAGCCTTTCTCTCGTTTTCTGAATGAGGACACCCACGCTCAGGAGCCTAAGCTTATTACTGCAGTCACCAGGGCTGGGAAAAAAACTGTAGAACCAGTCTGTTCGGTTCCAAAACACCAGTGTGCCCAGATTCAGTCTGGATTTGTTAAAAAAAAAAAAAAAAATTAGAGCAGCAGCTGTGGATGAAAGTGGGTAGCTGGAGGAGCCCACAAAAATAATGGCCAGGCAAGGCCGCCATAAGCAGCGGAGCGCTGAATAAAATGAAAGGGGCTTTGTCGAGAGTCTGAACTCGAAGCGTATCTTTTTCAAGTATAAAGGGGAGAAGCTCAGGGTTGCATGCGGTGCTTAAAAGCCCCCGGAATGAAAGCCTTGGTGCTTTCCTAGCTGCTCTGCCAATATAAAGGGGGATTTTTTTTTTTCTCATCCGCAACCTGCTGGGATTTTCTGTTGGCTGGCTGAAATGGCCCCATATAATCCTTTGAGGAGGTCCTGAATGTCCCCTGGAGGCTGACACACAAGCACAGAAAAGCATAATCCCAGATAAGCACAAACACCGCAGAGCGCGGGCAGTGGGGCTCAAGGAAACCCACCCGTCCGTGTGGTGGGCAACCCTGACGACAGGCCTGTTGGGGGTCAGAGGCCTCCACCAGGATTCATCGCTGCTGTGGGGTGCTTTAGAAAGCCCTTCGGGGCTCTACGTGGGTGATGGGGAAAGACTGGGATTTTCTTCATAGTTAAACCCCCCCTCATCCTCTTTAATCCTTGTGAGCCGGAATTCCAAAGAGCTATTGCCAATAGCCAGAGAGAGTGCCCAGGGTTGAGCGTGCTGGGTGGCTCATCCCGTGACCACCCGAGAGAGCACGAGCGTCAGCTCTGCCATAGCCAGGAGTCCATGCTTCCCACTCGGTGGATCAGGCCCCACCAGCCTGGCAGCACCATCCACCTCCCCACAGCCCTTCCCAGTGCCTCCTTGGTCCACCCTGGATGGCCTGATACAGCTGGCGGGGGGGTAGCCCCAGGCTTGGAGGGAGGCGGCGCTGGCTCTGGCCCTAATCCAGCCCCTCCCAGCCCTGGGACTCAGGCAGGACAGCTTGTAGGTTCCGGCTATAAAACAGGAGCATAAGTGATGGGATGGCTGAGATGCCTTGTTAGGAAGGAGAGAGGAGGTGGCAGCAGCTGGACGGAAAAGCCCGAGGGGGCTGTGCATGAGAGAAGAAAGAGGAGAGGCAGGAGGAGGAAGAGAAAGCAGAAGGAAGAATGGGGTAGGGACGCAGGCGCTGCCCCGCGCCCACTTCATCCCGTGTGCTGTGTGCTATAAGCGTCAGTTTCCTTCACTGAGACCTGTGGGGTGCCATGAGGAGATAAGAGCCCTGTGGCCACCACATCTGCAAATCTCCTTCCTGACTGAAAGCCACCAGCAAGCCTATGAAGAAGATGTTTTCTACATTTTAAAGACAAGAAAGTTCACTCCTATTTAGACAGTGATGTCTGGTTTTCTATTGCTTCTGAAACAAATTGCCACAACCTCAGCTGTCAAACACCAGACACATTTATCCTCTTACAGTTCTGGAGGCCAGAAGTCTCACATGGGTCTTCCTGGGCTAAAATCAAGGTGTGAGCAGCAGCCAGGCGTGGTGGTTCATGCCTGTGATCCCAGCACTTTGGGAGGCTGAGGCAGGCAGATCACGTCGAGCTCAGGAGTTTGAGACCAACCTGGCCAGCACGGAGAAACCCCATCTCTTCTAAAAAAAACAAATTCCCAAAGTTAGCTGGACATGGTGGCGGGCACCTGAATCATAGCTGCTTGGGAGGCTGAGGCAGGATAATTGCTTGAACCTGGGAGACAGGTTGTAGTGAGCCAAGATTGTGCCACTGCATTCCAGCCTGGGCGACAGAGCAAACTCCATCTCAAAGAAAAAAAAAAAAAGGTGTCTGCAAGGCTGAGTTCCTTCTGGAGGCTGCAGGGAATAATCTATGCACTGCGCTTCTTCATCTCCCAGAGGCCACCTGTAGTCCTTGGCTCACGGCCCCTTCCTCCATCTTCAAAGCCATCAATGCTGTATCTCTCTGAGCTTCTTCCAAAGTCATGGCTCCCTCCCACAAAAGCCCTTAACAGCTGCCTGTTTTTAAGGAGCCATGTGATTCAATTGGGTCCACGGGGCACTCCAGGATTCTCCTTGACCATATCGGGTACCACAGGCACAGGTTCCAGGGATTAGGACATGCATTTCTTGGTGGGGCTATGGGGGATAGGATTATTCTGCCCACCATAAGTGGGATCTCCAAATACTATGTAAATATGAAACCAAATGCCAACACAGCTGCTGGTCATTTGTAGATTATCTGCTTTTAAACCATTGCTTATAAAAGGGGCATGGAGGCCAGGTGCAGTGGTTCACGCCTGTAATCCAGCACTTTGGGAGAACGAGGTGGGCGGATCACTTGAGGTCAAGAGTTCGAGACCAGCCTGGCCAACATGGTGAGACCCCCATCTCTACTAAAAATACAAAAATTAGTTGGGTGTGGTGGTGGGTGCCTGTAATCCCAGCTGCTCGGAAGGCTGAGGCAGGAGAATCACTTGAACCTGTGAGGCAGAGGTTGCAGTGAGCCAAGATCACGCCACTGCACTCCAGCCTGGGTGACAGAGCGAGACTCAGTCTCAAAAAATAAATATAAAATAAAAGGGGCATGGGGCATGGGGCATGGGGCATGGTTCATCGGACTAACTGCTCCTTGCAGACAGGAAAAATGAGGCTCAGAGCTCAACTGAAATGAAGTCACTTCTGCCATGAGCCTGCTGTGCTGTACCCAGCATATCGCAGGGGCCCCTGAACTTTATGAATCTTAGGAATGAAGTCTCCCAGGGGCAGGGACAGGACCATGGGTGGGCCCAGCTCCATTCCCTATTAGCCCTTGTGACCTTGCCCCTTTGTCTCTGGGCTTTTATTTCCACATCTCAAAAATGGAGCTGTCTACCTCCATCCTCACCCACAGTGCTTTTGAGGCTCACATTTGACAAAATGCTTAAGAATGCTTCCTGACACCCAACACCCCAGCCCAGCCACAGCCCATCTCCCGAGGGGGAGAAGCCCACTCTCCAGGCTCTCCGGCCACTGGAGGCGCTTCTCTCCCTGGGAGAGGACCTGAGGAGCCAGGCCACCTTCACAGTCTTCACAAGCCCTTTCCGTCCGAAAGTTAGCAAATAACAAAGGGGACCGGACTGGCAAGATGAAAGCACAGCTGGGAATATGCATGATTCATTCAGTAATCAAACACTCCGAACCCTTTCCAGAAGAAGAAATCGGAGCATAATTTCCACCACATATTTAAATTCAAATTAGTTATTATTTAATGTTGGGACAAATCACTAGAGAAGGTCATGTTTTCAGTTTACTGTCTCTTCTTCATAAACAAGGCTGGCCCCTGGCAGCATGTCTGTGCAGCCAGAACGCACTAGTTTCCTTCTCTTATTCGACTGGGGTTTTAAGAGACAGACCTTTGCAACAGCAATAAATAGCCATCCCCCTTCTGGGCTGTCTTAGAAATGCCTCCCCCAGCTCTTCCTCTTTCATGTCTCCTCACTGTTCCAATGGCCCCACCATCCTGTGCCCCAGGCAGCCACAGGGAAAGCCCTTGGTTCACACGCAGACCTGCTGAGTCTCCATATTTGTGCTGCTCTAGATATCAGACAGATCCAGATGTCTGGGTTCAAAATGTGGCTCTGCCATTTCCCCTGCTGTGTGACCTCAGACGCATTCCTTAACCTCCCTGAGCCTCAGGTTCCTCCTCTGTAGAAAGAGGATAAAAATAGTTCCTACTACATACATCCTCATGTGTATTACTACACACGGGGCACCTAGAACGGGGCTCAGCTGAGGGGGGGTGTGCCCATAAAGGTCATTACGGTTCCCACTGCTGCTGCTGTTGGTATCATCGCTAACAAGCAGCCACCAAATACTGTACGTCTATGCCCCAAGCCTCTCCCAAACCTGACCTCTCCTCCATTCTCACTGTTGATGTTGTATTTCACCCCCTGGGTTGCTGCCAAGGCCTCCTAACTGGCCTCCCAGACAGACTTTGCAGGCTCCTACCAGGAAAAGCCAAACTCTTGGCACTGCATTTGAGAGCACTCAGAACCAAATCCGAGCCTGCTGGCCCCTTCCCCCCACACCTCCTGTGCACCGGGATCACCAGGCGGCTCACTGTGTCCCCGACAGGCTGCGCTCTCCCAGTCCCCTGTGTCTTCCCACATGCTGTTCCCTGGGCCCACAGCCCTTATCCACTTTTGTCTGAATTGCCAAAAATCCCTATAAAACCAACTCGATGTCCCTGTCCTCTGTGAAGCCACCTGCTCTGTGCTTAGAAAAATAATCAAACCAAACAAAAGCAAAAAAGCAAAATGTACCAAAAAAGTCTTGCTCACACCATGATGTGAGCATTCACGGCGCTGTGAATGAATGAATGAGTGAATGAATGCATGCCAGTGTTCTCTCCCAACTCCCTTCCTCTTCCAGGACAGGAATCCCAAGTAGCTTTCTCCTGAAGGCGTGTCTAACTCTGGTTTTCCAGGAAGGATACAAAATGCCTTTACAAGTATTCTTAGACCCCAATAGCCAATGTGCATCTTCTGGTAAGGCCAGCCCATGCGATTCCCCTGAACCAAGGTCAGAAGGGGAGTTCTTCAACCTCAAAGGAACCTTGAGCCTCTGAGACCTGTTCAGCAGATTCAAAACTGGGTCTCCTGCTGTGGCTCCCCTGACCTTCAATGCGCTAAAGGCTGGTTCCCCAGGTCCTCCTCCAACGTGGCCTTGGCAGAAGCCCAGCCCCCAAGGACAAATGTAGGGATTTCTGCTTACAAAGGACACCTACCCAGAGGCCAGGTGAAAATACAGCCTTTCCTCCTCATCCGCACATTCCATCAGCCTAAAGAAACCCAAAGGCAGCTTCGTGGGGGGACGTTTCACAGCCCGAAGCCAGCTCCAATGTGACACTTGAGAAATGGGCTCTCAATGCGGTTTGGCGGCTGAGAAAAAAGAAAAGGTTTGCCGACCGACCGCAGACGTTCTGGTTAACAAGCGGTTTCCCCTATTCAGAGGACGCAGAGGGCGGCGTTTCTCACTGTAATGCCCAGTGATCTCCTCTCCTCCGGGGGACCCAGGGTCTGGAGGACCAAGGACACTGTGGGCTCTCAAACAGACAAAAAACTGTCCCCAGGGGCTCTGATGAATCCTCTGAGACCACTTTTTATAGTTAGAGGGATGGTTTTAAAGTCCCAGTAAAGCGTGTTCTATTGTCACAGGAAAGCAGTCCACCTTTCTGTGGTTGTTACAGAGATGACGAATGGACTCTAGAAACAAATTCCCCAGACGGGCCAGCCTCACAGGGTGCTCCAGAGGCAGGCCCAGGGACCGGGGGCAGCGACCGCAGCCCTGACAGGCCCTGTGGCTGGATGGAGGGGGCAAACAGTCCCTGGCAGGCCAGTTGATACTTATAAAGTGACGGGAGGTGGGCAGACGTGCCTGGGCCAAGCCTGCAGCTGTGCCCCCATCTCCCCTGGGAGGTTGAAGACGCTGCTGGGGCGCCAGGGTTGGGGGAGTATAGAGGTGACTCCAGGTGGCCTGGTCTCTATGGAAACCTCATGGGCCTTTCTGCTACCAGAGCCTGGGCCCACCTGGGGCCTAACCAAGGCACTGCCCGGAACTGAGCACATTCATCAGTCTCATCTCCAACCCTTACAACAGTCCCCGGTAGAATGCAGACTCCTAGGAGCTGGGCTCTTCTCTGGCCTGTCTCATTGTGTCCCCAGGACAGGGATGGCAGGTGTGTGGGGGGTCAGTGAAACAGCCGGCCTGCTGCAGGCTCAGCTGGGTGATGGACACAGAGCTTCTCTGGCAGTGTTTAAGTCAAATGGTGTGCAGCCGCACACATGTGCTCATTTCCTGTGCACTTTGACTGGACTCAGAAAGCCCTGGTCCCACGGGGCTAGAGCTGTGAGGGGAAGGTGGGGGGCCACGGTGCTGAGCCAGATGTCCCGGGGGGCGGTGGCTCTGTCACTCATCAGCTGTGGCCTTGGGCAAGCTGCTCTACCTCTCTGTGCCTCGGTTTCCTCATCTGTAAAATGAGGATGACACCGGCTCCTGCCTCCCCAGAGTGGTGGTGGGGATTAGATTAGTTAATCCTTAGAGCAAAGCTCAGCCATCTCGAGTGCTCCCCCGCATGCTGGTCAGGTTAGCATTATTAGGAGGAGGTCTAGAGCTTGCTCCCAAGGCAAGGGCTGAAATCGCCCCAGCTCTGCTGGGCACAGGGCAAGGCCTCCCCCCACCATGTCCCCCGCATTCTCCAAGCAGGAGGCTGACGACACACACCCCACCCCCTGCTCCTCTGTGGGTTTCCCGATGATACCATGAAGCTGGCCCCAGCATGCTCAGAGCTAAAGTCATCAACACCACAGGGCTGGGACTCTATGTTTGGGTCTCTTTCTCTCTCCTGGATTTCCCCCTCTGGAGTCCCCCTTCCACACTCTCTCGTGGAAGCCTTCTTCCCTCCTAAACTCCATCTCTCTCTCTATTCCCTTCCACTCAGTGTGGAGGCTGCTTTCCTCTCCTGGATTCCATCTTCCTGGATTCTCTCACTTGGCGTGAGAGTTAGCTGTCTCTCTCTCCTTCTTGTTTCTCTCCCCTAAATAAATGACTTTCTACAAAAAAAAAAAAAAAAAAAACCAACCACGGGGCTGACTCAGCAGCACCAGTTCAGGCCTCCTAGACAAGCAAAAGGCACTCCAAGGTTCAGCCTTCACTCCTCACCCGGGACAGAGCTCATCTGGAGAGGGCCTCCCATGAGGGAGGCTTTCTGTGCCCCTGGAGCTGTGTTCTGGTGTACAGGAAGTGCCACCTCAAAATCTCTACCCTGAGAGTCCCCTTTTAACACCACACTCGGCCCACCAATCCCAAAGGTTTCCTTGACGTTGCCTGGACACGACCAGGCCAGTACAGAAAACCATGGAGTTTGCTGTGACATTGAATACCAGGAAGGAAATGCTGAGAGCTCCTCTCCCCCTGCTGCAGTACGGGAGGAATGTTTGCGGAGCACAGTGTCTGGGAGGCAGGTGGGGAGAGCCAGTGGCTGCTGCACATGGAATTCCCCATCTGCAACACAGCGGCCCCGCCAGGTCCCCCAGAATGGAAGCTGCCTCCTGCCTTCCACTGCCTGGGCCACACCCCACACCTGGACCATCAGGAATCACCATTCCCTGACTGTGGGGCCACTATGAGTGGCCTGAGCCCTGCCCCAAGGCCTGTCAGACTCTCTCTTGCTAAATCTCTGCAGTGGCAAAACTCTTTCTAAACACGAGATAGGAGCAGGGGATTGGTGAAGGGCCCGTAAAGCCCTGGGAGGAGGAGGACAGCACCTGGGGAACTTTTCCTGAATTATCTGGGACTCGCGAGGAAGAGACTCGTGAGAGAGTGGAGCTGCGGCCCCCACAACAGCAGAGCATGAAAGGCCGAGGCCGTCTGGTGGGAGCTGAGGAGCAGCGCGCACCAGGGTCCATGTACATGGCCAATGAAGCCAAGAAACCTGCATCTCCTTCCACTATGGGCAGCTTTCTCCTTTCTCAAAGATGGCTATGCTGGGAAACAGAAGGAAAAACAGCATGGAGTTTGTGAAAGAACTCAGCGGCCATGCAGAAAAGAACGCTACCCCAAAGACTCAGCGAAGACGCCGTCTCTGAAAAGGACTTGTCTCCAACACCTGCAGAAAATGTAAACTCTGGCTGATCTTCTGAGGAGGATGTAAGAACATACAGGCTTTCAGGAACAAAAGACTGAAAGAAAAATATCTGAGTAAAAGTGGCATTACAATTGTCATTGGCATGGAATCAAGCCAAATGCCCATCCATAGTAGACTGGGTAAAGAAATGTGGTACATATACACCATGGAATACTATGCAGCCATAAAAGGAAAGAGTTCATGTCCTTTGCAGGGACATGGATGGAGCTGGAAGCCATCATCCTCAGCAAACTAACACAGGAACAGAAAGCCAAACACCACATGTTCTCACTTATAAGGAGGAGCTGAATGATGAGAACACATGGACACAGGGAGAGGGGGACAACACACACTGGGGACTGTTGGGAGCACTGGGGGAGAGTGAGCATCAAGAAAAACAGCTAATGGATGCTGGGCTTAATACCTGGGTGACAGGTTCATTTGAGAAGCAAAGCACCATGGCACACATTTACCTATGTAACAAACCTGCACATCCTGCACGTGTACCTCGAAACTTAAAATAAATGTTAAAGAAAAAAGATCGTCATTGGGGGCAGTGAAAGGCAGAATGAAAACATAGAAACAGAATCGGTGACTGGACAGACAGACTTGGGAAGCTCTCCCAGAAGGTGGCAGAAGGAGGCAAATCAGTCAAATTCATGGCAGGGAGAAAATGGCCTTAAAGAGGAGAGCACAGATATCCAGCCCCGAATCACAGGAGTTCCCAACAGAGAAGCCAAAACAATTGGAACAGAGTGGCCGCCAAAGACAGAGGGAAGCCTTAGAGTGAGGCAGCTCAGCATGTCCAAGACGAGGTCAACATGAAAAGAAGGCAAGCATGAGACCTATCCCAGTGGAAATATTTAACTATAAGGAAGAAGAAAACCAGACAAGATAAATGAACTGTCGGATTGGCGTGGGTCCCTCTATAAGGTTAAGCATTTAGCAAGTAGAGCAACCCCTTCGGCAGTCTGCGAGGAAGGGAGATGACTCAGCAATCTCATCTCCAGTCAAGCTGTCCTTCAACAGTGATGGAGTCGATAAAAGGAAAATCCTGGGGGCCAGGCCACTCCACCACAGGCGTCCTCCCAAACAGTCCTTGGAGATGTACCCTAGCCAGCTGAGAGGTGAATCAGAATTAATAACTCAAGAATTACTGCAAGAACAGACTGCAAGCATTGTAACCATTCACATAAAACAATGAAAATGGTGCAGTGAGTTCATGAACACCAAAGATATGGGATGAAAAGGGGATACGTGGGTGACTAGTCTGTAAGTTGTGTCTACAATACCTTGAAGAGGTAGTTGAGAGAAATCCTGGTCCCTGATAGTCCTGTGATTTCTTCTGCAGTTTCAGCAAAGGGAGGCCACAAGTGGATTTCAGAAATGGGGTGCAGGGGGTACTTGCCTGATGCAGGGGCCAGGCTGCCTCCTGAGGGCCCCAGAGACAGCCTCAGGCTGGCTTCCCTTTTCTGGTGTGCTTCAGTTATCCACACTCCTCTCCCCACACAGCGGCCCAAACCTCCCCTTTGAAGTCCGGATGATTTTGAGATACCAGTGCAGGAATGCAGACCGCACTACAGCTGATGGCTTTAGCCCACCTCATTCTTCCTGAGATAGCTCAGACCCCAACGAACCTGCTTCAGGGAGATGTAAGAGCCTTCCTGGACCATTGTGTCCATTCCCCACCAAAGAAAATAAGGCCCGGACAGGAAATTACATTCTTCAGTTTTATATGGTTGTTTCAGCTCTTTCATTGCCCCCCCTCTTCCTCCTGTCCATCTATCAGAGCAATTTCTGAGACCCTCTGACATGTCAGACGGGACGGCCGCTGATTCTCGCCCTCTCAGGGTGAGCGTGTTGAGAAATGCCGTCATGCCGGGAATCACAAGAGATTCACAACACTCGCTGCATCCCCCCTTCGTGTTTTGCAATATGCTTGCTTTATTTTGACATCCCCCCAGAGCCTAGCATGGGAGTCTATAAACACAGCCCACATAATTAGGCTAATGACATCGATATTCTCAGTTCAACTGGGTAATGGGAGCATTTATTTCACTTTGGAAATCTCACACACAGTCTGTTGAGGGTGGCAGAATTATGACGCTCTTGGAACTGTGCCCGCAAAACTTCTCAGCCTCGGATGCAACTTCCCTCCAGCTGAGCTCTGCTATGGTTTAGGCTCTGTGTTGGGAGGGGGTGCAGGTGTAACACCTCCTCTGCACGTGTCTATCTCCTGTGGAGGCAGCCTGGTTTCTTAGAGTGAGAGTGGTAGAGAGACTCGTCACTGAGAAAAACCTTTATCCCTATTTCTGTTATGGTCTGACCTGGGGTAAGTTCCTTACATTCGCCAGACCTCAGGTTTCTTTCCTGTAACGTGGAGGGGTCTCACTAGAGAGTGTCTAAGTTCCTTTCTACATCTAAATGTCTACTAAGTATCTGTGCCTTCAGCCCATCACGGAAGGAAATTTTCTTGAATGTACTCTTTCCCTTTCCAAACCACAGCCAGATCCAATGGTAGAGTCAAGAAGCTGGGCCTCCGGGGTTCCCAACTCTGTTTTATCCATGTTTCTTCCCGCCCCAACTCAGAGGCCACCGGGATTCCCATGCTCTTGGACTCTTTTCTTCTTATCCATGATGATTATTTGTTACTATTAATAATAATGGTTCAGCACACCAGCATTTATGGAACACCTACTATGCAACAGATTCTATATTAGGATCCAACATGTGGACTGTGAATGAAGTCGAAGATGCTGTCCTTATATAACACCTTATGTCAGAGTCTGCAAGGCACAGCCACAGGCATCATCTCAGTCTTCAAAGTGTCTAGCCTCTGGGAGCAGGTTTTACTCATCCTGTTTTACAGATGAAGACATTAACACAACAAGGAGTAACGGCTACATATAGGACATAGCATGTTAGAGGCAGAATTCTGGTCTTCCTGACCCCAGACCTAAGCTCTCTGTGCTGTGCTGAAGCTGGGAATAAAATTGAACCACATTTGAGCTTTGCGAGTGTAGAGAGCCCATTTGTATTAGTCTGTTTTCACGCTTCTGATGAAGACATACTAGAGACTGGGTAATTTATAAAGAAAAAGAGGTTTAATGGATTCACAGTTCCACGTGGCTGGGGAGGCCTCACCATCATGGCAGAAGGTAAAAGGCATGTCTTACATGGTGGCAGACAAGAGAGAATGAATGAAAAGCAAGTGAAAGGGGTTTCCCTTATAAAATCATCAGATCTCATGAGACTTATTCACTACCATGAGAACAGTATGGGGGAAACTGCCCCCATGATTCAGTTATCTCCCACCAGGTCCCTCCGACAACACATGGGAATTATAGGAGCTACAATTCAAGATGAGATTTGGGTGGGAACACAGCCAACCTGTATCACCATGTCTGAGGATAAACATGGGTTGGAGCCCTACTTTGTTATTACGAGGTAGTGTCACTTGGGTGGGTGAAGTCCCTGTTTTAGCTCCAGGGTTTTTTTCTAGAGAGTGTACAGGGGTTGAAATACATGACCCTTAAGGTCTTTTCTGGAGCAAACCATAAGTGATGTCTGCCCTCTCTCGAAAGTTGGCATGCCTTCCAATGGTGCCCTTAAGGTCATTAGAAGAGGAACACTCGATACTTGGGAATTATTTCAAGCACTAGAAAACACCTGAAATGGGGTTAGAAAGACAAGGGCAGGGGCAGTAGAACTTTTCTGCAAACCCCACTTCCTCCCACGGGGGCGGATGCTGTCCCAGGCTGACTTGGGCAGAACTGTTTCTGGGCAATTTTCTAGAGTTGGGTTTCAGCCAGTTTGCCAAAGTCCTCAAGAATGTTGATCCAATTTTCTTCACTTCCACAAAGGTGAATTGAACAGCTACTATATGCCAAGTCCTGGGAAGCCACAGTTCTGTGTTCAATGAATAAGCCCATGGTGGGTGGGGACCTGACCCAAGAGAAGCCAATCAGTAGGGAGGGCAGTGATGAGTGACATGGTGGGCATGGCTAGCTGGACCAATCAGGCTGCCTGCAGGCTAAAACTGCTACTGCGGCTGCTAAGGAAACTGGCCAGCCCAGGTGGAAGGAGGCATTCAAGTCGAGGCGGACATTCTTGCTGAATGTGGCATGGCCACAGAGAGAGAGGTTGCAAAATGTTGATTATGTCTCAGGGTCTCCCAATCTCCATCTTTTATATCCTTTAACTGTTAACAACCTTGTGTTTGACAATGTAAAATCATTTAGATGTTCAACTGCCTGGTGAAGGGTAAGTGAAGTGTGTATTTAATCATTTTACACAAAGGACTTTGGGAGGCAGTGCAGTGCAGTGGTGAGATCATGACCTTTGTCATCAGACTTCCATTGATTCAAAACCAACTTTGCCCCTATTGTCCTGTATGACCTTGGGCAACGTAACTTCTCTGAGCTTCAGTTTCAGCATCTGGAAAACTGGCAATAATAATGCCTTCATTTCAAAGTTCTTTTGCATATTGGAATTAATGCCTATAAATGGCATAATATTCTCAGAATATCATAGGTCTCCAATAAATGGTAGGTGACCACAAAAATGGCCAAATCATCATTACCTAAATCATGGACTATTTGGAAGCCATTAAAATCATGCTTACAAAGCATTCCTGATAATGTGGGTAGATATTTATATGATAAAAATTCAGAGTATAAAAATGTCTCCACTATACAATAAAGACACATAGAAAAAGACAAGAAGGAGATATATTAAGACACTAAAAGAGACCATTTCTAGATGGTAACTTTACAGGTGAGTAACCTGCTTTTGGATATTTTAGTTGTCTACAGTAAGCAAGCACTGGTGCAGAGCTAGGGCCCAGCATTCAGGCTCTGGACCAGTTTCTGGCAGCAAGAGTCCACACTGGGCACGGGAGGGCTGGGCTAGAACTATGGCGGGCTCTAAGCAACCAGAGAGGCGTAGCCAGGTCAGCACCACGGACAGCACCCACGGCAGCCAAGACCGATCTGCATGCGAGCTCCTGCCCTGGGTGGAGTTTGCCGGGCCTCAAAGGAACAGGCCTGGATACAGCTAGGTTCCCCTGCACCCCACCCCCGCCTTCCCCACCTTCCTCCCCCTTCCTCCCTTTCCCTCTCTTCCCCACCCCACCCCCATACTTGCAATGGGGGGCTCCTCAATCCCAGATATCATAGCACCCACGTGCATAACCTATGCCTTGATTTTTCTCTAGGATGGGGTCTGCTGTAGTCTGTGATCAAAAGGGCACGGACTTTTTGTTTTAAACATAACAGCAATATATGCAATAAGATGAATAGAAGCGCGCGCATTTCCTTATATCCTCACCAAACTGGATATTGTTATTATTATCTCAGTATTTTTTTTGCCAATGTAAGAAGTAAAAATGACATATAGTTGTTTGATTTGTTTTTTCATTAAGAGTGAGGCTGACCCTCTTTTTCATGTGTTAATTACAATTCATATTATAATCTGTATTTTTCTGTATGTAGTTTTAACATCCTTTTCCATTTGTCATTAAAAAACTTATTGTAGCTTTTTTAAAAAAATTAAGGACATATGCAGGGTTTTGAATTAGACAGATCAGGTTCTAATTCTCAGGTCCACCTTCTCTAGCTTGATAATCCTGGGCAAATCGATTTTCTTCTCTGAGTCTCAGTTTCCTCATCTGTAACATGGTGACATCATGTCTTCCTTATAAGATTGTTATAAGGATTTTAGTAAATTTATATAAAACAAAGAATAAACACTCAGGGGATCACTATTATTATAATTTGGAGGAGGCCTCCCAGTAAGTGTTTGTCAGAATCTTACTCCTCCATTGATCTTCACGTCCTAAAACTTAGACGAACATTCTGACCAGTGTAACTTTTACATGATGGAAGAAATTCTCCCTACTCAAAGGTTCAGACTTCATATTCTTGCCACATGTGGCTCATACCCTGACTGTTCACACATCTCCCCCAAGGACAGCTCCACCGTTCTTGTGGGGATGCCTGCTGCTGCCCACAGTAGCTCCCTAACAGGTAGCTGTGAAACACTGTCCGTGCAGGGTTGTCACTGTAAGAATATTGCTACTATTAATATATCCCTGAAACTTTCTGAGAGGAATTTTAAAAGAAACAAATTTAATAATTTATTATTTAAAAGAAATAATAATTTAATATTTAAAAGAAATAAATTTATTTAAAAGAAATAAATTCTCCAAAAAATACTTTGTAGAAAAGTAAATAACTAGGCAAAGCCATTTCTTTTCTTTTTCATTTTTCTTTTTTTTTAAGATAGAGTCTTTCTGTGTCACCCAGGCTGGAGTGCGATGGCATGATCTCTGCTCATTGCAACCTCTACCTCCCAGGTTCAAGAGATTCTCATGGCTCAGCCTCCCATGTAGCTGGGATTACAGGCATGTACCACCACACCTGGCTATTTATTATTATTATTATTTTAGTAGAGATGAGGTTTCACCACATTGGCCAGGCTGGTCTCAAACTCCTGGCCTCAAGTTACTGCTCCCCTTGGCCTCCCAAAGTGCTGGAATTACGGGCATGAGCCACCATGTCCATCTGTGCGAAGCAGTTTCTATCAGCTAATAACAGTATTGGATCATCTATTTGTGTAGGAAATGACAAGTTACTTGATGAATTGGAAAGGTTTTGCAGTAAGCCTGGGTTTTGCCTACATAGCCTGTACAGTGATTGCTTTAGCCAAATATCCATGTATAATTTATATATCCTTACAAACACACACATCTACTTGCAGACTCCAGGCATGTCCCCCATTTCCTTGCCTCTGCTCACATCTCTGCCTGCACTCATCCCATTCTGCTCCTGCATGAACACATCATACCAAGCTCTTAACTGTGAGCACAGCTGCCTCTTCTTCCAGGCAGCCTTCCTGGATCCCCTCCAGGTAGATTTCTTTCTATGTGTATAGTTTCCTAGTATGTTGTGTCTTGACATCCTAGGAGCCCCAGATGAGCATAGATTTTTTTCTCCCTGACAGAGTTGAGCTCCTTAACACAAGACACATCTCATCCACCTCTGCACATTCAGTGCTTTGCACAAGGTCCAAAGCAGAATGAGCACTCATTGAAAGTATGTTCAGTGTCAGAGATAAAGAAGATAGCAGAAGAGGCTTGATTCCATGTCTTACTGGCCCTGAGGCCTCAGGGATACTTGAACCAGACCCTACAAGATGAGGAGAATCCAGGAGAGCAGCCACAGGAAGCCAGAGGACCAAGGGGAGGGCTCCAGTCCTGGCTCCTCCACTTGATGGCTATGGGACTTTGGGGAGAATCAGTTCTCTGAACCTCAGTTTGCTTAGCTATACATGGATTTAATAACACCTACCTGCTAATATTGTGAGAATATGATGAAATTGCACACACATGCATGCACACCCACACATACACACACACACATGGGTAGGTGTGGTCTAGCCCAGTGCATGGGATTTTATAGGTACTCAGCTACTCACTATATAGTTATTATTATGAAATAGAATTAAAATAATCATAGTAACACACATATAGATTAAAATGATCCATGCATCATCATTTATGGATGGGAAAAAAATAACAACAGATTAAGAAAGTTCCTCATTGAAGAAACATAAAAGTATGTGATACAGTCTAGGATCCAAGGGAGCCCCATGCATGAGTCTGGGGGGTTGATGGCTTTGTGTTGGGGGGTAGCTAGAAAGAGGACATGTGGGCATTACCAGGCTCCATGAATACTGCGTGAAGTTATAGCCACCTGACCATCCACCCATCTCAGCCTGTGAGATGCAGAGACTCGCGTGGAGGGGGGCATCATGGGAAACCGAGCGGAAGCTCCTCGGCATGTATCCACAGTCAGGCCTCGGAAGCAGTGAGAAGTAGTAAACTTCGGGATGAGGTGGACTTCTATCCAGCAAATAGAAACGTTTAAATCAATGTTTTGCAGAAATGAAATTGAGTAGAATTCGAAAACTGGGAGAAACTGTAAGACCAAATACTACATGTGTTTTATTTTATAGATAGGGAAACAGAGTCCCAGAGAGGTCATGTGTCTTATCAAAGCCATGAAGCTGGGGTGGGAATAAGCTTGTTATGACCGAAACTGCAGCCCAGGCAGCCTGCCCCAGCTGCCCAGCCACTCAACCAACGCTCATTCTCCTTTGTTTGCTGTTAGACACACTTCACATGGGAAAGGAGTAAATGTTCCCTTGAGCATATGATCAAAATTAAGGAAACTCATCAACTGGCTCAGGCTTAGCAGGGAAAATTAACTGGAAGTAATTGTGATGGATAATTTGGCTGTAATTCATGGCGCAGACACGAGCTGCTGGCAGGTTACCAGAAAAACATTTAAAGGATTGTAGGTCACGAGCCCCTTCATTTGTGTGCCCACCTGACTTCACCTGTCTGCCCACCTGTCTTAGTCCGTTTTGTGTTGCCATAAACAGAATATCTGAGACTGGGTAATTGATAAAGGAAAGAGATTTATTTCGCTCATGATTATGGTGACTGGAAAATCCAGGACCAGGCAGCCCATCTGGGAAGAGTCCCATGCCACTTCAACTTACGTGTTTGGTCTCAACTTGCAAAGACACCAAACACAAAAAGGTACAACCTGCTCTCGTAGTAACCAGTCCAATTCAGAGAGAGCAAGAACTCAGTCCTGAGAGGACATTCATCTGTTCATGAGGGATCTGGCCCCACCATCCCAACATCTCTGACTAGGCCTCTCCACCAACATGGCCACATTGATGGCCACATTGGTAACCGAATTTCAACATGAGTTTTGGCAGGGAAAAATCATATCTGCACCATAGCACTAGCTGACCTCACCTTATGATACATGGCTTTACCTGTAGACTCACCTGACTATACCTGTGTCACCTGACTTCACCTGTCCCCCACCAGGAACTGGTGCCAGCCGTTGTGCCATGTCTTTAAGGAACCCTCTCCTTACTTCCATCAGTAACCTCCTCTCTTCCCTCCCTGCTCTGGACAAATGTCACCCTCCCTTACGTGGACCAGCCTCCAGCTTGCACCCTGCACTTGGGCTCACAGTAGCTGTGATCTCTCTAAAACAGGAACTCAACTCTGTCAGGCCTGTGCCTAAACCTCTCCTTGCCGAGTTCTAATGAACATGGCACAGGCATGGCCAGAAGACCACATCTGTCCTTATGGGGATTCAACGACAATGAAATTTCACGTGAATAGCCACACTGCTAATTTCCCCCCGCAATCTCAGAAGACTGTGACAACCCGGCCCGATTTCTAGATGGTAAAATTGAATAGAACTGAGTCGCTGTGGTCCCTTGGGTGGGGCACACATGGGTTTGTGTGGCATAAGCCAGGCCAGCTCCAGTTCTTTCAGCCCCTGCCTGGACCCTGTGACCACTTGAGCAGGCAGCCCCTTGCGATCTATGACAGACTCTCAACCCCCTGCCACGGCATTCCAGGAACCTCCTCACTCACAGAAGCTGCCTTTCCCAGACTCCACTCTCCCTCACCACGTCTCCACGTCCACACCTTCCACATGTGTCCCTCTGTCACCACGTCTCAGATCGACAGGCCTTTGAGCACCAGCTCTTCGGGTCCTTTCCCAGCCGGCTCCTATTCGTTCCTCAACACCCAGCACAAATGTCACCTTTTGTAGTAAGACACACACAGGGGTGAATCCAACCCCTTCTCAGTCCCGCGGGGCTTGGCTCCAGCAAGCATTCTATGGCTGGTGTCACTTGCTTCGTCCTTTGCTATTGCTTTCTTTTCCTAAACCCAAAGATATGCTATTAGTCGATGCAATCAGCTCATTTTTTAAAAAGGTCTTCTAAAAGTGATTGCTGGAAGGATATTTGTATTTTTAGGATGTAATTGCTCATTAGTAGATCTCTGCTGACTTTTGACTTTACACAGTCCGCCCATGCCTCCCGATAACTCGCCCGGAAACATGGCTTTTTCTTTGCTGGAACAGCAGTTCAGCTGAGCACACGGCTCTGGTCAGAAGGAGACTGTTAGCGGTGTTGACCTCTCTCTGCCTCACACGCTAATTAATCCTCTTTCTAAGAACACCCTGCCGTTGGAGCTGTTCATCCTTACACACACAGCTGTGCACCAGTCACTGCAGTCCTGTTTGTTCACTGAAATGTGACTTCCCCCTAGAGAGCTGACAGTCCCAACTTCATCAATTCAAGGATCAACCGAGCTTTTCAAAAAACTAATTTCTTAATTATGAACTCAGATCATTCATTTGTCAAATTACTGAGCAGAAACAGAAACAACAGATAATTCACCTTCCTTCGCCCACTACGAACATTGGACCGTAAACCTCTCATAGCCAGACATGGACCTTCTTCTGGGTTCAACTTGGAAAAGGAGAAATCACAAGACCATCTGTTAACCTCTCTGATCCTGATGAGCAAACACACTGGTTGACACTAAGCTTGGGTAACAAGGACACAGATGCCAGTGTCCAGTCCGGCGGCCCCCAGACACGTGTGGTCATCAGGCCTTCAAAGTGTGACTGGGGTATTAACATTCCAGTTTGATTTAATTTTAATTAATTTAAATTTAATTTTAAAAACTGATATTTGTCTGGTGTGGTGGCTCACGTCTGTAATCCCAGCACTTTGGGAGGCCAAGGTGGGCAGATCACGAGGTCAGGAGATCGAGACCATCCTGGCCAACATGGTGAAACCCCGCCTCTACTAAAAAAAAAAAAAAAAAAAAAGTACAAATCTCAGCAGGGCGTGGTGGTGCGTGCCTGTAATCCCAGCTACTCGGGAGGCTGAGGCAGGAGAATCACTTGAACCAGGGAGTCAAATGTTGCAGTGAGCCGAGATCACGCCCCTGCACTCCAGCCTGGTGACAGAGTGAGACTCTGTCTCAAAAAACAAACAAACAAGCTGACATTTAATTCTGTTACTGTGAAACTTAAGTGTCTTTGGAACAATGTGTGTATGTGAACTTACTTTACAACTGTTAATTTTATGAAATCTAAATATAGAACAAGTAATTCCCAATAAAAATTTAGCAGTTGAATTCAGAGTTATATGCATCTGTACATATAGATGCATATAAATTATACACTGGATTTCAATTACTTAAGTATGGGAAAAGAGAACATAAAAGATCTCAATAATTTTTACATTAATTATATGTTGACATGGTAATATTTTGGATATAGTGGATTAAGTAAAATATACTGTTAAAATCAACTTGGGCTGTTTCTCCTCACTTTTTGAATATGGCTAATGAACATTTAAAAATACACACATGGCTTGTATATTTCTGTGGAACTCTGCGCGGAGAGCACCAGGATGGGTGAAGTAGGAGGATAACCTCATTTGAGGATTGAACAGGCTGCAGCCAGGTTCTAAGGATGCCTCACCTGCCCTATTTATGGCAATGAAGTCCAGCAGGCCACACGGAGCCCCAGGCCTCCCACCGCCAGCCCCTGGATCGTCACCAAGTGACCTTACGGCAGAGACTCCCTCGTCTTCCAAACACATCTCTCGGTCCCTTCACCGAGGTCAGATGATGGGGCTCCCAGGCATCTGGAGTGCTTTTGCAGGAGAGCCCAGAAGTCAGGACACAACGACTTCTCTCCCCCTGCAGAAGTACCCTTCTGCTAACAGACACAGAGGCCTTGCTGACTGGTGCCTTCACTCAAGTCATCCCTGGGACAGCAGGCCACATGCCATCTTTCAGATGAATGAGGCAGCCCCACAGATGCAGTCAGAGGAGCTGCTCATTCTCCTGCTGATGGGGGTTGATGTAAAAGGCCCTGCCCTGGTAACTTTCTTGTGATTTTTCACTCTGATTCCTCAGTAAGTACTCCACTCATCTCCTCTCCCTCCCTCCCTCCCTTCTTCCCTTCTCTCCTTCCTTCTTCCCTCCCTCCTTGCCTCTCTCCCTCCCTCCCTCCCTTCTTCCCTCCCTCCTTGCCTCTCTACCTCCCTCCCTCCCTCCCTTCCTTCTTCCCTCCCTCCTTGCCTCCCTCCCTCCCTCCCTCCCTCCCTCCCTTCCTTCTTCCCTCCCTCCTTGCCTCTCTCCCTCCCTCCCTCCCTCCCTCCCTTCCTTCTTCCCTCCCTCCTGGCCTCTCTACCTCCCTCCCTCCCTCCCTTCCTTCTTCCCTCCCTCCTTGCCTCCCTCCCTCCCTTCCTTCCTTCCCTCCCTCCCTCCCTCCTCTGCCTCTCTACCTCCCTCCCTCCCTCCCTTCCTTCTTCCCTCCCTCCTTGCCTCTCTACCTCCCTCCCTCCCTCCCTCCCTTCCTCTCCCTCCCTCCTTGCCTCCCTGCCTCCCTCCCTCCCTTCCTCCCTTCCCTCCCTCCTTGCCTCCCTCTCTCCCTCCCTCCCTCCCTTCTTCCCTTCCCTTTCCCTCCCTCCCTGCCTCCCTGCCTCCCTCCCTCCCTGCCTTCCTTCTTCCCTCCCTCTCCCTCTCTTCCTCCGCTCCTCTCTCTCTCTCCTTAATGAGGCATGGTCCCACCCGGTGCCCTGCCCTGACATTCTGTACAACACACACGTAGCTGAAATGGCAGGCAATGCTGTGCCAAGCAAGGCAGGGGCGAGAGCCAGAGAGAATGTCATCACTCTCTAAGACATGACTATAAACAACTCCCAATTTTCTAGTTAAAAAATGCATTTGGCTGTAAACATGCAAGCTGTTCTCAGGGAGGACCTCTCTTTGCTGCAGTCCATCTCTGTGATGGGGAAGCCGGTCATCAAGGTGATGCCGTGGGAGAAGGGACCACACCCTCGCTGCATCTCACCCCTGAGGGTGGAGAACGCAGTCCTGTCCTGGGGCCACAAAGGTGCACAGGACCCAACTGGACCCTCTGAGCGGATGCTCCAACTGAGAACAAGGAAACATACAAATAAGGTAATTTCCAAACTGACAAATGCCTTTAAGAGAATAAAGCAATGCTGAAGGGCTCAGGAGAAGCAGGGGAGGAAGAGGAGGCAGTGCTAGACAGTGGGCAGGGACCACCTTCTGAGAAGGTGACATTCAAGAGAGACACGAAGAGCCAAGGATTTCTGGGACCAAGTGCCCTGAGCAGATGGGTGCACCAGTGGGAATGAACCTGGTGCTTCCCACGCACAGCGAGGAGGTTGGGGAGGCAGTGGGCACAGGACAACCACTTGAAATTCACCCTGCATGGGGGAGCCCCTGAAGTTAAGGACTGAAGCCACAGGGCCCACTGTGTACCCTAAAGATGCCCACAGGGGCACAGCCTGGCAGGGGCTCTGGCCTCTAGTCTGAAGCGCTGCATAAAGGCTTTCCCACTTCACCCCTTTTGTCTTAATTCCTTAAAGCAGAGCGCACCAAGAAACTAGTAGAAGTCTATTTATGGCTCTATTTTATCTGAAAAATAAGGAAAACTTTGCCTTTACTTTTCCTTAGGACCCAGATGGACACTGGCACTCTCTACCTGCATTGCCACACAGTTGCCAAGGTCTTGCCACCGGGGCCCGTCAACACTTACATGCAAAGGGTTGTCCCTGGAGTGGCTAATTTTAAGATGACAACACCTTTCAGTAGCAGACTTTTGAAATGAGATGGGCATAGCCGTGGGGATCTTGTGTGCTTGTTGAGGCTGGAGGAGTATCTCATAAACAATATACTTTCAAGAGCTGTTGAACTCAAAGGTGAATTACGCATTTTTCTTTTACCAAAAGGCGAGTTCTGAATGGGAATTGAAGGCGGGCTGTTCTCATGTCTGCCACTCAGCTTATGTTTTCAAAAAGCAGCAACGCATCCAGTTTGTCCCTTCAAGATCAGCAGCCACTTTCATAATAAGTGAGAAAAAACTCTCCCTGCCAAAGGGATTTAGACGATGACAAGGCAATTTAGAAATGGATGTTTGGACGTATTTCCAATGTTATGAAATGAATATGTTGCTTATGAAAGCTGTCGAACGTGCACTCCTTAAAATCTTGGAAATAAAGTTTTCTTAGCCTCTTTAAAAATCTTCCCAGCAAAGGGGCCTCAGATGTGTTAGCCAACGTGTTAAAAATATTAAAAATGCAGCACCTTTCAGTGAGTTTGCCAGAAAATTGATTGACAATTGATGGAGCTGTACCAGCCAAATTTCAGCATAACAATTTTGCAGTCCTGTTTAATGAAATTGAAAAATGAGGCTGACGATCTAGGAAGTGATGGTAACCAGCCCTTCCTCCCCACACACCTTACACATCTTTGTGCAGAATGCTTTTCATCTTTGAAGGCCACAAGCATCAGGCATGGAAACAAGCCGACATGGGCCCGGTCTTGCTGTAGCACAGAGAATTATGGTTTTCAAAAACAAGGCACTGTTCAATATCTTGTTACTCTCACTAATGGGCATTCATGTTACAGTTTAAATTCCAAAAAAAATCACTTAAAGAAACTTGGATGAAAATGGTTTCATTTTGAGCTCATTTTAAAAAATGTGTAATTGTGTGTATGTTTGCAAAGAATATACTAGCAGAGTAGGTGAATATCATAGATATGTAAATAAAGAGACAGTAGGGGTGCACATGCCGTATTTTTTGGTAATGGGGCAAGTGACTAAGAAGGCTCGGGGCCTCAGTCTCAGCTTCGGAAGCCCTGCGCTACTGTCATGCTCCTTATATATTTGGCCCCAAGGAAGGCCCAGCTCACAGGGAACCCAGGAACTTCAAGAGCAGGAGGCCCTTGGGTTTCACGGAGCCTGGGTTAACAGAGAGAAGATGAGAATGCTTTGATCAAACCCAGCAGTTGCCCCCAGACATATGTGGGGGCAAAGCACAGACTGGCAGGTTCTTTCCCCCGGGCCCAGGACGGAGCCCGGTGCCTGGCAGACAGGCAGCTGAGTTGAGTGGATGACACTGTCAGCAGTTAAGTGTCAGCTCTGGCACTGCGAGGGCTGAGCGAGTCCCAGGAAGCTAACGAGCCACACTTGTTCCTGGGATGCGTCTGTCCCTTTCCATCACTGATGATAATTACCACAATTAACACTGAATCATGTTCATAATTCAACATCACCTGGTGCTGAGGCACAGAAGCTGCTGGTCTCGGCCCTTTTTCCTGGTGCCATGCTCTGCTAGCACAGACCCCCCGTTTCTTGGGTCTCCCTCCCTCCCTTTCAGCCCCAGTTCCTGCCCCAGCCCCCCCTCCACTTGCTCACTCTGACCACCTCTGTCCATTGTCACCTCCTCCAGGAAGCCTTCCATGACCCACTTTCCTTCTCTCATAGTAGTCCTACGGGACCAACCAGGCAGATTTTTGTGGGTCCCTCACCTCATCCCCTCGGAGTCTACCCCACCCATACGGGGCATGGCCCACAGCTAGACTCATCAAACACTGGGGGGAGTAAACTCAGGTTCCATCCCTAACCCATCCAGGGTCCTGCCATATGGTTTCCCCAACTCTGACACTTGGCCCTTGTCACACCCGCCACCTGGGATGCCCTTTCCCTTATTCCCCACGTGGCACACGGGTGCTGCTTCTCCAGCCAGCCCTCTGCCAAGGCTGGGCCACGTCTGGCCGGCCTCTGTGGCTGCAGCACCCAACACAAGGCTTGGCCCAGAGGCGACGGGCAGAGAGCACCTGTAGAAAACCCAAATGAGTAAATGCTCCCCAGGTTCGCTGCGTTCTCAGCTTCTCGAACAAACACCAGCATGAGAGGTGTCCAGGGCTGGGGCTGCTGTAACTGATTCATTATTTTAATAAATCCAGGACGTTCCGGCTGGGGAGATGGGGGACAGGGTGGTGGGGTTCTCAGTAAAGCTGCAGGCAGGGATTTCCCTGGAGAGTGTCTGTGCCTCTGAAGTCTCCCTGGGCCTGCCATGGGCTGGAAAAGGGGCAGAACAGCAAAGCCAGGGGCAGGAGACTTGGTCCCTCCCCCCAGCTGGTAGGATGACAATGAACTCATGGTGTTATTTTCTCAAATTCACAGCTCTCCTCTCAGGAATTTAGTTCTGTATCACTGTCTCCCTCCCACCCCCAGCCCCTGCCAATATTTGAGCTCTGGACCCTGGCTTCGGGCACTGATGAGAACCCTCCCCTCTGGATGAGAACTGGGAGTTCCTAGAGAGGAAAGTTTGCTGACAAGACATGGCAGATGGGGTCTGGCAGGGAGGGGAAGGGGACAAAGCAGAACCAGGAAGCCACTTTCCAAGTCACAATGCCTCCCTGGGCCAGCTCACTTCCACCCTGGGCCCCACCTCCCATTTCCGTGGGCACCGCCCTCTGTGCAGGGAGGCTGATCTGCAGGGCAGCATGGGAGGCTGGTGGGAGCAGATTGGCTTCCCTGTGAAAACGGCGACATGGAGATGGGGACACACAAGGTCCATTAGCTGCTGGGGGGTGCCTCCAGCCGGTGAGGCAGAGCACCCAGGGGGTCCTCACTGACTGGTGACAGGGCCCGCCCAGAAGCAGCCCCGGGAGCAGGAGTGGGAGGGTCCGAGTCCCAGGAAGCCCCATCATGACTGGAGGTTGCCTTGAGGCCATAGCATAGAGTGGGGCACAGGCTCCGCCGCTTGCCTGTGCCTAGGCTCCGGTGGCCACCGCTTTATGGGCCCATAAATCGGAATTCCACAGCAGACAGGCTGAGTTCTAAGGCATCACTCACTGCCCTCCCCTCCGTAGCCACTGAAACCCAAGATAATGGATCTCCTCGCTCCCCCTCTCTGGCTCTATCAGTAACACCCGAGACCAAGCAGTTAGCATGTAGAGCCAGGATCCGATTAGGGGGCCCCTCCTCTCAGCTGCAGCGGATTGCGCCTCCTCCCCTTGGAAACACTGGGAGCTCTTGTCCCCTGCCCAGCAGAGCTGAAGAACAAAGCGCCTCACCCAGCCGCTACCGGAGCAGCCCCGAGTGTCTCCAAAAGCCAGATCCATGGGGTGGGGAGGAGGAAGTTCCTGAGAGGCCACGCCACCCAGCGGCTCCGAAGGCCTCTTTACTGGGGCTGAGGACACGTAGTGCCTCACGGTTTTGCCGAAGCATCTGTGTCACACTGTACCTCACTGCAGTCATCAGACGTGTGTGCTGTATACACCTGTACCTGTTGTATTATACGTGTATAGAACACGTGCACCCATATGCAGACGGCCCCGCCCTGTGGTGGCTGGACTTACAATTCCACGTCCCGACAAACCCATGGTGAAGTTGTGGAGCTTCTGCACCATGCCCTCCACATACACACTTCTCTGCACATAAAATGCGCTATTGTAAAATGGGCATAACCTTCTCCTGTGGATGTTGCTAAACACTCTTCAAGGCACAGGGCTTCTCACCTCTCCATTCCTGCTGTAATCACTTCTGCCTGGGAGGTGGCCCATGAGCTGGGCAACGGCGAAGCCACTGTCCTGGAAAGCACCCTGGAAACGGGAGCAGCGTCCAGGGCTCCTGTAGCCTGCCACACAGCTACAGATACAGACATCCCCAAGAAACACGGATCCCCCACAGGATGGCAGGAGTTGGCACAGATCCAAGACAGGTGAGGTGGGAGTTCTAAGCCGAGGTGGAGTCTGGCCTTGGTGAGCTGTTCCCACAGCACCTTTGAGATTCTGTGAACAGACCTAGGAATAGTTTACCTCTGGCTGTACGCTCATGACTGACTCCTACAGGAAGAGAGGAACTGCATCAGTCACTTTCCACGGAATTCCCTCGCACCACCTTGTAACAGCAATAGACTTCCGCTGGATAGCACTACGGTTCCCAGACTGTGGGCTGAGGCATCCGAGCCATAGTCAACTCACAGGAACGCGGTGGGATATTTGAAGTTTTTGAGGGAAACACGGTGACCAACATTTCTCAGATCCTGCACCAACTACCAGTTTGGGGCTGTTCACGGTTTCAACCTTGGATCATGCCACGTCCCTCTCAGTGACACCAACTCTTTGCAACGTCGGGTGTTTGGTGGCTGCTGTGACAAAAGGAAAATCAGTGTGGACCATGAAATGAGGATGGAAGCATCTACCTGGGTCTGGTGCCAAGGTTTGGGGGAGGCTATGCAGTATATCCCAAGTTCACAGCCTGTCAATAAGCAATGGTGAAGGATGAAAGAAAAACACTACTTTCCTTTTGATTCATGTGTACCATTTTAAAAGAATACCTATGCTACTAGGACATAAACACTTATTAAGTTGTTTAAACCTAATTGCTTAATAAGTGGAGCTTTTAGGTTTTTGTTGCTGCTGTTGTTTCTTGCCTGGCCTAGGTGTGCTGGGAAAAAGTTTTGAGCCACAAAGGGCCCTGTGAGCTGAGAAGGTGTGGAACCTCTGCTACAGCGGGGAAAATCCAGGGGGTGTTGCCAAGCTTCCTGATCTTGGTTTCTAATACCATTCTCCAGTAAAAGCAGCCAGAGCTCCTTGGAGAAATGGTTGATTCTTGGACCGGGTAGGAAATATATTAGATGAGCCTGGAGCATCTTGTAGCGCCAGAAAGCAAGGAAGTGTTTACAAACAAAACGAAAATCACAACAGTAGGAATATGTCACAGAGACACAGCAGCCGACTGAACGTGCTCCCCAATGACCAGCGCTGGAACAGCTTAAACAATAAAAAGTACCATTGGATTATAACTGAAAGGGGAAAATAAATATTCATGAGTCCATTCTCATATAAGTATACGACTGAGTAAATAAATGGGGGGGAAGAGACAAACCTCCCATGCAGAGGAATTCCAAATAATTTATGAAGGTCCTCTGCTCTCAAGGGGAGGGAGAGTCACTCCTTAAACATGGGCTGTGCATAGTGACCCCCTTCCAAAGAGGACAGCGTGCAAAGGGAGCCAAAGAGAAACTCTGCAGTGGAGAAGCCTGACAAACACCCCTCAGCCAGTGACCAGGGTCAGCGCCCACACTGGTAAGTCCTGTGGGCAGTGTGTGGCCTCGGTGTGATGTGATGAGGGTGGCACTGCACCTCTGTGGTCTTCCTCCCAGGAACCCATAATAATCCCTGTGTAATCCTAAGGAAAACACTTGACAAATCCCAACGGAGGGACATTCTTTAAAAAATACCTGACCAGCACTCTTCAAAATGTCAAAGTTATCAAAAACAAGGGAAGTCTGAGAAACTGAGAGCCAGACGGAGCTGAAGCAGACGGGATGACTAAATGTAACGTGGCATCCTGGGTAGGATCCTGGGACCGAGGAAGGCATTAGGTAAAGACTAAGGAAATCTGAATACAGCTTGAACTTGTAACAATAACGCATCCACACTGGTTCCTTAGTTAAGACAAATGTACATACCCATGTCAGGTGTTAACAACAGAGAAACTGAGGACAAGGTATATAGGAACTCTATACCATCTTCACGAGTTTTCTGTAAACCTAAAACTGTTATAAAATTGTAAACTATTTTAAAATGCACTTGAAAAATAAATACAAAAATAAATATCGGTGTTGGAATCAGCAGACCTATGTCTAAATCTAAGCTGAGCTCCTTCCTAACTGGGTGGCGGAAAATGTGAGCACTCACCAAATACCCATTTGCCCCCTCGGCATTTCCCAGCCTCCACTGAGGTAAGCCAGACCATGTGACTGGCTCTAGCCAGTTGGCTGTGAGCAAAAGCAAAGCATGTCACTTTCTAAGGGAGCTCAGAACCAGAGTGTCTCTTCCAAGCCAAAGAGGGGGACCACCAAGAGGCCCGGGGATTCCCTGAGTGAGAAGTGATCTTGTGTTGTCTTGAACAACTGAGATTTGGAGGTTTGCTTGTCACTGCAGCTGGTATGAATTAATCCAACTCTAACCTGCTGTGTGGCCTCTGATAGTCAGTTCCCTCACCAGTAAAGTGGTGGTGAAAATAAGAACGTTATGTAGTATCCATTAGAGGCTCAGTAAATATTAACTGTGATGGCCATCACTATCTTCATCATCAACCCATCATCTTCATCTTCAGCAGCAGCAATAGCAGAGTCACCATCATCATCATCACCATTACCACCCCCATCTTCATCATCTCATCATCACATCATCACCATCGCTGTCACCACCATCACCATTAACACGTGATCATCATCTCTGTGTCACCATCACCATCATCACTATCACTGTCACCACCATCACCATTAACATGTGAGCATCATCTCTGTATCACCATCACCATCACCATCTCACCATCACTGTCACCACCATCACCATTAACATGTATCATCTCCTCTGTGTCATCATCACCATCACCATTAACACATGATCATCATTCTGTGTCATCACCACCATCACCATTAACACGTGATCATCATTCTGTGTCACCATCACCACACCACCATCACCACCATCACCATCATATCTGTCACCTCACCATCACCATCATCACCATTCCACCACCATCACCATTAACACGTGATCATCTCTGTGTCACCATCACCATCACCATCATCACTATCACTGTCACCACCATCACCATTAACACGTGATCATCTCTGTGTCACCATCACCATCACCATCATCACCATCGCGCCCGCCCCGGGCCCCCCAACCCACCGAGCATCTCTCTGCGTCACCATCACCATCACCATCATCACCCTCCACCATCACCATGACCACCATTATCACCATCATCACATCACCACCATCACTATCATTGCCAATGTAACCAACATCATCACATCACCATCATCACTATCATCACCATCACCATCACATCAGCACCATCATCATCACCATCGTCATCACCATCATCACTATCATCACTGTCACCATCATCATCATCACCACCACATCAGCACCATCATCACCATCATCACCATCATCATCACCATCAACATCACATCAGCTTCGTTGTCATAATCATTACATTTATCACCCTCCTCCTCATTGTGTTTCCCTAATCATTTTCATCATCATCATTATCGCACCATCGTATCATCCTAGTCACTGTGATCTTATTTATCGTCATCTTCATCTTCATAATTCTCATCCCCGTATTACTATCATCAGCACAATACCACCGTCCTCATTATCCTCATCATCTTCTGGTGAGGATGGAACCCACAACTTTTATTCCAAGAGCAGAATAATCCTCTCACTTCTGAGTCCAGGATGAGGGCAGGAGTTCCGTCTCAGGGTCAGCCCAGGAAGCTGTTTGGAAACAGTATTTCTTCGGAGACTAGTTATTTATCTTTAAAATCATGTCTCATCGACCCTCAGTCAGAGAAAACAAATGCGGCCTGAGTGAGTAGAGTCTCCACAGAATCCAGAAATGCCAGCCAGCCCTTGCTCCCCCTCCGTCTGAGCACCTTGGGCTGGAGGTAGCTAACACACAAGCCTCAGCAGTAAGTAGCACGGCGGGCATTGGATGAGGGAAGTTCATTCCCAAGTCCTGCCGGTGCACTGCATCTCATTCAGGATGGCCAGTGGCCGCTTGCAACGTTCAGCTCCTGCGGTGAGGTCAGAAGAAGCAAGCCTGTTGACACAGGGAACTCAGGCAAGCAAAGCCAAAAAAAGCCAGACAACTGCCTGGAAATTGGGTACTTTCTCTGAATTACTGGGACCATTTGCTTCTTTTCTTTCTTGAATAAAATTTTTGTAACGCTCATTGTAACAGCAGCGGTGGCGTGGGGCCTGTCTTCTGCAGAGCTTTTGTGCAGTGGCTGCCATGGAAACAAGCACAGCGTGAAAGCCAGGACCGACGCTGGGTTCAAATCCCAGCACAGCGGCCACCTCCCCGGCTGCTGAGCTCAGGCCCAGCTCCTCATCACCCCCACAGCTGCTTTCCTTACAAATGAATCAGGAACGCCGCCACCCAGGACACTGGGGGCAATTGCCCAGACTCACATGCTGGGTTGTAACCTCCACTCCTTCAGAACATGACCCTATTTGCAGTCTTTACAGCGGTAACTGAGTCACTGGAGTGGTCACTGGAGTGGGCCCCAATCCCACATGACTGGCGTCCTTACAGAAAGGGGAAATTTGACATAGAGGCACACATGGGGAGGACGCCATGTGACAATGAAGGCAGAGAGCTGTCAGGAGAGGAATGGCAGGGACAGTCGGCCGGACATCAGAACCAGGAGAGGCAAGGAAGGGCCTTGCCCTAGAGGGGGCTGCAGAGGCAGCGTGGCTGGAGAAACAGAGAGAATGTGAATCTCTACTTCACAGAGGGACAAATAGTCTCAGTGTGTGTGTGACAGTAGAAAGGCAGAGGTTTAAAGCCGAGCCTGCAGCCTCATGGCCCACAAACCAAGTTCTCAGTGCAGCCAGGAGACACCCACCCTCCATCCCTGCAAGTAACATCCTCCTGGGTTGACGGTAACAACTGCCCCATTTCCCTGGCAGGCTTCTTTTGTGGGAACGCAAAAAATACCCAGTGTGGAAAAGCAAAGGAAGAAGATGTTCTCACATAAATTAACCTGACATCTTACGTTTCATAAAGTAATTTCTAGCAAGAACCATTTCACTGGAATTAGGTTGTTTACATTTTAGCCAAATTGCTCTCACTTACGTTGCTTAACAATAGTCAAAAGCAACAAGGCCCTTGAAATTCACAACAGTTAAATGAATGACTAGACCAGTCTGGATTCTGGAACAGTATGTGCATATGAGATAAACAAGCATGAGTCTCTGCTTGTGTGCACAGAGGGAATAAACTCCATCTGTGTCACCTAGAACTTGCCACCTAGAGCTTCCCAGCTGAGCTGCTCATTAGAGTCAGTGAGCCTCCCCGTCAGTGGAGGTATGTAAGCAGAGGCAGATGGCATGTGGTCAAGGAAAGTGCTCCCAGGAAGGGAGCTGGGTCAGATTCCCCCTCTGAAGCCTAGAGTTCTGAAGTGGTGCTCCTCGCATTCAGCCATGACCATCTAGTGGCATGGGAAGAGTCCAAGTGGCAGAGAAAATAATGCCCCCATGAAACTCCTGCTTGATTTACGAATGCGGGAAATTCTGGCAGACAGAGAGATGGCTGTTGCACTAGACTTACCCTGGGAAAGTCACTTACTCCCCTGAGCCTCAGTTTTATCTCTGGGAAAATGGAAATGAAGGATGAAGTCTCCCTGAGAGCCTCTTGCTGGTGATGGTAACTGCCATACTCCCAAGATCGAGAGCAGACCCTGGGCTGTGGCGCCATCCAGTCATTGTTTGCAGAGTCCCTCCACAAAGGAAGAGGAGAGCCCTGCACGTCTGGGAAAGCCTAGTGTGGGACCTTCTCCTTTTCCTCCCCACTCTGTGGTCACACCCTTTACCCCCAGCCAACACAGAGGGAGGGCCAGGGGTCAGCACACTCCCATGTGTGGGGACAGATTTGGGGGAACTAGGAATTTCTTTGTACATTTTTAAAGCATGACCTATTGGGTTAAATGGTGCCCCACATAGGCAAACTTACGCTCACCTGGAACCTCAGAATCTGATCTTATTTGGGAGCAGGGACTTTGCAGATGTAATTAGTGAAGGTGAGGTCATCCTGGAGCAGGCTAGACCCTAAATCCAATGGCTGTGTTCTTATGAGAAGGGGGAAACTGGGACAGACACGCACAGAGAAGTCCGTGCAGAGGGACAGACACAGTGATGGAGCTGTGTGACCAAGAAGCCAAGGACTGCCAGTAACCATCAGAGGCTGGGAGCAGCGAGGAAGGAGCCTGCCCACACCTTGATGTCAGCCTCTGGTCTCCAGAGCAGTGTGAGAATACGTTTCTGTTACTTTAAGCCACCCAAACTGTGGTCCTTCAATATGGCAGCCATGGGACACAGATGCAGGTTGTATATTAAAGCAATAATGAAACCACCAAAATGAAATAGCATATGCCCCTAAAGCTTAAAGTACGTACCATCTGGCCCTTTACAGAAAACATTTGCCAACCCCGTTCTCAAGTAGAATCCAAATTCCCTATCACTGTCCCAGCATTCACAGCCTACTGTCCCCCTCAGCCTCATCCCAGGCCACCCCTCCTCCTTGTAGCCACCACTCTGGCCACGCTCAGTCTCACTCACTGACCATTCACCTTTTTTTGCCCCAGGGCCCTTGTGTGTGCAGTTGATCACACCTCATGCACCACTTCCTCAGGGAAGCCTCTTTCCCATCTCCCCCACAGCCTGGGTCGATCACATTGTGACACTACTTCAGAGAACCCTGACTCCCTTTCCCCAACACAACCATGGGGTAATTAGGTACAATTAATAGCTAGTGATAATGAATTATAATCAATAGCTAAGTGTAATTATCTATTGGGTGACCATTCACTTACTGCCTGCCCCCAGAGTAGGCATAAGGGCTAAGTCACCATCACCACCACACTGCTTCATACAGATCAAGTACGTCCTCTAGAAATATTTGTGAGATGGATGGGTAGGTGGATCAGTGAGTAGATGGATTAAGAGGCAGATGAACAGATGGATGGGTAGGTAGATGGATGGAGAGGTAGAGGGATGCATGGGTAGATGGATGGACAGGTAGGTGGATGCATGGGTAGATGGATGGATGGGTAGGTGGATGGATAGACAGGTGAACAGATGGGTAAATGGAAGGATGGACAGATGGATGGAGGAATAGATAGGTAGTTGAGTAATTGGATGGATGGATAGATGGATGGGTAGATGAATGGATGGTAGATAGATGGATGGGTAGATGGATGAATGGGTAGATAAATTGATAGATGGTGGGTAGATGGATAAATAGATGGATTGGGAGGTGGATGAATAGGTTGATGGATGAATGGATACATGGATGGATGGGTGGATGGATGGATGGGTGGATGGATGGATGGATGGGTAGATAGTGGATGAATAGACAGATGGATTGGGAGGTAGATGAATAGGTAGATGGATGAATGGATACATAGATGGATGGGTAGATGGATAGATAGGCAGATGGATGAATGGATACATAGATGGATGGGTAGATGGACAGATGGATAGATAGGCAGATGGATGAATGAATAGATAGATGGATTGGGAGGTAGATGAATAGGTAGATGGATGAAGGATACACAGACGGCTATGTGGATGGATGGATAGATGAACAAGCCTAATTTCAGGAGCTCCCCAGGCTAGCCTGGACTTCCAGCTCCTCTCCTCCATGCTTACAGTTAGTCCTAGGTTCCTACCTGGCCTGGAGTCCCATCTAGACCTCCGATCCAATAGGTAAAAGTGATTCTCTTGCTCCCATGTCTCAGTGCCCCTGTGTGACAATTCAAAAACTGAGGCCGTTTGAACAAAGGGCTGTGAAGCCCCCATTTGGGCCCAGATCTATACTGAGTAGGACCCTAGAGACTCAGGGATGCATGAGATCCCACTCCTGACCTTGATTTCCTGAAGTTATAGAGAAGAGGTGACATCCAAAGACAGCACCAGAGGGCCTGGGGTTAGGTCGAGATGCCCCAACTGCCACCCCCACCCACTAAATACAGTCCCCAGATACGGTGGCCAGCTCCATCTTGCTTCTGCAGCCACAGACATGAATGTTCCATCCCATCTCGCTTGGCAAACCTCATTCCCCTACCTCCCAAGCCTACATCTGCACCCATAGGAACCTCTGTCGATACGGAAATAAATGTCCAATTCTCAGAGATTATCAACATGCTGACGGAGACCTCATTATCCAGCCTTACAAGGATCAATACCCAAATAAGAATGAATGGAATGTCGTGCAAAGCTCCCTCTCCCCCTCTCCAGCAGGCTTGAGGATGGGTAAGAAGACAACGCCGTGAGGGTTTCTTTTCAGGTGCTGAGTGGTCCTGGCAGCTGAGCCCCACGTACCCGGAGCCATCCCTGTTTCTTTACTTCAAAGATGGCGGTACAGGGGCCGCCGGTAGAAGAGCCTGTGGTTTCCTGGGGGCGCACCTGTGTGGCACTCTCAGACGCCCCATGAGCACCTCTCTTATGCTTTTCTGCGTGGTCCCCAGGAGCAACACTGTCACCTCCTCCTTAGAGATGGCCTCTGTCACCTGCCCAAGCCATCAAGAGACAAAGCACAGCCCCTGTCTACCCGACAGCTGGGTCTGTCTTCTTTCTCCCACCACCACCTGTCTCCAGTGAAGAATTCCTCAGAAATGACCTTCCAGGTGAAAATCCATTCATCCCTCACCCCCCATCCCACTCCATAATACAGTGTGTTCTCCAAGGCCCTTTTTAGGAGCTGAATAAATAAAGACTGTCAAACCCCAAGAGTCTGCTGGAAACTTCCTGGCCCCAGCCACCTCAGAATGAGTGAGGCAGAACAAACAGATCAATAAAGGGAATTACAAGCCATTTCCGTGGGCTTGGCAGTGGCATTTTTCCTGTGCTCCTAGCCTGCGAGGACGGGAGCATTGGCTCAGATTGTTGCCTGTCCTCAGAATTTAGGCCGGGACCTCCACAGAAGGCTCCCAGCCTTTAATCCAGCAGGTGGCCCCCGGCACACATCTAAAGGACAGTGCTTGGGGTAGGACCCCTCCCTGCTCCCCAGCCAGAATGGTGAGGAATACAGTCTCGACTCCACAGCGCCTGGCCTCGGCTCTGTAGCATAGCTGCCGGTCATGCCTCCCAAGGGGTGACAATGATAATGACAGCGGATATTTGCGAGTGGTCAATGGGTACTAGTGGGGGGCTCTGCCCTTGTGGAGAGCAGCTTGTTCATCTTGTACAACCACCCGGAGGGGGAACTATTGTCATCCCATTTCCCAGGTGAGAAGATTGAGGCACAGAGAGGGAGGAGGACTTGCCCCAGATGGCACAGTGGGCAGGCTTAGACCCAGGCCCCCTTGGACCCATGCCACCTCCAGCCGATGCCTTGATCCTAGCCACGTTTGTTGCTCCAGTGGCTGGAGGTCATGATACAGGCCAGGACTGCCCAACCTGGGTCCCCCGCTGGCACCACTCCCCCATAGCCTCCAATGTCCCCATCACCATCAGCCCCTGTCTGTCCAAGAGCACACACTCACATTTGGGGCGGTCTCCATGACATCCTGCAGAATTTCTCAGCTGGGAGGGCTCTGAGCCTCCTCTAGGTGCACCCTGACCTCTGTGTGTCCATGTCACCATCGGTCCCCTAGAGTGGCTCAGGGGGGGGCATATGTATGCTTCAATCCAGCTTCACAGAGCTGGGCCAGGCTTGAGATAAACCAGGTGTGGCTGGGTCTGTGGGGGAGCTTGTAGTGGCTGTAGGCAAACATAGAGCCACAGAAGCCTGAGGGCACTGTGGGCCTGGGGGCCACAGCCCTCACAGAGCGGGCACGTGGCTGCTCGGAGGCCACAGTCCTCACAGAGGTGACACATGGCTGTCGGAGGCCACAGCCCTCATGGAGGGGACACATGGCTGCTGGGAGACCACAGTCCTCACAGAGGGGACACATGGCTGTCGGAGGCCACAGCCCTCATGGAGGGGACACATGGCTGCTGGGAGACCACAGTCCTCACAGAGGGGACACATGGCTGTCGGAGGCCACAGCCCTCATGGAGGGGACACATGGCTGCTGGGAGGCCACAGCCCTCACGGAGGGACACACAGCTGCTTAGAGGCCAGTGCAGAGTGCAGCAGCAGGTGATGGGGGAAGGCCATTCCAGGCAGAGGGAACTCCTCCCTGGGAAAGTGAGGGCTGGGCCCGAGCACTGGGGTCCCACCCCGTGATAACAGCGAATGATGCAGAGGAAGTAAGCAGTGGCTGGAAACACACAGAGAGGAGCAGGAATGCCCAGGCCCAGGCTAGGGCAGGAGCGACGTCGGGCAGGGCGAAGGCCAAGGGCAGGCAGGGCAGGGCAGGGCAGAGGAGGACAGAAAAGGCCCCTGGGGGTTAGTCACGTGGGGGCCTGGGAAGGTGAGCCATGGCTCTAGGAGCCAGCTCTGGGGTAAAGCCAGAGGCCCCTGGACTAGTGGCCCTAGGGTGAGGTGTGGGGCAGGGACAGCTCCTCTTGGGAATTCTGAGCCTGAGGGGTGTATGAGTTGGCCTTGTGGGCCAGGCCAAAAGTCCTCAGGGGTAGGCACCAGGTGAACGTGCAGACCCACCGTGCAGGCTCAGGACAGCGGTGCAGGGCGTGGGTGTCCCTGTGCCAGGCACAGGCTCGCCACATTGCTCATGTCAACTCATGTGAGTGGGAATGAACTGCCCAGGCAGCACTGCCGGACACTCAGGGTCACTGCAGCAGCACAGAGGGAGCTGGCATCTCACCTGCAGTTACTCTGCAAGCCAGGTTCTTCCCCTGCTACAGAAGAGCAGGGCGATCATCTGGGTCTTCCTCAGCCCAAGGTCGTGGTTTTCCACCCCAGCAGGTTCTGCCCCCAAGGGACACTTGACAACGTCTGGGGACATTTTTGATTGTTATAGCTGATGGAGGGGGTACTTTTGGCATCTAGTGGGCCAAGGCCAAGGCCACCCTACAATGCATAGGACAACCCCATCCCACAACGCAGAATCCCCCAGCCCCAAATATTAATAGCGCCAAAGTCAAGAAAGCCTGGTCTCAGGGGAATCTGTTCCCCAAATGGAGTCAGTTACGCATCTGTCTCCCATTTCAGTGTTTCTGGACCCCTTGGCCAGGTGAAGAAGAGGTGACTGATCACAGGACCCCAAAGGAGCCCTGGGGACACAGCAGGCAGTGACAGAGCTCCAGGACCCCTCCTCACTTGACACCCCCTCCTGCTCTGAGGTTGCAGGAAACTCAGAAGCTTCACTGTGAACCCCATCTGGCTGGACCCTGAGTCCTCGTCTTCTCGGCGTCTATGGGTAGGTCACTCTGCCTCTCTGAGCCTCCTTTTCTTCACCTTCGAACCAGATGTCACAGCATGAAATGTGCTGGTGGGTGCAGAGCATTTGGAACATGAGTACAGGGCTGCTCTTCATGTCAGCGTGGGGTACTGTGCCCCCACTTCCATTTCCTCCCCAAAGAAGGCATCACATCAGGGCAGGCCAAGTCTCAGCTCAAACCACTGCCCCTTTCAGAGGCCCTGGGGATTGCCTGTGTGCCTTTTTCTGGGGCATTTGCAAAGCCAGGTGCTTCAGATGGCTCATACATAGGAATGATCCTTTTAAAGGCACTGGACATGGAAAAGCACTGGGTAAAAACTCATTGGATGAATAAGTGATGATCATTATGATAATAGAATCTAGCTCAGAGCAGTTAATCCAATTCTCAGTCTCCGTGATTGGTTATTCATCTCCATCTACTTAATAAGTGTGATAAAGAGAATGAATCCTTATGTCACTAGGACACTTTGCAGTCTATAAAACACACAATCATCTCCAAAGCCTTTTCTCATCCTTATGTAATTGGGAACTCACAATGACCAGACACCAGAGTAGTGTCACCAACCCCAATTTACAGATGAAGTAACTGAGGCTCAGATATGAGAAGCTATTTGCCCCCTCTCCCCCATCTGCCCCCACCCCCTACCACCACATCCCCCACCCAACTGGGTGATGAGGTTAAGATCACTGTAAGAGCAAGGAAGAAGGAAAGACCATGGGCACTTCCTCAGTTGACTGAACAAAGATAAATTAAACTGCCCTTTCCTCAGTGTCCCCATGGGAAGCATCTGCATGGCCCTTCTTGTGTGTGTGTTTTACACACTTGTCTTCCCACTGAGAGGAGAGCATATCAATGGTATGCCTGGTACAGGGGAAGAAAATGAAGGAGTAGATGGATGGATAAATGGATAGATGAATGGATGGACAGGTGGGTGGTGGGATGGACGGATATGTGAGTGAGTGGGTGGGTGGATGGATGAATGGAAGGATGGGTGGATGGATGGATGGATGGATGGATGGATGATGGATGAGTGGTAGGTGGATGGGTGGGTAGATGGATGGATTGTGGGTGGATGGATGGATGGGTGGGTAGATAGGTGGTAGGTGAATAGGTGGTGGGTGGATGGGTGGATACATGGATGGTGGGTGGGTGGATGAATAGTGAATGGGTGAGTAGATGGATGAATGGACGGATGGGTGAATGGATGGATGGTGGGGGATGAATAGTGGATGGATGGATGGGTGGTAGGTGGATGGGTGGGTGGATGGATGGGTGGGTGGGTAGGTGGTAGGTGAATGGGTGGTGGGTACATGGGTGGATACCTGGATGGTGGGTAGGTGGATGAATGGTGGATGGGTGTGTGGGTGGATGAATGGATGGATGGACGGATGGATAGATGGATGGGCAGATGGGTGCATGGAAAAAAAATCTAGATCCCAGTTGTATGACTACAAGTTAGAGCACATATATATATCCTCGAGAAAAGTGAACTTTGTGCAGACTTTCCACGAGCCCAAGACTAGGTCTCAGCCTCCTGGTCTTTCTATGTGTCCAGCTCAGTCCCTGCCAGTGATGGGACCAGTTCTCCATCTCTTTTTGCTCCCCATTTCCCCTCAGGGTGGGCTCCTCTGGGCCCAGGTTACAGCCACAGAGGCTGTGCCAGCATCTCCAGCCCAGCATCTCCTGGAGCTCTTTGCTCATACACCCAAATGTCCACTCCCCACTCAGATGCCTCGAGGCACCTCTAAAATCAGCATCTTCAGAGGAAACTCATTATGGGTCCCCCACAAGTCCACTCTTTCTCCAGTGTCTCTGGCTTCAGGAAGGAGGATGGGGAACCCCTCGCCCCATTGTCAAAACCCAGCCCCACTGTCCAGCCCCCATCACCCATCCCCTGGATGGTGGCCTCCAGTGGGACCCCTCCTACGCAGCTGTTGAGGATCATTTCAAACCCAACCCTAACATTGGCATCCTGTGTTTAAAATAATTTACTGGCTCCCCATTTCTCCCAGGAGTCAATGACCATCGCAATGTGAGTGGCGTGTTGAATATCAGTACTGTCTCCAGGGCTCTTAACCACTGTAGAATCACCCTATGTTGGACTAGTGGGCACATGTTATGCCAGCTCCACACCTTTCTCATCTGTCCCTGTAAACAGCTTCCCTGGGGGCTCTGCCTCTGTCACCTGCTGCCACACTGATCTTCTCCAGGTCTCTCCAGTCTCAGGACCTTTGCACCTGCTCCTTTCACCCATGTAGCTCTTACCTTCCGATTTAGGCTCAAATGCCATTTGCAGGGAAAACCTCCCATGACCCTCTTCTAGAGCCACTTTTAAACCTATGCCTTTTCCTGACACTTTGTGCATTCCCTTCACCCAACCAAGGTTTGCAATTTGATGCGTTTGTTTGTTTTTCAAATCAATGTCAGCTTCCCTCAGGGAATGAGAGCAGGAACTGTATCTGTTTTCATCCATCCCCATCCCTGACACTAAATAGTTGCATGGGTAAATGAGGAAATGGGAGCTTCTCCCCCAGCTGTGGGTGTGGGATAGAGAGATGAGCTGAGGCACTGCTGCCTAGGCTGTTTCTCAGATGCCTCCTCACCCCTCTGCCAGCAAGGACTGGAGGGTGTCTGTGCTCCTGCACAGGTTACATGGGCTCACACAGGTGGGTAGGTACCCATCTGGAAATGGCCCTGTCAAAAAGCGCCTTCAGGATGCTGCCTGCTTTAAGCTATTTGCAGGCAATTTCAGAGCGATTGCACCTAACTGCTCTTTGGGAAAGTGGCTATTAAAACAAGACAGTTTAATAGCAACTGGTTCACACAGCCAGAGGTTCTGGAATGGTTCATCTCATGCAATTACCATCACTTTCACATAGAGGGAGTGTTTACCCTGAAGGGGTCTTCGGAGGTCCTCGGTGTATGTTAGACCTGAACTCTGGTTTTCAGAGAGAAACCTGAACAAGGACACCTCGTGGACAATGCCGCTGCCGTCCTCAGGAGCTTTGCCAGGTGAATGGCCGGGCTGAGCAGCTGATTCCAGACACAGGCTTGACTGTGATGACTCTGAGGCACTTGCACCTGAGCCTCAGTGGCTGGGACTTCATCTGCCCCGAGTCTTCAGACCCCCTGAGAATTCTGCCCTAGTGTTCTGGAGGCAGGTGTTCCGACACGCCTTTAAGTTTGGAGCCAGCATGTTTCTCACGGGGTCCTGCGTGCACCCCTTCCTGCTTTCCTGTGTGTTGCCATCTCTGGAGCGTTTGGCCCACACAGCATTTCTCTTTCGGGACATTTTTCTTCGGGGGCTCCCGCTGTGCTCTACAAATTTCAATACTGGCACTCCTGTTATCTTGCAGAATCTTTATGCATCTCTGCCAGGCATCAAAGATGCCCTGAGCACAAGGAAGCCATCTTTTTCATCTTTCTACCTCCGCATGTTCTAAACATTTCAGCTCCAAACACTTCAACGGTGTTTGCTGAATTTATTGGGGGACTTAACATCCTAATGGTGGACTCTCTAGCATCAGGACTGTCTCACAGGGAAGGTATTCTTGGTGAGGAGTGGAGGGCCGATGGGTGCCACCACAGAGAGGACATCCCACAGGTAGTCTCTCCAAGTATACCATGATGTCATTCACTGATGTGGTCTATACTCCTGGCTGGTCTCCTCCTCAATAATGATAAACAAGTCTCCTATGTTACAGCTCACAAAGCACTTTTGGGTTCATCACAGTCAATCCTCCAGCATTGGGAGTGCATCCCGCCAGACCCTGGGGAGTATTTGAAAGCATGTACAGCTCCCCTCTGGCACCATCCTCCCTGGTCCTATCCTCCCCCAGGATATGTAGTGCCCCCTTAGGAGATTGAGGCAAGAATCAGCATCTCCTTACGGTCATCAGTGATTTTTTTGGCCTTGCATTTGTTCCTCATTTCATGAGCATTCTGATTTGTGATACTCCCTGGCTGCTTTGTGAGCCCTTAATCTCTTACCCATGGCTGTTTTCCTTGCATGTTCTTCTCCAGTAATGTGGGTGATGAACTTCCTGATTGGATTTAACTAAAGATTGTTTGGGATTTCTCAAAATATTCCTCAACTTCAGATCCACATCAATGAATGTGATAAAGTGTTACCTCTGATCTCCCTCTGTATCAGGAAAGGGGCCCAGCTGCCTTTCCTCCCACCCTCACCTTCCTCTCCTCTTCCTGGACATCACAGTCTTGATTGACATAAAGCAGGTTTGAGACAATAGCTTTTCTTTTACAGAAACATGTTTTTGATATGTCTGCTCAGTGTCCATCCATTCTCACAACAGCTGTTGAAGCTGAACCTGGTGCTCACCTGGCCTCTGTCCATACCTGGGCTTGTAAACCTCTACCTTCCCCACATGGAGCCTCACTCATCTCTCTGCCAGCAAGAGATGTTTTCCAGGCAGTCTCATTTGAAGGCAAGTCCCTGGGCACACAGTTCATGATGTTCTGCTATTTGAAGTTGCCTTTACCTCAGTCTGCAGATAACAGCTTAGCTGGGTATAAAATTCTGAGATCAGACTTTTTTTGCACCTATCCACAGGCATTCAAATCCATTTTATCATTTTGAAATTCACTACTGAAAATATGCTTATGATGACCCATTTTTATCTTTTATACAGAATATTTTATTTTTTGAGAAAAAATTACAAGGTTTTTTTTCCCCTTTCGTAATTAAAGAAAAAAATCAGACTGTGAGGATCAGCTTAACAAGGGTTTTGTTCCCCTTCAGAACTCTCCCCTGACTGCCCCACCACCCACACATCTGTGACTTGGTCTGGATCTCAATAGTGAAAGCCTGTGGTTCTCAGGCTGGCTCTGTTGCCCTCCCAGCCTGGCATCTTCTTACTGCCATCCACCTGTCCAGACGTCTTCTCAGCCCCTCCTCCATATCACTGATTCCTTTTTCCTGCAGTGTCCATTCTGTGCTCTCAGGATTCTAAAATGGCCTCTAGTTCCATGGTCGGATCTTATTATTGCCTTGTGATTGCTCCACTCCCCCCTCCTCATTCCCTTCCAGGTTCTGCCTTCCTCTCTGAGAGCTGCCTCTGCTCTCCATCCATTTTTCTAACCTTCTATCCATTCTCCTCACCACTGTACTTCTATAGGGACCACGCATCACAGGGAATAAACTCTCTCCAGAGGCCCCTCCACACTCTGATTCCTGCCTTATGGACCATACAAATGTAGGGCTCGGGGGTGCTGGAGTGGGGGAGACAGGAAGGTGGGGAGGAAAAGCCATCTAGTTTTCCCTGGGAGCAGTGTGCATGAGTGGGAGATGCCCATGCACTGGGTGCAGTCATGGCCATGGCATGAGGATGAAGCACTGTTCCTGCTCCCTGTGGGGGGGCCAGGGTGTCCCTGCTCTGTGAGCTTTCTTTACCTCATAGCAGGAGGCCTCAGCTGCTGGCATAGTCTCTCTGTTTCTGGCAGCTTATTTTATGCTCTGTTTTCATTGTCAGTTTAGAGGGAACCCAGGGAAGCTTGGGCTGGGGCCAACGCTGTCTTGTCAGAGAAATCAGGGCTACCCTCTAGTGGAGCCCCTGCGTGGGCATCCCTCCATGTCCTGGTCCAGATTTTAGGGCCAAGTCACCCTCTTTGCCCTGCTGGACATGCTAGTGCCCCAGAGGACAGAGATACCTTCCCGGGATCCTTTCTCTTTAGCCATGACCAGGAGAACAGTCAACACTGAGGACAGAGATCACAGAGACACCACAGCCAAGGACCCTCAGCAGTGCACCTGCCCCCACCTCACATGGGCCCTGGCACTTGGGGAACAGGTTTCCAATTCCCTGTTAGGTGGGGAGAGAGCCACATTTTCTTCGAAGTGTAGCAGGACTTTGGAGAATGCATAACGGCTAACTGATATGGGACAAATAACTATTTAATTGCTCTCTAATTACATGACAATTAGGATTCACATCGCGGCTGGGTCCTTAGGCATCTATTTATGAGCCGCGTGGAGCACAGTGACGCGGCTGCAACCATTACTGACGCCACGATTTGCAGAGCAGGCAACACCGTCGATTACAAAGCATAATTACCCATATAATTATCCTCTTATACCAGAGTAATTACATGGTGGCATTATTTGTGTATTAATTTGTTCATATACCTAGTCACAGTCTCCTTTCACAAACTGGGACCCAGCCCAGGAGGTGCTGATCAATGTTTTTCAATAACATAAAAGTCATCTGATAAAGAGCCTGGCTCACAGGCTGCCGGAGTTGGATGCTAAATGGAGAGCCAGAGAAGGCTCCGGGTGGGGAGTTGTGAATATACGCCTCACCTCATGGTCCTGACAGCAGAGAAGACTCAGCTCATGTCGCTGGGACAGTGAGAAAGCATCACAGAGATACTCAGAGCTGTCCCCACGCCAGTGGGCTCTTTGCTACTCTTCCAGGCCAGTGGCCTCAGCCCAGGGCATCACCTCCTCTGTACTGGCCTGGGTCAAGGCCCCTTGGTATGCCACAGCCCTTGACTGCCCTCTGGCTCAGCATGCACGGCCGATGTGGCATAAGGATCACCCATTTTCTTGCCTGCCCTCCCCGCTGGACTTTGCATTTCTCAATGGTAGGATCCCTAGCTGGTGCTTATTTCTATAGCAGCACAAAGGAGCCGACGCCAAGCCAGAAAGGGACTCAGGCAATGTCTGTTGAACCAAACTGGAAGAAGAGGCCCCATGGAACTCTGGCCTGAGAATTACATCGATAAAAGCAATCCTTTTATTTGCGGTGAGATGAGGAGGATGCGCTGAGAGACCCAGGCCGACAATATCAAACCGATTTTCCCTTAAGAATTTCAATCACATTGTAAAATATAGCTCCAGCATATTTTTCCATGACAAATGGCAAGCAATCACAGGGCTAGGCAGAACTTCTAGGAAGAAGTGGCCTTCCCCGGACAAATCCAGAGCGGGGAAAGACCAGGCCACATCACAGCGGTCACTATACGCCTTTGTGCAGTAAACCAAGCACAGCTTTGAAATGAGATGAGCTTAACAAAAAGACACCCACAGGAAAGCCAAGCTCAGCTGGTTCACAGCCCCCTGAGAGAGGAAGCAAAGGCCAAGACAGCAGCCGAGCAGGTGAGACAGATGGACAAAGGGGCTCAGACACTTGGACACTTTGGTTTTCCCCAAATAGTAATGAACTTACCAGCACCGAGCACACACTCCCCACTTTGTCTGATTAAACGACTCCATTTTCCTCATGCAGAATAACCTCTTCCCTACAGTGGATTGTCCTGTTGGAACAGTCCATCAAGTTTCCTGCCCTCATAAGGGACAAGTTGAAGATCTATCAGAGACACAGGGTGGGCAGTCATTGGGTTCTTTGTAACAGCAACTGTGTGGCTACTAAGATTCCTGCAGCCTCTGTGCCCCCTGCCCTCTGCTAACCAGGTTCCCCAGACACCTCCCTGTTCCCAATTCTATTTGACATCTTTCTAAGAAAACCCCTTTCTGCGGCTGTGAGCCTGCATTGGTTTCTGCTGGTTGCCACCAAAGCCGCCTGGCTGCCCGTACACAAAGCAGCTGTCCCAGAGGGCCTTAGAGTCCCAGAAAGCTCCATTTCCTTTTGCAGAAGTAGAAACTAAGGCCCTGGGACGTGTCATCCTCTGCAGATGGCCCCCAGCTGGAGCGGGCAGGGACAGGTCCAGAACTCAGTGCCCCAGTTCCTTGCTGGGCACCCTCATCTTTGCCTGGGAGACAAGCTCCCTGATAGCACAGTCTCAGGGCGGTTCACAGCCAGGGAGGCAACTGCAGTTGACCATCAAACATTTGTAGCCTTAGTTGCTTGAAATACACACACACACACACACACACACACACAGACACAGGTGAAACAAGAACACGCCAGCTCCCAGCAGGTGTGAAGAGCAGCTGCTCTTTCCTGTTGCCATCATTCCTCCCTGGCCCTGCTCTGTTTGTCCGCTACTGGATTCATATTTTAGCTACACTGAATTCATTCCAGTCTTTAGGAGCAAATACAAGAGCTCAACTCCCTCTGCCCCAACCCACCCCACTGTCTTGGGCCAGCTTTCACGGGCCCTCTGGCACCAGGGGGATCTGATGTATTTCACTGTCACATGGTTGTCCTCGGTGTGTCCTGGGGGCAAAGGGGGGATAAGACCTGGTGCTGGTCCCCAAGGGGTTCAGACTCATTCAGGAGAGAATAAGGAGGAACTCTGTGTGTGTGCAGTGGGCTCTGGGCAGGCAGAAAGGAACAAGAATTAACTGAGCACCTACTGTGTGCTTGCACCAGTGCTGGGTTCTTCATAAGCATTATCAAATTTCTCCCTTTCTGTGCAGAAAGCATCCATGTCCATGTTCCAGTTGGATCAGGTACAGGCCTTTCTCCCACAGATGGCACAGGCAAATGAAAAGCTAAGAAAAGAAATGGCAGCTGCACCCCTGGTCGTTTCAATATTGAAAACATTGATGGGACTCACGGCAAAGTTATACAAATGGATGTGGCTGTGTCTGAGATGAATCAGTCAGATTCAAAAGAAGCGGACAGTTCAGAGGAGAGTTCACAAGACAGTTCAGAAAACAGTTCAGAATCAGAGGATGAAGATGACAGCATCCCATCTGAAGTCACCATAGATAACATTAAGCTTCCCAATTCTGAAGGTGGAAAAGGCAAGATCAGTTTTGGACAGTCCAGCAAGTAAAAAAAGAAATAGTCAAATAAATTATCTGAAATAAAAAAAAAAAGAAGAACACAGAGTCTTGGAGAAGCCCAGTGACCTGTCAAAGATGGCCCCATGGCCAGCAGGTGAGGGGGAAGAAGGCCAGCGCTTAGGTGACCAGTGACCGGTGAATTACCAGTGCCCCATAGTCTGGCCGGGGCTCAGGGCCTTCTGCCTTGGGAAATCCACTCCCTGCCCCAGTGCCCCACCCAATGCCCCACCACATCAATGCAAGGCCAACATCTAGAATGCTGTCCAAGCTGGGACATCTCCCTGGGAGGGCAGGTAGGTTGAAAAGGCAGGCTGGGAGTTCCTTCCAAGCTTCAATTGATAGACTTGCTGCTGAGTTGAAGGAAGCAGGAAGAAGCAGTTTGAGATTTTTTTTTTTAAGTCCTAAAATAAGGAGTGCTTTCTTAAGAAAAGCAGTAGAGATAGAAGAAATGCCCCAAGAGCAGCATTGGTTGCTGGGCTCCCCTGTGCATGCTGCTGGGTGCAGGGACACGGGCTACTCTCATTCCCCCACCCACCTTTGCTGGGGGCACTCTCCTGCCCTCCGCCAGGCTTGGAGAACCCTCCTCCCCTGACTTCTGCCATGGCCATGTGGGTGGGTGGACCTGGCCCCTATGGAGAACATATGACCCAAGCCCAGCCAATCAGAGCATCAGCTCCCCAGGCTATGCGGATGCCTCTGGAATGGGGCATCTTGGCTCAGAAAGTGGTCTGCTGGGCGTTAAAGGCCAGCTCTTGTCAGCTGGCAGAGACTAGGATTTTAGGGTATCACCTTCCTCAGTGTCTCAAGTTAGATGTGGCCGTTCTTTGCTTGTCTGGTGAAAAATGGCAGCAGAAAAGCATCTGACCCTCTCCTACCTGGGTCACTGTGGATACTGACCAGCCCACTGGGTGTGACCGTTCCCGTTGCTGTGCCCTCTTTGCTTGGACACATGGCCCTTGCCTCACACCCACCATACCAGGGTGAGGCACACTGTCACATGACTGTGAGCCACTCCCCGGCACAAGATGCCCCAGGGTTCAAAGCCCAGCTCTCGTCTGTGCCACTGAAGGAGCCACTTCCCTGTGCTGGGCCTCCCTTTGTTTGTCTGTAGGTGGGGGTGATGATGCTTGTATGTCACCAACCCCCTAGGAGAAGCACTCCACAGACTGCCTGGCTTCAGCTTCCAGCGGGCACTTAGCACATGGCAGCTTTCTTTAGTGAGCTTTATGATAACCTCAGCTCCATGATGAGGAAGGAACCCCCCTTGCACCAGAGTGGATGGCAGACCTCAGGCCTAGTCAGAGCATCCAAGGAGTGGGAATCGCTGCCCATGAGGCCAAGGATTAGCCCAGCAGAGACTACTCACCTGTAAAATCAAAGGTGACTTCCCAATGTATTCCAGACAAATGGTTGTGGGAGCATTCCTCTCTGCTGGTGACAGGGGTCACTTTGGAAAGCAAGGTGGCAATATGTGTCGGAACCCTCAAAGGCTCTCCTCTTTCAGCCCAGCAATTCTAACCAAGGAACGTATCTGGAGGAATGCTCTCCTCCTTGTTTTTAGAAAAGATAATTACTATTCTTGGCACAAAGGAGTGTGATCCTGCATTGCTTATGATGAAAGAAATCAGGAAGAAAGCTCACTGCCCAAAGCAGAATCCACAGATGTTGGCCTGCAGCGAACGTCTCAGACATGTGGGCTACAGCACATTGAGATTCCGTTTCATTAACAATTGCTTTTTAATTGTTTGTTTGTGCATACATTTGTTTGTTCAAACTGGTGTTCCAGGCAGAGTGCCAGGTGCCGGTGGATAGAAAGGCAAAAGAGACAGAGCTCCTGCCCTGGGGGTGCATCCCATGGGGTGAGGAAGACAGATGTGGCAGCAGACAGACGTGTGCAGGCCTCATTGCAAACTGGTCTGTGTGTGCGGGAAAGAGCAGTGAGATTCCGTGGTAGGAGTCCTGAGCTGATCTGGGGTTGGCGGAGGTGGGTAGAAGGAGGTGGGATCTGAACCGAAAGCTGCAGGGTAAACAGGAATTGACCACAAAGAATGGGGTGGGGAAGGGGGGGCCAGATGTGTCCCAGAGAGGGAGGAGCATGGGCCAAGGCCCCATTCTGGAAAGGACGTGCCTCTGATGGCTGGTTGGTCAGTGGCCACAGGCCTGCAGGCCTGGAGACGAGTTTGCAGAGGTGAGCAGGGCCAGCTCAGGCAGCCTGGATTTTTCAGTAACTGACGTCAGAAGGCTGGCAAAAGGCATGAAGTGTGTGGTCGGGGATGGCAGTGGCCCAGGCAGAGCTGGGCTCTGGAAGTGGAGGGACGTGGGCTAAGGAGGACCAGGGTGACCGTGGGAAGGCTGCTGGAGTCAGCTTGGTGAGAGGAGATGGTAGCGAAGGGAGTGTGGGCTGGGGGGCGGGGGAGGAAATGGAGAGAGGCCAGGTATGAAGACTCATGGGTGTCCAGGATGGATGGGATTTGGAGGGCGGTGCTGAAGCCCATGCCCGGCCCTGTGCCCCCATGTGGATGTGGCACCATCCACGTGACAAAGGCCTGGAGAAGCCCAGCTGTAACAGCCTGGGGGATGAGTGGATTTGCAGTGCTGGGTGGTGTTTCTCAGCACCAGAAAGCAGGGGCTGGTACCAAAAATAGGCAGCAGCAGCAGGAATGACCCTTGTCCTAACCAGGGCTTCCCTGGACCTGGGGGATTCCCCATTGCAGAAGTCACTTTGGAATCTAAGCTGTTTTTACCAGGAAATGATCCTTCAGGCTTTCTAAGAGCACTTACTGCACAAGGGATAAGAAAGTGATTTGTCGCTATTTTCTAATACATGTTTTTGCAGGGAACAAAGATGAAATTCAGGCTACAGCAAACACAGCCTACTGGAGGGAACTCCCTTAAACCCCACTTCTTGCTTGACAGGGAGGCTGTGTGGTCACGGCGTTGGAAAATGGAATCAGGCTTACATGTGCTCTTGTGGGAAGCCCACGGCAGTGTCCCCCACCAGGACACAGGGGCCCACCATCACCAGCTGCACAGGGCAGAGTGGATGACCTCTGACCTGTGATGACCTTTGGGGCCAGGTGTATGGTCACCCTGCACACATGGGTCCCCTCAGCTGCTCTCATGAACCTGTCACCTCCTCTCCCGTTTGAAAAACAGCACCATTTATTATTTACTGTGGGCTGAGACAGCGGGAGATTCCTCACTGTGATGGAGCCTACATGCAATATTGAGGCAAAGATGACAGGGAGGTGGGGGACAGCGCAGAGGAGAAAAGGAGAGAGCATTCCCCATAGCCGCCTCCCTCTGGGCCAGCTGAGCTTTGCCGCTGAGCGAGCCCTGCCGGTGCCGGGGGAAGGGGAGAGGAGGCAGGACCCGGAGGGAGTCCTTGCTGAGCTGAGCCTTGGCTCTGCTGGGGTGACCGAGGCTTGGTCCCTGGATGCCTCTGAGCCAAGGCTGGAATGTGACCTCCCCACCTCCCGTGATAGAGGCAAGGTGCTCTGGACAAAGGAGGCTGCAGTGGATGAATATTATTCCTCCCCAGTTCACAGGCTGAACCCCTAATCCCGAGGTGGTGGGATTTGGAGGCGGGACCTTTGGGAGGAATTAGGTCATGAGGAGGGAGCCCTCATGATGGGGTTAGTGCCCTTGTAAGAAGAGGCCAGAGAGCAGCCTAGCCCTCTTTCTGCCATGTGAGGATAACGAGAAGGCGGCGGCCTGAAAACTAGGAAGAGAGCCCTCACCAGAACTTGACCTTGCTGGAACCCTGATCTTGGACTTTTGACCCCCAGAACTGTGAGAAATAAATGTCTATTGTTTAAATAACCCAGTTTGGAGTATTTCATTACAGCAATCCGAGCTGACAGAGGCCGAGGGTGCACTCTGGTTTTCCCTGAAGACCAAGGCAGCAAAAGTCTTCCTTTATGGATCACAGAAAGGCAGGCAGGTGTCCAGAAACACCAGGCTCCCCAGGTCCTGTCGGGTGAGATTAGAGTCTGCTGATGTAGTGGGGTGGGTCTGGGTTTGGGTCCCAGAGAGTTGAGTGTCTGAATCCCACTCACCACCCAGCCCCTTGCTGGCTTGGGATCCTGGGTGGGTCCCTGAGTCTCCGTGAGCCTCTGTTTCCTGGTCTCTAACATGGTGGCCAGTCACTGTTCTGGGGACGCTGCTTATGCCCGTGGGCAGGTCCCCGTCACTCTTAGGTTCCCCACCACCACTCCCTCCAGCCCTGATGGATGACACAGGTGAAGAGCCATCAAGCTCAGCACCCAGCCCATGGTAGAGCTCCATCAGGTGGCTCCCCCAGAGCACTTCAGGAAGAGGTCTGGAGCCCCTGACCTGGGTGTGTGCACCCCTGAGCCTGGGGGGCATCTGCACTTTCTATTTTAGTTTTGGCTCTGGTGTTTTGGTTCGGCTCTGCATACTCTTCAGAAGAGGGAGGAACTCCACAGTCCTTTCCTCTCTGTGTTTTATTAGTTCCAGGGACAGGAGACCCAGGAGACTTGATTTCTGAGAAGCTTGAGTTTTTTTTTTTTCTTTTTCCTCCTCTCCTGCAATAACCTATCGACTTTAAGAGGGAATAATTCTCCGTGCATTAGGCTGAAGTTCCCAGGGCTCACTCTATTTCTGAGACAAAAGCCCTAAACACCAACAAGCCCAATTGAGCCATTTTTCTCCTGGGCAGGAGAGGATGCCTGGCTATCAAGGGAAATGGAGAACATCGCTGATTGGAAGGGATGGCCCATTTAGCCCTAGCTGTGCTTCCTAGCCCTCCTCAGGGCTCCACACTCAGGCTTCCGTTCCCACCAGGCAGGGGCTCCCGCCCCTCACAGTAATACCCCTCGGAGGACTCAGCCACACCCTGAATGTTCAACCATGGGGGAGGCCTGGGGGATGGCAGGGGACTTCCAGGAGCCCAGCTTTGTTCTCAGAGAGCTGTGGGTGCTCAGAGCCTACATGGGCCCTGAACTAGATCACCCGTAGCTAGGGAGTTCAGTACTCCAGTTCCCCTCTGCCTCCTCTTTTGTGCTGAGCTGACCAGAGAATTCAAGGTGGAACCAGGAAAGAGACCAGGGAGCCTGTCCCAGGCTGGAGGAAGCATCGCCTGAGGGCTCACTCCTGGAATCTGCAGTGGCAGGGAGGCACATGCAGCTCTTCTTACTGCTGGCCTTGACCATGCCCCCACCTGGCTCCCCTGAGCCTGTTGGATGTTGCCTCTGGATGCTCCAGGCTGGTGAACTCTGCCTGTCCCATCCTGGACCCTCCATGCTCTCACTAAGGTCTGCCACCTCTCCAGGGCTCCCATCTCAGGGGACAGCAACCCCTTAACCAACAGCTAACACATCACCTAATCATCAAGGAATATCCTAACCATGTCCCTGCCCACCAATTCATCATCTCTCACCTGGATGTCACCTCACAGGTGTCAGCAGCAGCATAGATGGCCATGACATAGATGTTACCTGAATGAACAAATAAGTTGATGCATGATGAATGCATGAGTGGATGGATGGATGGATGAAGGGATGGAGGATGGGTGGGTGGGTGGATGGATGAGTGGATGGATGGATGGCTGGATGGGTGGGTGGATGGATGAGTGGATGGATGGATGGGTGGGTGGATGGATGGATGGGTGGGGTGGCTGGGTGGATGGATGGATGGATGGGCGGGCGGGTGGGTGGGTAGAAGTGTGGGTGGGTAGAAGTGTGTGTGTGGGTGGGTGGGTGGGTGGATGGATGCGTGGGTAGGTGGATGGATGAATGGATGAACTGGTGGACTGATGAATGAATGAATCAACAGATAAATGGAGGGATGCATTGATGGGTGACCCTCCCTACCTCTCATTCTCCCTCACCCCATTTGTCTCCCAACTGCAACAAGTGGACTTCTTAAAAGATAGGCATCTACGGCCATACCCCTTGAGTTAGAGGCTTGGCTGCCTGGGCGCCCCCCACCACTGCAAGCCACTGTCCCATGAGCAAGGCTGGCTCAGGGCTCCCGATTGATCGCCCCTCCCAAGGATGCTAGGGATGCCCCCTCCCCTGATGGCCAGTGTCGCCCGGAGAGCATCATCAGAGAATGGTCTCAATTTGCAAATGCGTGGCCATACAGAGCACCGGGAATCCTCCCTGGTAGCCCAAATCACTAGCAGGAAGGAAAGTCAGCAAGGCTTCTCATGCGGGTGGCAGCCCCAGGTCCTGGGGTCCCACAAGGCACCCTGAGTTTGAACACCATGGATGAGACTGTGTGCGAGAGTGCCACACTGTGACCACACCCCTCTGCCACCGGAGGCCACAGGTGCACACACAGCAGCCTGCGGCACTCCAGGCCCACACATGGCACCCTTTGGCTCCCCTCCCCAAGCGTAATGCCAGTCTCACCCTCATTTCCCATCACAGGGAGATAGCAAGTCTTCCCGGGAGGCAGAAAGGAGGGACTGGGCTTCGGGAGTGTCGGTCCAGGGTCACCACAGATAGCAGGTCCAGGGGAAGACACAGAAGGGGCAGTTTGGTCCTATCTGAGCCCCAGCTGTGTGCCTGGCACTGTGCCCTCATGCCTTGCGCACTGACTCTAACCCCAAGGGCAGCCCTGCAGGTGGGAAACTGGCTGGCTCCCTTGGCCACTTTATGACACTGACTGCCAGGGCCAGGCCTGTGCTGCCGAGTCAGGTATCCTCCTATTTAATAGTCCACACCACCCGATGAGGTGGGTAATGTTCATCCCCCACCTCACACCTGGGGGTGCGGAGGTCAGAGGGCCAGGAAACGGGGAAGCTGGGATTGAGTCCCTGTAAAGCCTGTTCTCCCCACTCTGTACCCTGGTGATGCTGGCCAGACCCTCAGGAGGAAGAATTGCACAGCAGGACACAGCACGGCATGAAAGCATCTGGGCACCCTGGGAGCAGGCAGCCTGGCCCCCTTAAAGGCAAAGCCAGGAAGCGCAAGGGCAGACTGTGGGGCTTCCCAAGCTCCTGCACACAGAGGGGGTCCCACAAAGCACAGCCAGTGGCAAAGCAGCCACAGGGTGCTGCCGTCCCCCCGAGACACAGCATGTGACTCCCAGGGGTTCCGAGCCACAGAAGGCTGGGGTCCTATGTCCATGGGACCTGGGCTAATCTGGGGCTGCCTCTGAGCACCACCACGCACAACTCAGGCCCTGGAGAGGAAGAAAACCCTGGGCAGGCCAAGAGGTCAGCAGGTGTCAGGAATGAGAGGCAGGGCCAGGGAGGGGTGGGGGCCCCCACAGCAGGAAGGGGGCAGGGCCCTGACAGTAGAGAGGGGCTGAGGCCTCCAAAACAGAAAGGGGGTGGCCCTTCACAGCAGGGAGGGGCGGGGCTCCACAACAGGGAGGGGGCAGGCCCTCTGCATCTGGGAAGGAGTTTGCAGAGCTGAAGGCAGGGGTTCTGAGTGGCGGCGGGAAGAGAGTGAGAGACAGAGTGAGAGAAAAAGAGAGGGAAGACAAGGAGGGAGAGACAGCCCTTAGAGCCAGTGTGGCAGAGAAACAAGCCGGCCACCCTACCCGTGGGCTGGAGAGAGACCCACAGACAAAACGCGGAACAAAGTGCCGGACTGTGCGTTCTCGTGGGCACTCAGAGTTCACAGGAAGCGGACGTGGGCACGGCCTCAACAGGGGCCTGGGACTCAGCTCGGCCTCAATGGCACAGTCCCATGAAGCTGGGGCCTGGAGGGCAGGCAGTACCACCACGCCGTGTTCCTGCTGAGGACTCTGAGATCCAGAGAACGTGGGAACCGGTGTGAGTAGATCCACAGCTCCAGGCCTCTGCTCCATCCCTCAGGTCGCCCCCTGTGGCAGGGCCCCCTGCCCAAAGCACAGGCTTTTGGTGTCTGTACAGAGCTGCCGGAAGGCTTTGGGGGGGCAGTGACAGGGCAGCACTGTGGGGGCCCTTAGGCCTGGGGCACGTCCTGACTCAGCTGCCCACCGGCTGTGGGGCCTGCGGGAAGCACCTCGGCCTCTCTGGGCTTCTCTCCCCTTTCGCCTATGCAATGGCCGTGAGCATCCTCACCCAGCAGGGCTGCTGTAGGGATTAGAGACCGAGGCTGACCTTTCATAAAAGGCCTTTGGGACACAGGTCTTTATCTGACCATCCGCCTTTGCCAAGCGGGGGTTTTTACTTTCTGCAACACTTTGAGCTGCTTAAAAATAAAATTTTCACTTGATTCAACGCTCCATCCTGAGTGCTTGGCACGTGACAGTTCCCCCACAAAGACACAGGCGAGTGAGCCGAATGAGGGCAGAGATGAGCTCATGGGGATTTTCATCCTAACCCTCTGCTTCTCATATCCGGGGTCAAGGGGCGCAGGTGATGGGTGGGTGGGCCAGGGTGGCCCAGGACTTAGCCTTCTCCCAGATCGCCAGCTTCACATGAAGATTTTTTGGTGAAAATGTGTGTGTGTGATTTTAATATTTAAACCAATGAAGTAAGATGCAAATTCATATAAATTTTTCATAGAAAACACGACGCTTGGCAGAAATTCCACGCCCGGGCCAGCTCCTCCGGGCCGCGCCTTCTCACTTCCCGTGCCACAGGGTTCCTGGGGCCAAAGCTGATGTGAACATTGTGGGGGGATGTCTGGGGATCGGCAGGGCCCCCAGGGTCTCAGGTCAGGCCAGGACGATAGCAGGAGCGTGGAGGCCAGGGAGTGCTGATTCCACTGTGGGAGGGCAGAAATACACAGGAACGCATTTTGTAAGACCGGCTGCAAAGCGGTCTCCAAGAAGCTGTAAAGAGCTGCTTGGCCTGGAATTGTTGCTAAATGGACTTCTAATAGTATTCACATCTCTCTGCAAAACCTATCCATTACCCAATAACAGAGAGGCGGACTTGGCGAGGCCTATGCTGGTGCAATTGCTCCTGTAAACAAAGGGGTCTTTTCCCGATCAGAGTCACCAGGGTCAATCCTCTGTTGGCCGAAGGCTGACTCCGCCCCCTTTTCTTTTTCTTTCTTTTCTTTTTTTTTTTTTTTTGAGACAGTGTCTCACTTCGTGGCCCAAGCTGGAGTGCAGTGGTGGGATCAGAGATCACTGCAGCCTCAAGCTCTCGGGCTCAATCCATCTTCCCACCACAGCCTCCTGAGTAGCTGGGACCATGGGTGCCAGACCTGGCTATTTTTTATTTTTATTTTTTTATGTTGGCCAGGCTGGTCTCAAACTCTTGGCTCAAGAGTGCCCAGCCTCAGCCTTCCAGAGTGCTGGGATCACAGGTGTGAGACACTGCCACCCTTTTCTCATTCTTTCTACAAACTTGCAGCAAGGAGGTTCAGCTTCTCAGGCCCCACTAGACCCTCAGAGGTTCTAGAAGGTTAGAGGTGTTGGTCCAGTTCACCTTTGCTCCCCCTGTGCTGGGCAAGGGGCCCAGTGCATAGTAGGGAACTTAATCTGTATCTGCTCTCATAGGACTGGACAAAGGGAAGGGCTCTGTCTCTAGCACCACGCGCACAGCCCAGCGCCTAGTAGGGTCTCAGTCCCATATCTGCTGAATGGGTGGGTGTGGGTGTTGGGAGGGGCTCAGAGACCCTGTTCAAGCTGCCCGCTCACCACGGAGATGGCCGGGGCACAGGGTAGACGGAGCCGAGTCAGGACCTGCCCATGGCCATCTCCTTTCCTGGCTGCTTCTCTTCCCGGAGGATTGCCCTGGGAGGAGACCAGGAGAGGCTCGGATAGTGGAGCGAGAAGGGGGATTGGAGAGCCTTCAGTCCAGCCCCCTCCTCTAAGGGATGGGGAAACTGAGGCCCAGAAAGGGAATGGGATCTGCCCAGAGTTACATACCTCAGCAGCCCTCAGACTGCGCCAGGTATGCAGTAAAGAGCCGCCAGTTTCTAGCCTCCAGCAGAGGGGGGTAGGCTGCGCTCGCACAGACACAGGGAGCCCCACCAGGGTGGGCTGCGCTCACACAGACACAGGGAGCCCCACCAGCTCGCTAGAACTTAGCCGCAGGGGTGACTGGGGGAATCTGGAGCATGATAAGGGGTGCTCTAGGGTCTGGCAGACCTGGGTTCAAGTCCTTGTGCAAGGCTAAGAACCACATGTCAGTGATTGCTTTTGTCCGGTGTGCTGGCCGGGTGACCTTGGATGACGCTCCAAGCTTCCCTCAGCCTCCATTTTCTGCTCTGGGTAACGAACGGTGACCCCGAAGCGGGCCCTGCCGCCACCCACACATCTGAGTATGGGGACGTCTGACTCTGGCCGAAGCCTGATACCCCGAAAATGATCACCGAGGAGGTAGCTGAAGGGATCAAGAAACTACAAGTGGACACATTTCCTGCGATGATCAAGGCCATTTCTGCTTCATATTCCATTGAAATCTCTTTCCCAGCCCATCACATCCATCTCTCCTGAGTTCTGCTTGAGTGCCAGGGGCCGTGCCCGGCTGAGGAGTACAGAGGAATCACACCTGGCCACTCTCCCACAGTCTTCATGGGTTTCTCTTATTCCCCAGGACCAGCCTGCAGGGGTCTGAACGCCAGCCCTGCACCCCCTGAGTCTCCTGTCCTGCCCTGAGCAGCTTCTCTGGCTTGCCCCACTCCTCACTTGACATGTAAATTCAAATTAGTTTTATGTGGAAGTGTAACTGTGGTTTTTCTGCCTCTAAATGAATTTAAAACCAAATCAGCCTGAGTTCCCACTTGCTGAAGCCCACTATCAAACTGTGCACCAGGCTTGAGTCTAGGTACCGTGTATGTATTAACACAGGTAATCCTTTTCAACCATTACGACCACGCTTTACACACAAGGAACTGAGGCTCAGGCAGACGAAGGGCTTGCCTACAGTCGTACCATAGAGGAGGAGCAGTGGAGCCTCCGCCCGGAGCCTGTGCCCTCTGCTGCTCTCAGCCTCTCAGTCCACATGCCCTCTGGCCCAGCCCCACTCAGCATGGGGCCCGTCCACACCTCTGCAGACAGGAGCTGATGTTTCATTCTCCAGAGGCGGAAGCGCAGCTGCCAGGAGCATCACGGAAATCCATGCCACCCTGTTGGTTAGATAAAAAATCGCTGCCCTGCTGCCCATCACTGATGATTCATCCGTTCTCTAAACACAGAGGTGTGGGCAGGCCATGCCAACCATGAGCAGCCTGAGCTGGGTCCCAGGGGAATCAGGTAGGTGCAGGTCCGCAGGGCCAGGGAAATGCCCCTTTGCACAGCACAGCCGCCTGACGAGGCCTCTGCTCCACAGCCAGGCCTGGTTCCTCCTACAGACACGGCTCACCGGGGCCACACGTGTGAGGCTTCGTCGCGGTGCAGCCGGTTCCTAACCTACAGTCTCGGATGGCTTGCCAGGAGGGCCTCCGTGTTTCCCTCTAAGGAGAGCGGGGTGGGGGTCACATGAGTAACTTGTGGGGCCTCCCTCAGGCCAGGCCCTGATCTGAGCACTTGACAAGGAGCACCTCATTAATTCCATCAGCCTTACAGTGTAGACACAGCTACTAACCCCATTTCACCAATGAGGAAACCAGGACAAGGCCGGTTAATACTCACTCAAGGTCTCAGAGCGAATAGGCTGCAGGGCCAGACTCAGACCCACGCACAGGGCCCTATGCCCCGGCCAGAGAAGCCAGGGGCTCAGCCTCAGGGCAGCCTCTCATCCCGTTCCCTGCTGCTCCCCAGTGCCCTGCGTCCGCCGCGCTCTCGGCCCCGCACCGCTACTGCCCTGCCTGCCTCCGAGACAGCAGTGCCTGCCGCATCAGCAGCTTTGGAAGCAACAAATTCAGGTTCCACGTGGCCCTCAGTGGGCCTCCTGGTGCCTCCAACCTAGGGGATCATGGCCTTGCAGAGACAGGGTCAGTTCTGTGCTGCGGTGAGGAGGTGGGAGAGAGGTGAGCACAGGCCCAAACCGGAGCATCCAGAGGCCCAACCCTGCCCGCACCTGTGACTTTGCTCCTGCTACCCAGGTCCGGCAGGAATCAGGTCAGTGTGTCAGCAGAAAGGGGAGGGCCCACGGGAGGCCAGTTCCAACTGGGTGGCCGTGGGGTGGGCAGGACCCTCAGCCTCCCTCCTCCCAGCCCCACCCCGCAGCCCCTCCTCAAAACAGCGGCTGTGTTAGCCTCCCGTGGCTGCCGCAACAGATCACGACGCACTCTGTGGCTTGAAGCAACAGAAATTCATTCTACCCTGGCCATGGTGGGCACAATGCTAAAGGCAAGGTGTTGGCAGGGCTGGTTACTCCAGACGCTCTGGTGGCAAGTCCATTTCCTGGGCTTTTCCAGCTTCTTTCTGGAGGCGCCCGCCTTCCTTGGCTTGCGGCCCCATCCTGGCCCCGCCTCAGCCTCGGCTCCATCTCCCAGCTCTCCCTGCAGCCCTGGCCATCCTGCCACCCTCCACAAGGACCCTGTGATGACACTGAGCTGAGCCCACCCAGACAACCCAGGAGAAACTTCCCATCACAACATCCTCCCCTTAATCCCATTTGCAAAGTCACTATTGCCATAGAAGGTGACATTTGCAGCTTCCAGGGGTTGGGACCAGGACATCTTTGGGGCTTCTCTTCAGCTGACAGTAAATGGTGATTTTGAGTGAGGCTCTGCCAGGTGCTCACCTGTTAAGCCCACCCTCGATCACTGCCTCCTTTACAGGTGAGACGCCTGCGGCTCCCTGATGGCAGGGACCTGGCAGAGCTGGACTGAGGACGGGGGACTCCCCAGTGCAGACACCATCCTCTACACCACCCTGCAAATCCAGTGTCTGCACCCAGGCCAACCTGATGCGGCTACTGGGTCTGCTTAGCAGCACGCACTGCTGTTTGTGACACTCACTCATTCACTCATTCACTCATTCATTCATCCCATTCCTTTAAAGTCAGCTGAGCCTCTGTGCTGGGCGCCAGGCTACTGTCAGATGCAATCCTGTACCCGCAGTGACATTTCTAGGCTAAACGTCCAAATCCAGCCTGTGCGCAGGGATTCCAGTGACCTGTCTCAGAGCTTATCTGCTTTCGAGACTGCAGACGCCTCCCCAAAGCTGCCTGCAGAGGAAGTTCTGCTGAGCACCCCACATCGGAGCCCCAGCCTTTGGCCTGCACAGAAGGCTTGGTGCAGCCTAGGAGCCCCTCTGCTGACCCCTGTGCATTCTGTGTATCATCTCATGGGCCCTCCCAACCACCCGCTTTCCAGGCCAGGAGACTGAGGCTCAGCGGAGGCCACGGCCATGTCCCCAGGTTGCTCCATGCAGAAGCAGCTCTGTCTGACCTCGTGCTGTCTGGGCCAGCCTCCACGTGACACCTTCCCTGACCTTAGGGCCTCAGTCTCTCTTGGTTCCATTTCACCACTGTTGCCCTGCCCTTCACATTTCCAAACACAGATGTGGCCTGTGGGGCTGATCCTGGAGACACCGTCACATCGCAGGCACCTGTGGACTCTCCTAGCTGGTGACCAGACGGACAGGAGCAGAGTGTCCCCTGCATGGAGAGGAGAAGGGCAGCAGAGGGGAAGGCCACCAGGACCGGGTTGGCTGGATAGACAGGAACTTGAGGCTGCGCCAGGAGGTGGCGGGCGTGGCCTCCTCTAGTGCTAGCTGGAATCTGGGGTCAGTGTGGGCCCTCACCTGGGTCAGCACCAGCCCTCAGTCACTTGCCTTTGTCTGGAATTTGAATCACAGCAACCCCAGGAAGAAGGGGTGACAGCCGAGCCGGTAGGCAGAGTGCCTGCTCCTGCTCCCACAGGGCTTGGGTCTTCTGGCAGGCGCAGGCCTCATGGCTGCCAAGCCTGAACAATGCCCTCCATCCTCAGCTTTGGGCTCAGTGAAGCTCTGTTCAAATCCAGGCCCCCTGTCCCACCAGCTGTGAGAATCAGCAAATCTCACCTCTCTCAACCAATTTTCCACCCTGGAAAGTGGGATAATAATGTCCAGTCTTTGAGCCACTGTAGAATGGAGAGAGATCGGGTGTGTGAGTCCCCAGGGCTGGGGCTGGGGAGAAGCAGGGGCTGGCTCAGGTCAACCCACCCCTCTTCCCTACATGCCGAGATGTGACCTTCCAGCAGGCACCTCTGTTGTCCCCAAGGTTGGGTCTCCCCTCACCCCCCCGCCGCAGCCCTCCCCACTCTGCATTCCCAGTCTGTCCATCTGGAAGCTCCTAGAGCAGAAATCAAGAAGAGAGAACAAAAACAAAAAAACAAAGCAACCTGCTTTAGGAAGAGAAATGACATCCCATAAATAAATGCGGCTGAGACCACCAAGACAGCCCCACCGAGGCTGCACACGCTCGGCCCAGTTTCATTGACTGCTGCTGCTAGGCCTGTGGGCTCAGCAGAGGCTGCCAAGCCCCAGGGCGCCCAGTGCCTCTGAGCCCCTGTGAACCTGCCACCAGTGCAACCAGTGAGACACTCCAGCACCCCTGGAGTATCAGCGTCCCCGTACGGCACTCCAGCACCCCTGGAGTATCAGCGTCCCCCACGACAGTCCAGCACCCCTGGAGTATGGGTGTCCCCTACGACACTCCAGCACCCCTGGAGTATCGAGCGTCCCCACGACGCTCCAGCACCCCTGGAGTATCAAGCGTCCCCGTACGACGCTCCAGCACCCCTGGAGTATCAAGCGTCCCCCTACGGCACTCCAGCACCCCTGGAGTATCAGCGTCCCCCACGACACTCCAGCACCCCTGGAGTATCAGCGTCCCCCCACGATGCTCCAGCACCTCTGGAGTATCAGCGTCCCCCACGACAGTCCAGCACCCCTGGAGTATCAGCGTCCCCCACGACGCTCCAGCACCTCTGGAGTATCAGCGTCCCCCACGACAGTCCAGCACCCCGGAGTATCAGCGTCCCCCGTACGACAGTCCTGTACCCCTGGAGTATCAGCGTCCCCCACGACGCTCCAGCACCTCTGGAGTATCAGCGTCCCACACGACAGTCCAGCACCCCCGGAGTATCAGCGCCCCCCACGACGCTCCAGCACCCCTGGAGTATGAGCGTCCCCGACGACGCTCCAGCACCCCTGGAGTATGAGCGTCCCCGTACGACGCTCCAGCACCCCTGGAGTATGAGCGTCCCCGTACGACAGCTCCTGCACCCCTGGAGTATCAGCGTCCCCCGTACGACACTCCTGCACCCCTGGAGTATAGCGCCCCCCACGACGCTCCAGCACCCTGGAGTCAGCGTCCCCCACGACCCTCCAACACCCTGGAGTATGAGCGCCCCCCACGACACTCCAGCACCCCCTGGAGTATCAGCGTCCCCCACGATACTCCAGCACCCCTGGAGTATCAGCGTCCCCCACGACAGTCCAGCACCCCTGGAGTATGAGCGTCCCCGTACGACAGTCCAGCACCCCTGGAGTATCAGCGTCCCCCACGACAGTCCAGCACCCCTGGAGTATCAGCGTCCCCCCACGACGCTCCAGCACCCCTAGAGTATCACCGTACCCCACAACTCCCTTTCTGGGATGTCTTGTTGATTCACAGATGTTCTCACAGACTCCAAGTGGCTCAAAGCTCTCCTCAAAGTCACAATTAGAGCCAAGCACAGGGGCCTGTGTGCCCACCTCATGCCGAGCACCACGCAGGGGCTCTGGGGTACCTGATTCTAGAGCTCACGATTCTCTGTGCAAGATGTGGGTGACATCCCATTTGAGGAAACTGAGGCACAGAGAGGTGAGCTGGGGTTCGAACACTGGTCTGTCCAGGTTCCTTTGTGTGACCGTGAACTGTTTGCTGAATGGAGTCAGGTTCTCAGGACAGCTTTGTCCTGGTGCCTCTGCTGACCTCGCTCCGGACTCAGGGGGGTGGGCCAGAACACAGACACATATTTGCAGGAGGGGTCTCCTCACGGAACACACAGTGGGTAGCCTTGGAAAGACCCCTCTCTCCTACTGTACAGCCAGCCAGAGAGCAAAGTCAGGAAGTTCCCCCCAGACCCAGAAAATAGCAAAGAGCTCAGATGAAAATCACAGCCTAATCAAAACCAGATCAACAACTAATTTCCGAAGAACAGGCCTGCTCAGCGCTGCCTTCCTAGGGCTCTCAACCCAAGACAGCTGCTTCTCTCTCTGCTTTCAGGCCCACAACTCCTGCCTGCTGTGCCCTGATGGATGCAGCCCCCCCCAGGGGGGAAGACAAATGTGCCCAGGTATACAGATGGCGCCTTCCTCCAAAGCCTGGCCTCTGGTTTAAAGCACAGAACGGTGTCAGGTGGCAATGGGTGGGGTGACAGCGAGAGCTGGGATGGAAACCTCTCACACTCTGGCCGGTCCAAAGCAGGAGCCAGCAGGCAAGGCAGCAGCTTCCTTGCTTTGCAGAGTGAGCGGCGCAAGGCAAGAGCCAGAGCCTCAGCCAGAGCGGCGGCTGCCCCCCCACGCCAGCACCTACCTTCCTTTTATTGGTCGGGCAGATGTAGAAGTTGTCGATGACAGTGGTGACACCAGGCTGGAGGGTGAGCTTGGTGTAGGACGTCCCGAAATCCGATGACCTGGGAGAACAAGGGGACAGCTGTCAGCCACGTTCCTTCTGGGTACACCTTCATCGGCCCACATGGTGTCCAGCCCCGCCCTGTGCCTGTGCAGGCAGAGTGCACCAGATACCCAGAGTGCAGTCCTGGGCGCTCTGCCTGGGGCAGTGCACCACCACAAGGCAGGAGAGGAGACTGGGCTTTCTCAGGGACACTGAGGATGCACGCAGGTGTGGAGCTCAGCTCCAGAGCGAGGATCCAAAGTCAGGTCCTTCTGACTCCAAATCCCAGCCAGCCACTCCTCCCCCAATGCCACCTATGTGCCGGGCATCTCTAGGTCACCATATGCATCTCACAGATGACCAGAGGCGCCTCTGAGGGGTTAGTTCCCTGCCTGAAATCACTCAGCTAATAAGTGGCCCACTCAGGATTTGACGCTGGCCCATCTGATTTCAGGCCGATGGTCTGTTTGCAGGCAGGACACTGGCCAGATGTGCTGAGGCATCCCTGTGGTCTGCCTGCTTGCCTCTTTCCCTCTCTGGACTCTGAGCTCCTCCAGGGAGCCTCATCCTCCACCCTGGCCACCACCTGCAGCGCAGGATGGTAGGGGACTGCAGGCAGGTGCCGGAGCTCGGGTGGCTGCTGGAAATCAGACCCCAAGCACTGTGCCCGCCCGGGAGCAGCATCTGGTGGGTTCATTCTGGGAGACAGGGCTGTTACTCCGTACCTCGTGGGGCAAGGCCCTGCTGGCCACCTGAGAATCTGGCGGTACACTGAGCTTTAAGGTGCCGTGGCTCCCCCAGCAAGAAGAGGGAGAGAAGCCACAAAGCAACTTCCTATCTGTTGTTTGGAAGCTATCCGTGCATCGAGACATGAAATTAATTCTCCATTGAAGATTAAGGTCCCAGAGAGAGACCCTAAAACCAACACCTCTTATCATCACCCATTAAAATACACCAGGATTGCAGAATACACCTAAGTGTGCTGGAGAGGATCAGAGAGGGGCTTGGGGAAGCATTTCCCATCTCACCCCTGCTCTAATAATGCAGAGTCCAGACATGGACCCAAGGCGGGGAGAACAGACAGAACACGTGGCTGTGGGGCTCCTGCCATGGGTGCCATGCCTCACGGGGCTTCCCCATGGTCTGATCACTGTTGAGACACACTGGGGGAAGCAAGCTTGAGGACTGGGAGCAACTCCCCAGCTTGGGCGAGGAGGGCTTGGGCAGGAACCAGGAGTTTCAGTGCTCCTGCGTCAGACAGACCCCAGCACCTGGCTCCAAGCCCGGCCTGTGCTGACTTGCTGTGTGGCCTGACTGCAAGGTCAATGCTTCTCAGACTCACCCAGTTTGTCCCGTGGGGGCCGAGGGGACAGGCCTGGAGCTGCTTTAGCATAAACACCCCCACCGCACTGGGAGCTGTTTAATGCCCTCCTAGAACACATCCTTGGTGGTTTCTACATGGAGGTAGCTCCTCCCCTAAATCTCCAGGTGAAACTGAGGCTCCAGGAAAATGGACTGTTTATCACCTCTGGGCATGGTGGCCATGTGGCCACACGTCCCCAGAATTTGTGTCCCTCACAGGCCTTGGGGTCACAAGCTTCCTCCTAGGCCAGGACAAAGAGCAGACCCCCAACCTCCAGCCCTCCGATTCCCAGGGGCCAGCTCTTCCCCCAGGATGGCGGGGCCTGAGGACTCGTCTGGCCTCTGTCTGCCCCTGGCCTCCCCCAGGGAGGACTGGGCTGGAGAGAACAAAGAAGCCCAGTGGAGGTGTAATTAGGGCGCACTTACTCTCAAACCTCAGAGAATTGATTTTCTTTGGGAAGGACGCAGAGAGAGGCCCATTAGCAGAGGATCGATCTGATCCAGAGACCCAGAAAATTCCAGGGCCCTTGCAGAAACAAATGACTGTGTTTGCGAGCTTGACGCAGGGGGAAGCCTCCGCTTCCTTCCCCACCCCGATGAGCCCACCGATTCTGCCTCCCAAATACCTCTCAATCCTCCCTTCCCTTCACTCGCGGCACTGCTCGCCTTAGCTCAGCCTCCAGCCGGCATCAGTCCTGCTCCCCTACCTGGGCCAGAGGAGCCTGCTGACACGTGCAAGCTCCAGAGCTCCTGCCAGGCGTGGCCTGCAGCACAGAGCCCGTGAGCAAGGGCCCTGCTGTAGGAGAGTCTTTTCTAGGAGGGGGAGATGGGGTGAGGCAGATGGACGGAAAAGAAAGCAGCAAAAATACAGCAGCATCAAATGTGAGGAGGGAGAATCAACGGTGTGGGAGTGCGGGTGGACAGAGAGGGGCGGGGGGCCGCTGGGTTGCAGAGTGGCAGAAAGGCCCCTCTGACAAGGTGATGTTTGCAGAAAGCCCAGAATGAAGGAGAGAGGTTGCGTCTGGCTGGGAAAGGCATTTGCATGGGGTTGAGAAGTGTTCCCCAAATTCCTGTGCACCCAGAACCCATGAGTATCGCCTAATTTGGAAACAGGATATCTGCGGATACAATCAGTTATGATGAGGCCCTGCTGAATGAGGTGGGCCCTGAGTCCTGTATGACTGGTGTCATAAGAATTTGGAAATTGGGACACACACACACACACACACACACACACACACACACACACACAGAAGTCTGCACAAAGACAAAGGCAGAGAGTGGGGCGACTCGGCTGCAGGCCAAGGGCACGAAGGATCCTGGCAGCCACTGGGCGCTGAGAGAGAGGCAGGGAGCACAGGCTCCCTCAGAGCCCCCAAAAAACCACTCCCAGACTTCTGACCCCGAGAGGGAGATCACCACGGTGGTTCTTTGTGATGGCAGCTGCGTTCCAGGTACAAGGGCCCTGAGGACAGGGAAGGCGGGTCCATTTAAAGCACGGTCCTGGCTGGGCACAGTGGCTCATTCCTATCATCTCAGCACTTTGGGAGGCTGAGGCGAGCAGATCACCTGAGGTCAGGAGTTCAAGACCAGCCTGGCCAACATGGTGAAACCCCATCTCTACTAAACATACAAAAATTAGCTGGGCATAGTGGCAGGCATCTGTAATCCCAGCTACTCAGGAGGCTGAGGCATGATAATCGATTGAGCCCGGGAGGTGGAGGTTGCAGTGAGCCGAGATCGCACCGATCCAGCCTAGGTGGCAGAGTGAGATTCCATCTCAAAAAAATTAAAAAAAAAGCAGCTGCAGGTGCCTAGGAAGCCCCGTGCCCTGCAGACAACACAAACCCAGTTCCTCAGATATCTATGACTCCCCAGCTTCTGCCAGATACTAGGGACATTGGTTCATCCATTCACCCATTCATTCCGTCTATATTTGTTTAACTTTTTATGCCTTAAGGCCCACACTACGAGCCTAGGAATCCAAATTCATCCCCCTCATTCAAATTCCTTCATATGACGTTTGCATATGGAGTACCTGCTCTGTGTTCCATCACTACCATCACTACACAGAGGGTGGAATCCATGGGCAGCACAGACACTGTCCCCTGCTCTCATGGGGGTGACAGGCTGGCTGCCATTGGGGGGGGGAGGGGGAGAGAGAGAGAGAGAGAGAGAGAGAGAGAGAGAGAGAGAGAGAGAGAGAGAGGGCGCACAAGCAATCAGACACTGCAGCCAAGAGCAGCGATGGTGACAGGCATGTCCAGAGCCCTGGGGGACACCAGGGGGAACATGAAACCGAGCAGGTCCGGGTGCCATCCTCGGCCCCCCCAGGCTGCCCCCACCGCCAGGTGTAATCCATCACCGACCGGATGACTTTTTCTTCTAAAGCTTTTAAATTCCATCCCTGCATCTCCCTGCCTGCCTTAGTCCGGGTCCCTTCCTCTCCCTGTTCCATGCACAAGGAGCTCCTGGCAGGAAGGCCCCAGGCTCAGAGGAGGGGTGCTAACACTGGTGGGCTGACTTCACAGCGGGAGGCGGGGAGGGGGATGTGAGGTTCCTGTGGCTGCTGTAACAAAGGCCCACAGACTCAGTGGCTTAAAACCAGTCACATTCATTATCTACAGTTCTGGAGGGCAGGAGTCTGCAGGGGGTCTTTTGAAGGTGTGGGCACTGTCTGGAATCTCCAGGGGATGACCCACGCCCTGCCTCTCCCCGCCTGCTAGTGACCTCCTGCAGTCCAAGGCCCAAGGCCCCTTCCCACACTGTGGAGTCTGTCATTCCACTCTGCTTCCCATGACAGCGCCTACTGCCACAGTCCCACGTCCCTCTGGCTGCCTCCTTGTGATTACAAAGGCCCACAAGGATAATCCAGGATAATCCCAAGATCCTTAATATAATCCATTTGCAAGGTCCCCTCTGCCACGTAAGAGAGCATAGTCACAGCTCCCGGGGGATTCGGACGTGGACGTCTGTGGGAGGCGCTGCTCTGCCGAACACAAGTGTACATTTGAGCCGGGTCCAGAGTATGTGTGGGAGCTGGTTCAGAAGCAGTGTCCCTAAATGGGGTTTGAGAGACAACAGGGTGGCCAGAGGTGGGTGGGGCGGGTGGTTCCCAGGGCCACAGAGAGGGCTGGACCCATGCTGTTGGGCAGCACCATGGACCCGCAGGACTGCCCAGCACTAGAAATGTGAATTCATTCGAATTGAGATGCCCTTGGATTGCAAAATATACACTGAGTTCAAAGACTTAGCATTAAAAAGAATGTAAAATATTTCTTTATAATGTGGATATTGATTACATGTTAACAATCTTTTGGCTATATTGAGTTAATTAAAATCTGTGATTAAAATTAATTTTACTTGTTCTTTATTTTAACCCATAGGCTTTATTTCTTAAAGCAGTTTTAGGTTCACAGCAAATGGAGTAGAAATGAGAGTTCCCGTACACCTTCTACCCTGTTAGAGACAGAACGCTTGTTCTTAGGTACTGCAAGGAAAAAATAACATTCAGACAATAAGTTTTCTCAGCAAGGCAATTTTACTTTCTGCAGAAGGGGTGCTTCTATTAGCCATCTTGCCACAAGAGTACAACAAACAAAGGAAAGGCAGGCGTATTTATTCTTTATGCACTGGGTCCTTACTGCTGTGTCTGATCTCTGTTGGTTGGAGCCAGACTTCACAATCTAAACTGAACTAGATTGGCTAACAACTTAAAACTTTTCTAAATAGGTAAACGTAATGGAGAATAAAGGAAAAGAGGAAGTCCAAATAAGGAAGGGGCATAGGCTGCGAGCTGGGACATGCCTGTGAGCACGTCCAGCACAAATATCTTGGTTAAAGTACAAGGACACAGAATGTACTACGTGCCTGTGAGCACGTCTAGCAGCTACATAACCAAGATACTTGTTCTAAGTCCTTTTGTAAGCAACTTCCTCTTTCTCCTTTGTTACCTATTTAGAAAAGTTTTAAGTTGTTAGCCAATCAAGTTTTAGTTTAGATTGTGAAGGCTAGCTCAAACCCACAGAGCTCAGACACAGCAGTAAAGACCCAGTGCATAAAGGATAAATATGCTTGCCTTTCCTTTGTTCACTGTACGCTCATGGCAAGATAGCTGACAAGGAGTACCCTTTCTGCAGAAAGTAAAATTGCCTTGCTGAGAAAACATTTTGTCTGAATGCTATTTTTCCTTACAGTACCTAAAAACAAGTATTCTAACAAGCCCCAACCCGTACAGCAACCCCCCCTGTACACCACCCCCACCATCAGCGCCCCCAACTGAGAGGCTCACTTGTTACAATCAGTGAGGCCACCCTGACACATCATTACCACGAGAGTGCAGAGTCCATGTCAGGGCCAGCCCTGGGGGTTGTGTACCCTACAAGTCTGGGCACATGTAGAATGACAGGCATCCCTCACTGCCCCAAGAATCCTCTGTTCTCCCCCAATTAATCCCCCCCATCCCCTACCTCCTGGCAACCACCGATTATTTTACCATTGCTATAGTTATGCCTTTTCCAGAATGTAACCCACTTGGAATCCTAGCATTCACAACCTTTTCATATTGGTTCCTTTCACTGAGTAATAGGCATTTAAGGTCCTTCCATGCCTTTCCATATCACCTGCTTCTCTTCACTTTTTTTTTTTATTATTTGAGACAGAGTCTCTGTTGCCCAGGCTGGAGTGCAGTGGCATGATCTCAGCTCACTGTAACCTCTGCCTCCCAGGTCCAAGCAATTCCCTGCCTCAGCCTCCTGAGTAGCTGAGATTACAGGCACACACCACCATGCCCAACTAATTTTTGTATTTTTAGTAGAGACGGGATTTTACCATCTTGGCCAGGCTGGTCTTGAACTCCTGACCAGGTGACTGAGGAGGGAGCAGGTGAGTGAGGAGGGGGCAGGTGACTGGGGAGGGGGCAGGTGACTGAGGAGGGGACAGGTGACTGAGGTGGGGGCAGGTGACTGAGGAGGAGACAGGTGACGGAGGTGACTGAGGTGGGGACAGGTGTGACTGAGGAGGGGACAGGTGACTGAGGTGGGGACAGGTGACTGAGGAGGAAACAGGTGATTGAGGTAGGGACAGGTGACTGAGGAGGGGGCAGGTGACTGGGGAGGGGGCAGGTGACTGGGGAGGGGGCAGGTGACTTGGGAGGGGACAGGTGACTAAGGAGGGGGTAGGTGACTGAGGAGGGGGCAGGTGACCCAGGAGGGGACATATGACTGGGGAGGGGGCAGGTGACTGAGGAGGGGGCAGGTGACTTGGAAGGGGACATGTGACTGGGGAGGGGGCAGGTGACTGAGGAAGGGGCAGGTGACTGAGGAGGGGGCAGGTGGCTCAGGAGGGGGACAGGTGACTGAGGAGGAGGCAGGTGACTGAGGAGGGGACAGGTGACTGAGGTGGGGACAGGTGACTGCAGGTGAGGCCAGGTGACTGATGAGGTAGAGGAGTGTGAGGAAGGATAGGGCATAGGTCCAGGAAGTGGAGTTGGTGTGACTTGGGTCTGCTGGAAGTGTCAGGCTGAAGAGTGGACAGAGGGGGACCCCAGGTGACATGAAGATGAGGTGATGCTGCTCTAGTGCCATGCTGCTTGGGGGGAAGGTGGAGGGCTGGGCTGGGAGTCAGGACAGCCCCTGGGTGAAGCAGTTGGGAGGTCTGGGCTCATCCACCCGCTGCTGCTCCCTGGGCAGCCCTCTATGGATTTTCACATTAGTTTTCTTCTTTGAGGCATCAGAGCATTGGAATCAGGCATCTCTGGGGTCCCCATTAACATAAAAGGCTGTGACCACACACCCTTAACCTGCAGGCACCCCGCGAGTATCCCTGTTGTCCAGCCTCCCAGACCCCTTTCAAGAGACCCGAAAGGGATCCGTTCTTCCTGGAAGCTGCTTGCCCCAACTGTGTTTTCCTAGTGAGCAACTCAAGAGTCTGTCTCGCTGCCTTCTTCCCTCTGAGTATCTGCTTCTCAGATAAGTAAGCGTAGCCATGATGATATCTAATGATGAAGATTTACTGCAAGGAGCAAAGCTGGAGAACACCACGCGGGTTTGCCCGGCCTCTGCCTCTCCCCTGCTCTGTGTCAGAGGGGAAGAGGACCCGAGATAAGCCCCCGCTCTCTGGAATGTGCCGGGTTTCTGTTGCAGATCAGGGGTCCCCGGGGGACAGGATCCTCAGTGATGGATGGCCTTGTCTCTCTACGGGAGTGCGTTTCTCTTTGCAGTGCACTCGGCAAGCCTGGACTCTCGGAAGAGTTCAGACTCTTGGATCGTGGTTAGAAGACCTGAAACCCGAGCAGTGGCGGCGGGGCAGGGAGGGGGCAGACAGCTCAGGGGGCGGGGAAGGCCAGGCCCGTGGGAAGAGAGATGCAGGTAGGAGGTGCCGCCGCATCCGCTTTCTGGGGAAAGAACAAGGGTGGCCGTGCTGCTTGTCTGACCGTTATTCTAAACTCTCGACGTCCTTCCTTCAGAGAACATGCGAAAAACAAAACCCACACCAGCCTGCTGACCGCTTCCTGTGTGTTTTCAATGTTGTGCAAGCAACAAGACTCAACCAGACAAGGCAACTCTAGTGCCGTGATGGGGAAGCAGGCCAGGGCGTGGGCTGAGGTCCCAGGCTGCCGTGCAAATACCACAAACTGGGTAGCTTGTCCCCCTCATGGTTCTGGAGGTCAGAAGTCCAAAGTCAAGGTGCTGGCAGGGCCCCGAGCTCCCTCAGGAAGCTCCAGGCAAGGATCCTCCTGCCTCTTCCAGTTGCTGAGGGCACCAGGCGTCCCTCGGATTGGGGCTGCATGGCGCCACTCTCTGCCTCCATCTTCACGTTGGACGTAGGGCCACCCTAAAGCCAGACTGCTTTCACTCCATCCTTAGCTCATGACATCTGCAAAGGCCTTGGATCATGCCTGAGGATCCTGGAGGGCACAGATTTTGGGGCGACTCTATTCACTTCTCTACAGGCAGTTGCACTGACTGACCATCTATTCTACACAAGGAAGACTCTGAATTAGCACCTCACCTTCCTGTTTCAATCTCCATGCACCCCCAGGGAGCTCCTGTTTTTCAATGAAGAAATGGGGACAGGCAGCAGGTCACCCCCAGGAAGAGTTTGAGCCAGTGGGAAGCCCCATGGGCCCAAGGAGGGAGGGGACCCTCTTGCTGGGACCACTGGAGGGCATGGCAGGTTTAAGTGTATGGCTTTGGGGAGCATGGTGGAGCAGTGAGGGGCCTGTGTGACCCAGTGACGGGCTGAATGTCTGCGGGGCACCGGGCTCAGTGCTGGGTGCTGGACACAGCTAGAGGTCAAGAGTCCAACCATGTGACAGCAGCCTGTGGGCAGGGGTGCTGGGGGCTGGTCAGCAGGGTCAGTGTGATGGAGGCTGTGTCCTGCTCAGTTGCTGCCCCAGCTTGTGGTGGGCTGAGCAGAGGGAGAGAAGGGGGGCTGCCACCGGCCCCACATCAGACAGCTGGGCCTGTTTCTCAGCAGACCGTCAGAGCACAGGACCCTCAGATGAACCTCAAACCCAGCACTACCCCTCCTGAAGCCCACGCAGGTCTCCCGGCTGGAGTAGGGGAGCCAAGCCTCTACTGGCCAGGCACACAGCTGGCACTTAATAAATGCTTGTGTGATTCCTTTGGAGGTGCTCTGGGTGCCAGACCTGAAGGCCGTGTGACCTTAGGTGAGCAGGTTTCCCTCCCTGGGCCACAGTTTCCCACTGAACATGTGGGAATTGGGTTTGAGTGTTTGAGTCTAAGCACTGGCGCTGACACTCATGGATCGGATTCCTGTACATCCTTCCTTAGTAGTTCTAGGGACTCCTGAGCCTGCCCTGCCCGGAAGGAATCCTCCCTAGAATCTCTGTATGGTGTGAAAATCCCTGAGAGAGCTCAGCCTGTCTGTAAGGAGAAAGGGAGGAGACCGAGGGAGAAGGGAAATAGGAAGGGGAAGGAAGGGGAGAGAAAGGGAGGAGGGACAAGGGAGGGAGGAAGAGGGAAGAGGGGGGAGGAGGGAGAAGAAAGAGAGGGAGGAAGGAGAAAAGGGAGAAAGGGAAGGACGGGGGAAGAGAGAGGGGGAAGAAGGAGAGGGGGAAGAGGGGAGGAAGGAGTGAGGGAGGAGGGAGAAAGGGAGGAAAAGGGAGGAGGAGGAGGGAGACGGGGAGGAGGGAAGAGGAGGGAGAAGAAAGAAGGGAAGGATGGAGGGAAAAGGGAGAAGGAGGATGAGGGAAGAGGGAAGAAAAGAGTAGGGAAGAAGGAGGGAGAAAGGGGGAGGAGGAGGGAGGGAAAAGGGGGAAGAGGGTGAGGGGATGAGGTCGACAGTGCTCACTGAGCGTCTCCCCCTCTCTGTGCCTGGTGCTGTCCCCCAGGTGACCTCCCCAGCACTCAGTTGCTGCACCAAGTTCTTTAACTGCACCCAGCAACTCAGGAAGTAATCATTCCAATCCACATTTATTCCAATTAAAAATAAAAAACCAGAGTCTAAAAACGGGCAAATGGAAACATGGAAGACGAGCACAGTTGGAAAATTGCTGTTTGCAAATCGGCTGCCTAATTGCTGAGTGTTTGTACATACTCACTTTTAAAAAATGATTTAATGAAGCCATTTTCCTCCTCTGTAATTACTCCATTGGCGGGGACATATGTGCAGTGCCCACCCCTCCTCCTCGGGGTGAGGCGCCCCTATTCTCCCCACTCCACTTGCCAACACAACACGGAAGCCACACGCAGGTGTGAAACACAGCTCCCACCTGCGAGGCTGGTGCTTCCGTCCACCCGCAAGCCCTGGGCTTGGACGGGGCTTGCACCTCTGAGACTTAGGTTTTTTATCTGAATAAAGGGTTAATGAAGCAGACCTCCTGTGCCTGTCCTGAGGATTCCAGAGGTATGTGTAGAATGCACACGAAGTAGGAACGGCGTGGTGCGCAGTGGCATTGCCCTCGTCACTGTGCCACTTGAGGGAAGCTGGCATGCTCTGGCTTGTCCCCTGTTTATGGCATGGACCACTCCCTGCTTGAAGGCGCAGCTGCTGTGGACATGTGTGTCCCTAACAGCCTCGAGGCTGAGTGCCAGCACCTGCTCTGCATTGGCAGCTGGAACGCCCCGAGTGGACCCCAGAACCCCTCTCAAGGGTGTGTGTATTAACATCTGCACTTTACATGTGGGGAAACTGAGGCCCAGTAGGGAAAGGGACTTGCCCAAAGGGACGGGAAATGGGTAGCAGACCCCAAACTGGAACCTCAGTCTCAGCAGAGGCGACACAGATGTGTTTTCCCAGCGGAATTCATTCCAAGCGTGTTCCAGGTCAGGCTCGGTCTGTGCTGTGAGAGGAGAAGTCACACAGGCCGCTGTGGCGCCCGGGACCGATGGCGCCACAGAATCGGCAAAGAGGCGGCTTTGATCTTCTACCCAGACTTTCTAACAAACCCTCCCAGGATAGAGAGGAAGAGGGAACTGAGGTGACACGGCACTTGTGGGGCGTGAAGTCATTCCAGAAAATTCCAGAATGCGCTCTAGATTCTGAGTGTGAAAGGGAGCATCAGGCGCCATTGAGGTGGGTGAACAGAGGGGAGGGGAAACAGCCCTCACTGGAGGGGTGTGCAGTGTGGGGGCGAGGAGACCCTGCCAGGCAAGCCACCCAAATGCTCGGCAGCGAAGGCAGCGGGATCCAAACCCGAGACCCACAGCCATACGGGGGGGAGAGCAGGATGCCCTCTGGCACGGAAGCTGTGTGGGGGCAGTTAGCGAGATCAGTGCCCACCGTGCTCTGGACACCAGCAGAGGACAGAATGAAGGGAACCTCACCAAGACCTCACGACCACATGTGAACAGCAGGACACCTTCCCATTGCACAGACCAGGAAACTGAGGCCCAAGGAACGTTAAGTCACCTGCCCAAGATTACAGCAACATCGAAAAACTCAGTGTTGGGTGACTCGGTGGCTCCAGGCTTGTGTTCTCTGAGCTCCCCAGGCTGTTCCCTGAGCTGCGCGCCATGTCCTGGAGGGGTTAGCGTGGCGTGGCACCCGCCCGCACATCCTGGGCACCTCTGACATTCTCCGACGCCCGAGGCTGGACCCTGACTGCAGCCATAAGGAGCTGTGTCATTTCACCTGTGAGTGACCCCTGGGCTCAGGGCATCGCCTTAACTCCACCTCGCCCCCGAACTCACGTGGCGCAGCCGCCTGCCATGGCTCGCTGGTATTCTGAGTCCACTCGTGCTGGGGGCTGTGATGCTCACTAGCAGATCTTTCCAGAATGAAGCTGGGCCAGGCCTAATCCCAGAGGACCCCTCCTCCCACCGTCAGGGCCCCTGCCTACAGCCTTCACTGACACCTTCGGGATGGAAATGGGGGGAATCACCTGGGACATGACCCACAGAAAAGCAGCACATGCTCCTCCCCTCACTCCTGGCCAACTGCGTCTCGTTGGCTGAATGAGAATCAGTCCCTCCCCATCTATAAATTCCTGCGGCAACTGAAACCCTCCAGTGCCAGAGTTCCTTTCCAGACTGCTCCTGAGCACCAACGCTGTGCCAGGCTGCATGCCAGACCAGGTGTGCACATGGGTGGGCAGGGAACTTCTGAGCCAGTGGTGCCAGTGCAATCGTAGGAGCCACTCAGAGCGGGAAGCGAGTCCCCAGCGGTGAGCCAACAGTGCCACCCCACACCCCGAGAGGGCCCTCATCACCAGGGCCCTCCTCCTCCAGGCTGCCCCCACCGCCCACACCTCCTCAAGAACCAGCACTGAAGCAGGGGTGTGCCTGGCAGAGCAGGAACCCTGGGGCCCAACTCCAGGCTGCCCCAGCTCCTTTATGAGGGACTGATGTTCCCTGACCCTGCTGCTGAACAGAGGGAACCCAGGATCCTGTGGGGCTGAGAGCAGGCACAGGGACCCCTGCATGTAGCTGCCACTCTAGCATAGCAGGAGCCCCCACGTGTGCCCTCTGGGAGGCCCAGCCAAGGAGCTGCAGGAGCTGAGAGGGGAAGGAGGGACAGAGTGGGTCAGACCAAGGGGTGTGGGTGCTGCGGACTGTGAGGAGCTCCCCCTGAGATCAGCCAGCGCTGCTAGGGAAGCAGGTTGCTCCAGGCCAGTCGCACTGAAGGGATGAGGGCAGAGGTTCAAGAAAGGCGATGAGCAGACCCGTTCCACAGGTGCCGGCAGCAGCGCTGGAAGACGAACATCGCCGTGGCCGCCGCCTGCTGGCTCTCTTCCAGACACCGGCCAGGTTGCTTCCTTCATCCCCATTCCAGCTCTTCCTGTACAAACAGGGAGACTGAGACTCACGACGTGAAGTCGCTTGTCCAGGGTCAGAAAGGACGAAGCGAGACTCCATCCGACTCAAGTTCCAAACAGTGCGGCTGCTGCGGGCTTCCAGCTCTGTGGGAGGGAAGTGGCACTGTGGTTCTGGCTGGTTTTGTGTCTGGAGATCTTAAAATGGCACAAGGTTGGATGTTTGCAATGGCCCCTGTCCTGACTGATGGAGTCTTTAGAATCTGTGTATAACCATCCAGGGTGAATGAGGCCCGTGCTCCTGGATGTGCCCCGGTCACTCTCCTGGCATGGGCAGAGCTGCCTGGGCTCCCCTCTGCACACAGGGCCTTGTCAACCTCCAGCAGAGGTGCCTGCTCTACAGCTGCTCTGCAAACCTCCACCCAGCACACAGCGGGTGACGGAGCCACCCTCCGGCCTCGTGCCAGCCAGCTGGGAGGCCAGAGCCTGCAGGCCCGAGGCTGCCGGCAGCAGCAGGTGTGGGGAGAGGACGTTCCAGGTACCTCCGCGGCTCTCACGGGCAGCGGGTGTGGGGAGAGGACGTTCCACGTACCTCGGTGGCTCTCACGGGCAGCGGTGAGAGCTGCCGCCACACGTGACACCGTGTTGGACCTCAGTGTGAAGCAGCTACCGGATGATCCAGACACACCATGACTTCTGGGTTAACTGGGGAAGCTGCGTTTGATGGGGGACTGGAGGGGGCAGGATGAGTTTACAGCCAGGTAGAGGCGAGTCTCTGGCCATCCTGACACGGTGTGGGGTACACGAGGGCTGGGGGAAAGTCAGTGCTTGCCCGTTGCTTTGCATTTGGTCGGGAAGGACACACAAGCACCTCCTGTGACTGGGCCAGGGTGTTGCCTCTGTCTCTTGCTGCCCGGTTCGAGGCACACTGGCCCCATGTCGTCCCCAGGAATCAGCCTATGTGGGAGGATGGAAATCAGTCTAAAACCCAGAGTGTTGGGCCAGGCATGGTGGCTCACGCCTGTAATCCCAGCACTTTGGGAGGCCAAGGCAGGCAGATCACCTGAGGTCGAACATTCGAGACCAGCCTGACCAACGTGGAGAAACACTGTCTCTATTAAAAATACAAAATTAGCTGGATGTGGTGGCAGGTGCCTGTAATCACAGCTGCTCGGGAGGCTGAGGCAGGAGAATGGCTTGAACCCAGGAGGCGGAGGTTGCAGTGAGCTGAGATTGTGTCACTGCACTCCAGCCTGGGCGACTGGAGCAAAACTGCATCTCAGAAAAAAAAAAAAAACCCAGAGTGTTACTTCCAACAGGAAGCACCTGAACAGAATGAGGCAAAGAACCCACAGTGGAATTAGCTGGACTCGGCAGACCCCGCAAGACTCAGACCAAAAAAACTTCTGCATCCAGCAGCTGCCTTCCGGGGGGAGAGGACTCACCCAGGGGATTCCCAGCAGGAGTGAAGTGGGATGGGCTGAAGGACAGGGCGGGGCTGGAAGAAAGCCCAGGAGGGTGCGTGGGAGCTGCCAGGTGAGAGACCAGAGCAGACGGGGCTTGGGGTCAAGCCCAATGGATTAACCTCCCCTGTGACCCGGATTACCAGAAAATTCCTGAAAGATAGCAATCCACGTACGATCAAATAAACGCTCTTCCTGATACGCTAACGCGTCCTCAATTCTTCTTGGAACCCTTTAACAATAATGAAGCAATGGAGAACAAGGGTAACCAGAAGAAAAGCAGCTGCTCCTTCACCACCCGCCAGGCCCGCTGCCTCCTCGGTTCCTGTCTAGCCCTGGTTCCTGTGTGAGCGTATTTACGGTATTTCAGTTACAAGGTATGCACAGATCTGCGTTCTGACTTCATCACAAAATGGTCAGCACGTCCTGCGTGCTGTATAATATTCCACCCAGAGTGTGTGGAGTTATTGACAGGTCACTCCTTAGGCTGAACTTTTTCAAGTTTATTCTGCAAACACTGAGTGCCCACCACGTGCCACGCGTGGCGGAGATCCACGTTTTTCTCTTGATTGCTGTGACGAGCAATGGTTACTTGTGAACAACATTTTCAGTATTTAACTCCTCCCCCAGCCTCCGTGTCCTGGGTAATTTCCCAGGGTTAAGCTCTGGGACGGGGGCTCCTAAGTGGGACGCTCTGAGCCTCCGTGTGGCTTTTTTAAAAAATGTCTTCTTAGATCCAAGAAACTCTCACAACTCAATATTTTTAGAACGAGAGCCTCCATTTATTCTTAGGGGGTCTTGGAACAAATGATAACATTTTGGTATGCCAGTTCCCAGATTATAAGAATCTGACACTCTAAATTGATTTTTTTGAGGCCCTGTTGGCTGTATGTGGTTTCAGCGAAAGGCGGTCCAGATGATGTATTGAGTGTTTTCGAAGAGAAGGAAAAACTTGCGCAGGACGTGAGTAGATGAGGCCCGAGCCATCCGAAAGGGAATTCTGCTTTAAAACGTGCGTGATCACATCTACATATGAAATACCAAAATTCATTAGGGAATAAGACGCAATTAGCATAAACAACTCCCTGCCTCCAGAAGGCTCAGAGAATGCTTTGAGTCGTGCCACTGTGGAAACCCGGCTGAAAGTTTTTGGTGGAAAGATGTTATGGAATACAAAACAACGGGTAAGTCAACAGCAACACTGACGGGCTAAGCCAGTGACCCACAGACATCGTCAGCTTGCGTGTCCTCACTGTCTCTGATTAGAAAACTCTTAAAGATGGCGGTAAATTGGGTGACAGTCGTAGTAACCATGGCAACAACAAATCCCCTCTGTCCTGCGTGTGTCACTTCCAAGCGCTGGGCGTGCTGCACGTGTGAGTTCACTGAGTCCCTTCAACACCCAGCCAGGGGGACTAGCCACACCCACCTGCCAGAGGAGGAGGTAGCAGTGGAGGGGCTGAGCCTGAACACCGCAGCCCGGCTCCCGAGCTGTGAAAGGCGCCCCCCATCAACATGCAGCCCCCACTCCTCAGCAGTAGCCACTGCCTGAAGGCAACGATAGGGGAGGAGACTTCTCACACCTGTACCTGCAAACGTGGGAGAGTACAATTAAACCGCAGCTAGGACCACGCTGAGAAGGGGGAGGCTCCCTTCCTGGTCACCTGCAGGCAGAGGATGAATGTGGCCCAGTTCTTCTAGGAACTTCATGCCTCGTTCCCAGAAAGCACCGCCTCCCCCGCACTCCCAGACTCCCGTGCAGCCCTGACGCCTGTCCTGCATGAAAAGGCCAGGGCATTCCACCAAGGGAAATAAGTGCCGCCCCCTCCCCCCGGGTCCCTGCCCACATGGAACTGTGTTTTGCAAGTAGATAAAATCTGCAGACTCAACAGCAAAGCCCTTGGCATTCTCTGTCCCTCAGCCCGCTCTAGTTGCCTCTCCTCCCAAGTGGTACAAATCAGTCTCTGAACAACCCACAGGGTCCCAGCACTTGCAGATGAAACCAGAGCCCCTAACAACAGGCCAGAGGGGAGGAAAGGGAGGCTCAGAGAGATAGGGCAGAGCCTTAGGAAGGCGCAAACCGGAAGAAGAGGCCTGCCATCCCTCCCCATGCCCAGCCGGGCGTCTCACTCCCTTTCTGCATGCCCCAAGTGACCCATGACACCCGTCTCATCACCAATGGACTGCGTCTCCGTGGAGCCACCTGTGAGCTCCTGGGCGGCCAGGACTGCCTCTGACCAGCTCTCTAGCCACCTCTCAGCCCAAGTGCTGGTAAATGCCGATTGAATGAATGCTTGAATGAATAAATGAATGAACAACACAGTGCCCACCCAGACACCACCACAGCTGCTGCTAACGCCCACTTGAGGTCCCAGCACCTAAACCCCGGTGCGAGAGCCGAGAGTGTCCGTGAGACCTCTGGGCCTCTGCTGGACCCCTTGCATGAGGACACAGGCCCAGAGAAGTGGGGTCACTTGCTCGAGGTCACACACAACTTAAAGTCCAGTGGGCGACCTTCACGCAGGCCTCCTGGCCCCGAGGTCAGTGCTCCTTTGCCAGGGCTACCCCAGGCTGTGTGAGGCAGAGAGCTGCAGGGCAGATGCTGAAATCGGTTCCCACTCTGATTTGGGCGAGAAGGCGAAACAGACCAAGCCCCTCCCACCTTGCAGGCACCAGAAGCTGCTCAGTGAATGCTGCTGGAGAGAAAAGCAGTAAATAGTGAAGGCTTTCGTCTGGGGGCCGCGGGCGGATTCCAGGAGCAGCATCTGCCCCACAGCCTGGGAAATCCACAGGACAGATGGTGTCCAGGCCTCCTCCTTCTCCACCCAGCTGCCTGCTGAGCCATCGTGCCAGGCTCTGGGAGGGCCCAGCGCCAAGGCCGCAGCTCTGAGAAGGCACTGGCACAACCAAGGCCACCCAGCAGGCTCGCTGACCTGCTCCTGCACCCCTTCCAGGCCCAGCAGGTGGCCAGCCCTGGGGAAGGCCTCATCCTCCCTTGACCCAGTCTCCCACTCGGTGCCTCCGTGATTAGCACCATTACTCCAAGACAGCCACGTGTGGCCATGGCCCACGCCAGGCTCCCGTGGAGGAGGTGTGGTGACAAGCTGTGTAACCTTGAGATGGTCACTCCACTCACGACCTCAGGTGTCCCTTCTGTGCAGTGCAGGGAGCCATGCCTCTCACCCAGTCATCCCGAGGGTCAGATGAGGGAGCCTCCCCACACAGTGACCGGCTGGGATGACCTCCTCACACAGTGACGGTCCTCCTTGCCTGTCCCTCCCAGAAGCAGAAGGCATTGGCGGCTGAGCAGTAAAAGGTTAACTAATGCCACAGGTCTGGGTGGTCCATGCCCTGCACATTCCAAATACAGGCTAGCCCCTGACTGTTCCCGGGAGGTGACCTCTGAGCCCTTGGACCGTCCTGCAAGGTAAGAGTGGCTTTGCTTACCAAGGCCATGTGGACGGTCCATGGCCAGTCCCACTGATGGTGGGGGCCTTGGGCCGCCTGGCCTCAGCCTCACCTCTGGAGGGGCTGCAGGGCACGGTCAGCTACACAGGCCTACGTGACTGACCTGAAGTAAAAATCCTGACACCAAGGCTTGCAGGGGCTCCTCTCATTGGCAGGTATCTCATGGTGTTACCACTCGTCACTGCTTCATTAAGCACTATCCACTGTACACCCCAAGAAATGTGACCTCCACGCAGGGTCCCACCTCAGGGCCTTTGCACGCGCTGCTGTCCTTCCCAGACACCCCATGGGAAGCCCCCTCACTGCAAGCCAGTGTCTGACCAGCCCTGACTCTATGACCAGCCCTGCCATGCCTCTACCAGTGATTCTGCCTGGCTGTATTCATAGCATACATTGCCACCTGATGACAGGCAAGGATTCTGTTTCACTATTGTCTGTCTGTCCCTCTAGAATGTGGGGTTCCCGGGGGGCAGGAGCACTGGTCTCTGGTCACCCCACACCCCAGGAAGCAGTAGCAACCTCTTCCCGCCCTGAAGGACCAATTGCTGGCAGCTCCCTTTGGGTTTTGTATTAGGTAAGAGCCAGGCCCACCCAAGGGTGCCTGAATGACCTGGTAAAGTCTTCATTCCCTCAATGCTGTACGCAGCAACCCTGGCCACAAGTCAGGTACCCATAGCTGTGGCCTGGCATGGACCTGCCGAGTGGCCCCCGCTCGTGTCCATGAAGCTGCCAGCTCCGGCTTCCAGCATCAGCCACCCCTTGCCGCTCGCAGGTCTGTGCCCCCGCCCTGCCTGTGTCCTCGTCTCCCAGCCCGAGCAGTCGGTGAAAGTTTGCTGAAATGCGTGAACGATGCACAGACAGGTTCCATAAAGGCAATAAGTGATGCTAAAAGAACGGGGGAAGCCACCCACATTCCAGCGCCCTGATTCGGTCTCTGCACGGCCGCGTCCCCGCCTCCAGCCACGGCACTGTAATAACTTCATGAACTCTGCTCTCCAGGCGAGCAAACCAAAGGTGGGGAAATTGGCAGAATGCATTTCTCGAATTCTGAAGAATCCCATTCGAGAGTTAAATAATGACAAGATGCCTTTAAGCACTTGAAAATTATGAGTTAAGCCGTTCCTGGGGAAGGCTGTCATTTAGCACGCATGCAGAATCGATTGTTCCACCACAGGTCTGAGGAGCTGGGGCAGACGGAGGCAGAATGCTGGGTTTGGGGTTTTGCTGGGATCCATCTCCCCCGGAAGCACATGGGAGTCATCAGGGCCAGGGAACCTCATTCTACCTGCAGGACCTGCCACCCCTTTCTACTGAGTGGGGCTCCGCTGGCTCCCCAGCACCCAGGCCGTGGGCCGACCTCCACATGGGGCCAGCAGTCCCGGCTCTGACCACGCTTAGCAGCCACGTGTCCCAGCTGGGCTCCAGGTGAATCCCAAACTCCAGGCCCTGCCAAGCCCTCACTCCTGGATCCAAGGTGAAGCCCGGTTTTCCCTCTGTGGAGCTTCTTCCCAGCAGCCCCACCTCTGCAGGCTGGGAGCAGGGGCTTTGCCAGCGGCGGACCAGTGAGCCAGGAGGCTGTGGCTACGGCCCACTCAGCCACGGCAAAAACCTAGTCTAATGTGTAACTTACACCCGCTGCGCGCAGTGTTTTCTCAGTGTGCTCTCTCAGCGTTGTGGCTACACACGGTCCCATTTTAGAGATTAGAAAACAGAGGCTCCAAGAGGGGAAGGGACTTGCACAGAATCCCACAGCGAGTGCAGTGAGGCGGGGGTGCCCGGGTCTGTCTGATTCTCCAGGTTGCAGCCTTTCCCTTCTGCCCTCAGAAAAAGCGGTGCTTATGGTCCTGTGAGCACCTCCTGGATCCAGTACCATTACCGTGGGCTTTTCCTACAGCCTCTCCTTTCCCCTGCAGCCTGCAGGGAGGCCGAAAATCTGCCAAGACAAGGAAGCAACACGGCCTCAAGGCCCTGGAGCGGCCGTGCCCACGGGGCAGCCTGGGCTTGGGAAGGAGCTGCCCCCCCACGGGTTTCCGGCCTCATAGAGAGGAAGGGGCCACGCGTCCCCCGGTGGGGCTTACACAGGGACAGTCACACCTGAGGGAGCAGAGCCGAGCAGAGGGCCCCCACAGTGAGCAGTGAGCGGGCGGCTGACTCCTCCCACCATGACAGGATTGTGGAGGAGAGGGGCCTGAGCAGGGCGGGGGAGGGGGTGCGGTGGGGGAGGGGCAGACCTTCTCTCCTGTCCTGCCTGTTGAGAGCCAGAGGGAAGTAGGGGTTAAGGATAGAGTCTGGGGGCCTGAGGTCGGGGAGAGGGGTCTAATCCCAAGGATCTATGCTGTGGAACAGTGAGCAGTGCCCATCACACTCAGGGTTCCTTTCTGAGCCCTTCCGCTCTTCCTTCCTTCCCTCCCTCCGTTCCTCCCTCCCTTCTTCCTTCCCTCCCTCCCATTCCTTCTTCCTTTTCTCTCTCCCTCCCCTCCTTCCCTCCCCCCCTCCCTTCTTCCTCCTTCCCTCCCTCCCTTCCTCCTCCTTCCCTCCCTCCTTCCCTCCCTCCCTGTTTTCCTCCTTACCTCCTTCCCTCCCTCCCTTCCTCCCTCCTTTCCTCCTTCCCTTCCTTCTTTCCTCTCTCCCTTCCTTCCTTCTTCCCTCCCTCCCTCCCCCTTCTTTCCTTCCCGCCTGCCTCCCTCCTTCCTTCTTCCCTCCCTCCCTTCCCCCCCTTCTTTCCTCCCCGCCTGCCTCCCTTCCTTCCTTCTTCCCTCCCTCCCTTCCCCCTTCTTTCCTTCCCCACCTGCCTCCCTCCCTTCCTTCTTCCCTCCCTCCCTTCCCCCTTCTTTCCTTCCCGCCTGCCTCCCTTCCTTCCTTCTTCCCTCCCTCCCTTCCCCCCTTCTTTTCCTTCCCCTGCCTGCCTTCCTTCCTTCTTCCCTCCCTCCCTTCCCCGCTTCTTTCCTTCCCGCCTGCCTCCCTTCCTTCCTTCTTCCCTCCCTCCCTTCCTCCCTTCTTTCCTTCCCACCTGCCTACCCTTTCTTCCTTCCTTCCTTCCCTCCTCCCTCCCTCCCGCCTTCCTTCCTTCTTTTCTTCCAACCTTTAATCAAACTCAAACCCCACCATTACTGGGTAGCTCTTATGTGCCTGGCCCTGGGCTGGACTTTGAGATGTGGCCACAGAGACACCTTGGGCACAGTTGATGAGTCACAGAGTGAGCCTCTCAGATGCTCTCCCCTACGACACTGCCTGGAGAGCCTCACCTCAGAGACCTGTTTCTGCCATCACCCAGTCTCCTAGATCCCAGGACCTGTCACTAGGTTGATTCCAGTACTCGACTCAACTTTCCTCTTCTAAAGGCACCAGGGTGCTGTGGGTGGTGTCCTTCCCGGGAGCTCAGGAGCACTGGGTGCCCGCACTGTCACCTCCTGGGGAGGGCACTGGGTCTCCCGCAGCAGCCTGCACCTCTCAAGGACCCACTCAGGGAGGAAGGGAGGGAGCTGGGCCCAGGGGTAACGGCCAATCTATGTCTTCCTCTCCATCAGGGGCATTTCCTCCTCCCTCAAGACAGTGTCTTCACTGGAAACGGGCCAGGCCAAAGCTTGTTGGAATTTTGTGCATCTGAGTGTCTGGGCAGGCAGCTGACAGCTGACGGGCCGGAATTCCAGACAGGGGAAGCCAGAGAAGCTGCTTTCTCAGCAACAGAAGAAACGGGCTGCAGCAGCCTTTCCCCAGCCCTGTCCCCCGCCGTGTCCCAGCCCCCGGAGGCAGCGCAGGCCTTCGCTGGGCACGCCCAGGCCAGCTCTGCAGAAACATGCACCCAGGGTCCATCCCTCTGCCTCCACCCCAGGCTCCTCTCTCCTCAACACCCCCACACAGCCCTCTGTCTGTCTCTGTCGCTCTGTCTCTTTCTGTTTCTCTGTCTCTCTCCACCCTCCTCCCCAAAGTTGTGTGTGCGCGTCGTCTCCCCCGCCCCTCTCCCCCTTTCTCTGCATGGATCTCCAGCTTGTGGGCCCCTCTCACTCTCTCTGTCCCTCCCTCTCTCTCCAGGTGTGTCTCCCCTCCCATCCTTCTCTCCCCCTCTGTCTCTCCCTCCCTCTCTCCCTCTCTGTCTCTCCCTCCCTCCCTCTCTCCACCTCTGTCTCTCCCTCCCTCCTCCCTCTCTCCCCCCGTCTCCCCTCCCTCCCCCTCTCCCCCTCTGTCTCTCTCCCTCCCTCCCTCTCTCCCCCTCTCCCCCTCCCATCCCTCTCTCCCCCTCTGTCTCTCCCCTCCCTCCCTCTCTCCCCGTCTCTCCCTCCCTCCCTCTCTCCCCATCTGTCTCCCCTCCCATCCCTCTCTCCCCTCTGTCTCTCCCTCCCTCCCTCTCTCCCCATCTGTCTCCCCCTCCCATCCCTCTCTCCCCCTCTGTCTCTCCCTCCCTCCCTCTCTACCCCCTCTGTCTCTCCCTCCCTCTCTCCCTCACTCTCTCTCTGTGCAGGCCTGGCTCCCTGACCGGCCTGTCATTCTGTCCCTGTACTTCTCCATGTCCTCGCCTCTGGGTGTGTCATTCCTGCATCTCGCTATGACTGGGGGGGGCCCTGCGGGGATGTGGTCTGTCCTTGTCTCTCTCGATCGGTCCTTCTCCACGTCTCTGAGTTTCTGTGTGAGCCGTTCTCTCCCCATTCATCCCCTTCCACCCTAAGGTAGTGTCAAGAGTGGACACCCCACAATAGAAAGGTCTGCGGACCATATGTGGCTATCCCTTCCCCCGACCACAGGGAAAGCAGGGGGACCTAGCTCCAGCCTCAAACCTTCCTGGTGGGTAACCAGATGCCAGCTCCTGCTCCTAGGCGCTGCCCGCCACGGGACATTCAGATGCTAGAAAGGAGGAACGTGTGAAGTCGGGGTGGCCAGTGTGATGTGAATAGAGGAGGGTGGAGTGGGGGGGGGCGCGGAGTGACCCAGACGCTGCTTGCAGGGGAGCACAGAGTGACCCGGAAAGTGCGCTCAGTGAGCTTATGCTGAGCAGAGACCCAGATGCCACAAGCATCCATCCATTCGGGTATCTGGAAGGTGAACAGCACGTGCCCAGGTCCCGGGGTCACATTTCCTGGGCAGGTCGCACACAGAGGAGGGCGCTGCCCCTCCCTGGCTGCACTGCCCACGGCCGCTGGCCCCTGGGGATCTGGAACTGGCTGGCACACTCCGGATTTTAACATCGGCTGTCCTGGCCAACCTGGCAAGTGAAGAGTGCCCTTCCCTGACGGCCAGGTGACAGGGCAGGGCCCCCTCGCAGGGTAAGTCAGCTCAGAGGATGCCACACAGACAAGGCTGCCCACAGCTGGGGAGGGCAGGGCGCCCGTCCCAAATCTGGGGCCCATGCAAGAGTCTCTGGTTCAGGACCCACTGGGACACTCAGCAGGGGGGAGCCTCAGCCCCACCAGCCACTCCACACCCTGGGAATGGAAGGCATTTGCATCCACGGCAGTTTCAATCTGACCGCAAAACCCGCGCTGGTCAAAACCCACCTCGCAAGACATCACCACACTTTCTTCAATCATCGAGTCCACTCTAACGAGGCAAATAAACATGGCATTTAAAGATCAGAGGCAGCATAGGTACAGTCTATTAAATTAAATTCACCGTCAAGGGGGACAGAGAAGACAAAGTGGGATTATTCTGGTCATAGCAATTAGAAAGAAGAAAGACAGGGGTGTTTTGAGAGAGATGTAATTCCGAGGTCCCTGAAGCAGCTGCCTGTGGATCTTGGGGTTTGGACAGCTGGGGCAAAGGCCACCCCCCCCCAGCCCCCATGTTAGGGCCCCTCCTGGGACAGGAGCCAGAGCCTATCCTCAGTGGGTCCCCGAGCCCAGGTGGGCAGCGGAGGCTGAACCACCAAAGCCTTCTCTCCAGACCCCAGGTGGTGCATGGCCCAGCAGCAGCATGGCTTCTCAGCACCAGCTCCTTCCCTCCCACTCCACATGGCCTTCCTCACCCCGCAAGGCCCCTTCCTCCTGGTGGTTCACCGCAGCCCCACCACAGCCCCGGGGGCTGTGTACTTCCCATCTGGAAAATGAGGATGATGGAGCTTCCCAGCGTCGACCTCAGAGTCCTCCCGTGAGTGGCAAGTGGCAAGTTCCAGTGAGAATGACGTGGAAATACCTCGTGGGCAACACATGCGCCCTGGCTGTGCCATCACCCCCTGCCCCCAGCCCATTCTGTGCCTGGCTCTACTGACCCCTGGGAGGCCATGGCCTGTGACTGCCCACTGGACTCCACAATGGGAGGCTCCGGCAGGAGGAAGAGAGGCGCTGGGTATCCCTCCCCTCCCCCGCCACTGCATCCCCTCCGTGGCCTGTCTGATTCTGGTTCCTGCTAGGTGGCCCTGGTCCCCCAGGCTACAGGGACCTCACCACCCCCATTTGTCCCCCCTGCTCTGTGGGGGGCAGCGGACACTCCCAGCTCTAACGCAGGCTGCCTCACTGTCCCTGGGTGTCCCCAGAGTCTCCTCCGTCACGTGTAACTGACTCTCTGTTCTATGCACATGAAGCAGGTACTGATCCCCCGTTTGGGCCCCGACATTTGCTGTCTCCAGGCAGGTGAATAGTTACCCATGAAAGGTCATTGTGCAGATGGAGCAGGACCCCGTGGCCCTGGCCCCTGCATGGTTCACAGTGTGGCCGCCTGTCCCACACCACACTCGTCCCCAGGGAAAGCAGCTTGCAGCCGGCTCCCTGCAGAACTCCTGCTCGCTCCCCTCCAGATTCAGCCTTCCCTTTCTGGGTCCATTTTATTTTCTCTCCACAGTGTTCTTTACCCCTGTTTATCAATATCGAGTTTAATTTCAGTCCTTTGGTGCTCTCCTCCGAGCACTGATGCAGGCTACAGTCACTTCCTGAAATGCAACGAAAATAGCTCTGTGGCTTTATTTCTGATTCTGTAATCACGTGTGTGCACTGTAAAAGCCTGAGTAATGAATAAACATGTAAGAAAAATAAGTATAAAGAGTCTGAGGCCGGGCACAGTCACTAGCGCCTGTAATCCCAGCACTTTGGGAGGCCAAGGCGGGTAGATCGCCTGAGGTCAGGAGTTCGAGACCAGCCTGGCAACATGGTGAAGCCCCATCTCTCCTAAAAATACAAAAATTAGCGGGTGCCTGTAATCCCAGCTACTTGGGAAACTGAATCGGGAGAATTGCTTGAACCCGGGAGGTGGAGGTTGCAGTGAGCCAGGATCGCATTACTGCACTCCAGCCTGGGCAACAGAGTGAGACTGTTGAAAGAAGAGAGAGAGAGACAGAGGAAGAGAGAGAGAGAGAGAGAAACAGACAGAGACAGAGAGAGATGAGAGAGAGACACAGAGAGAAACAGAGAGAGAGGAAGGAAAGAAGGAAGGAGGAGGAAGAAGGAAGGAGGAAGGAATGAAGGAAGGGGAAGGAAGGAAGAGGAAGGAAGGAAGGAGAAGGAAGGAAGGGGAAGGAAGGAAGGGAAAGGAAGGAAAGGAAGGAAGGAAGGGGAAGGAAGGGGAAGGAAGGAAGGAGGGAGGAAGGAAGGAAGGAGGAAGGAGGAAGGAAGGAAGGAAGGAAGGAAAGGAAAGGAAAGGAAAAAGGAAAGGGCCTGAAATGTTAGTACCCTCAGGTAGGCATTGGTAAGTGGGAAGAACTGGGGGCTGGGGCCACCCTCTGTTCTTCGTCTTCCCTCTCCCTCCTGCCTTCCTCACCCCTTTCCCTCCTCTTCCTCCCTCTCCCTCCCTCCTTCACTTCCTACATGTTTTATTAAAATTCAGTCTTATTTTTTCCCCAGAAAGCTTCTCCCACCCAATCCCAGGTGATGAAAGCAAAGCAAACCCCGCAGCCGGGACCACTGGGTGGCTTCCTCCAGACTTGCAGACATGAGACACGGACAGACACCTGCACCTGAACCAGTCACGAGCCGTTTTATCCACTGATTTTTGTGTACAGTGTTTTTGCCGTACAAACAATTACGTTTTACACATCAAAAGTGCCCCACAGTTTCTTTCATCAGCTACGAGGTTTTTGTTGCTGAAGTGGTTATATATATTCTCCTCATTTTTCTAATAATATTTGGATTTTCAAAATTATTTCTTTGATCTGCCCAAAGTTTATTTTGGTACGTGGCTTGCACCCAGAGACGCAACCCCGTGTTTCCAGCTGGCTCCCTCACCAGAGACAGAGCGCGCCCCTGTTTTTTTTCTTTCCCCCATTGCAAGCAGAAAATGGACCACAGACATTTTCCCAACTGATTGGAAAAATCACCTTTCCCGTGACTCCCTCCCACCATCTGCCCACCAGTGTCTGCGTCAGGCGCTGAGTGGAATCACTCCACTGATTCACTGTCTACTTTCTTGCCACTGCTTTAAGGGGCATTTAGTGGCTTCTAAGGCAAGTTCCTTTTCTTTGGCTTTTCTATTTTTAGATTTTTTTTTTCTATTTTTAGACAGTTATTCTTCTACACAAACTTTAAAAGAACGTATCCAGTTTCATTTTTATACACATAAATATCTAAACCTAAAGTTAAATAAAGGTCAGGTCTAAAATGCCACAATTTGCGATGAAGCCAATAAATGCTCAGAAACACAACGCTAACAGTTATGACCTACTGCCAAGGACGCAGCGGGGGTTCCCGTGACAGTCAGCTGCTGGCTTCTTCACTGGCTCAAGGGGGTCTAGTAAAGACCAGCTGACTGGCCAGGCGGGGTGGCTCACACCTGTAATCCTAGCACTTTGGGAGGCTAAGGCAGGCGGATCACGAGGGCAGGAGTTCAAGACCAGCCTGACAACTTGGTAAAACCCCCGTCTCTCCTAAAAACACAAAAATTAGCTGGGTGTGGTGGCATGCACCTGTAATCCCCAGCTTCTCAGGAGGCTAAGGCAGGAGAGAACCTTGAACCTGGGAGGCGGAGGTTGCAGTGAGCCAACATCATGCCACTGTACTCCAGCCTGGGCAACAGAAAACAAACAAACAAACAAACAAAAAAAAAACCCAACCAGCTGAGCTTTTGGAAATCTTCCTACACTCTTTCTACCTGTCTTAATAGATTGGTGTCATTTTAACTTTATGGCACTTACCCATGCTGCTTTGTTTCATTCATTTGTTTGTTGTTTTGATTCTGTGTATTGGGGGACAAGCGTCTACTTATCCCCTTGACATCTGTTTCAGGGTCTGCTACCTCCAGGAAGCCCTCCCTGACTACATCAGAGTCTCCGGCAATGTTTATTGGGCTACTGGTCAATGCACAGCCTGTGTACTTTAAAGATGTTTAATCTATGCCTCCCCATAGCCCTACCAGTTCAGTGACAAGGACCTGCTCTTTCAGCACTGAGGCTAGAAAGGGGGGAATGACAAGCCAAGGGCCACGCAGCCAGTTTGTGGCTTACTGGTTCCACTGTTCATCTTGCTTCCCTAGCGAGTAGACTTCAGAATGTCAGCTGAACAAATGAATGAATGAATGAATGGATGGATGGTTGGATGGATAGATGGATGGATGAATGGGTGGATGGATGGATGGACAGATGGATGGATGAATGAATGAATGGATGGATGGATGAATGGATGGATGGATGGATGGATGGATGAATGAATGGGTAGATGGATGGCTGGATGAATGAATGAATGAATGGGTGGATGGATGGATGGATGGATGAATGAATGAATGGGTGATGGATGGATGAATGAACGAATGAATGGGTGGATGATGGATGGGTGGATGGATGAATGAATGCGTAGATGGATGGATGGATGAATGAATGGGTGGATGGATAGATAGATGGATGGATGGATGAACGAATGAATGGGTGGATGGGTGGATAGATGGATGGATGGATGGATGGATGGACAGATGGATGGATGGATGGACAGGTAGATGAAGCAATTCTGCCTGCAGCTGCTGGCAATTTCAGAATGACAAATCCATCACCATGGCAAACAGAGTTATTTTTCCCCCAATGGAGCAAATATAACCAACCATGCCAAATGGAGCTGGACGCCAAATATTTACCACAAGCAGCAGCCTCCACTGTTGACAGGTTCAGGCCTCATTAAGCCCAGACTATGGCAGTTCCCGAGCCCTGGGGGAGGAGGTTCACTCAGACTGAAAGAAGTTCCTTTTCTCACACGCTGTTCCCTGAGACTCTCGCACACAGGACGTGGCGCTGTCAGCAGACACAGACCCTGGGGTGTCCCTGCCGTGGGGGATCATCCTGATGGTTCCTGTTGGCTTTCACAGTCTCCCCCACCCCAAATTAGTGCCCCCACGTAGAGAGAGGGACTGAGCCCTCACTAGGCTGCTGCACGGCGGTGCGCCCGGGCTCCTCGCAATGACTCTGGAAGGCCGGTGTTTTATCACCGGGGAAACGGAGGCGGGAAGGTTAGGGAGGGGCTTGGCACGTCCCACACCAGGCCCGACCCTCAGTGTTGTCCATTGACTCCCCACTGAACCTTCACTCTGGCTCTATGAGGGCAGCGTGACAATTATCCCCATGTGTCCTGTGGGAAAGTGGAGGCTCATGGAAGGTCACAGAGTCAGGAAAAGGAAGGGCCAGGCTTCTCACTGGCACTGCCCAGCTCTGGGGCCTTGCTGCTGTGTCCTCGTGTTCCCGCTGGCAGACCCAGGCTCTCGGGGGTATCTGAGTACCCTCTCTGTGCCTGGCCCTGGGTGCACACTGCTTTGTATGCGTGACGTGTCTGTCTCTGAACCCCCATGAGGAGGGCGTCAATATCACGGTTTTGCAGAAAGTGGAGACAATGAGAGGGCTCTGATGCACCCGGACTCACCGGGGCCCCGATGTCTCTGGGCTCAGCGCCCATGCCTGTGAGCTGGAGCCATCCTCCCATCCCAGGGGTGGTCCCATCCCCCGGATGCGGACAGAGCTGCGGCTGTCATTCTTGGGGCACACAGTGGCCCTGCAAGGGGAGACTTCATCCTCAGGCAAAGGAGGCCATAGGGACTCGGGGGGCCAATCCAGCCTCTGGCGGGTCACAGCTGTGACAAGGAGCTCATGTCACTGGCCACTCATTTGTCCTCTGTCAGTGGGGGCCCCCACAATACCACTGTGAGTATTGCGGTGTCCTCTCTAGCCCAGCCCCCAGCCTAGCACATGCAGGGTGTTTCCATCCAAAGCGGCCATGCGGCTCACCCCCTCTCTACGCTGGGCCAGTCCTTCTGAGGCAGCCTGTGATGGCCCCGCACACAGCTGCCCCCTCCTCTGCCCGCCTCGCCCACTCTGGTCACACACAGCCACGCGCCCCCCCCCCCCCGCATAGCAGCTGGGGGTCTGCCAATCGCCACTTTTAACAACAAATTCCCTGTCACTCCGTGTATCTGCCTCATTGGCCGCCCTTGACGGGATGCCACTGGAAAGGCGTGCAATTCCCGTTCTGAATTTAAGAGCAAACTCCGTGTCCCCACGTGTGACCACAATGAATCATCAAGGTGGTCTTAACTGGCCAGAGCCAGAGCCCGAAATCTGTGGCGGCCACAACTCTCACTGGAAAATAACCAGGCTTCCCCTGTTGTGTCACTGGGGTCCCAGCCCTGGGGGCAGGTGTGAGTTACAGAGTCCATTTCACAGATGGGGAAGCCGAGGCTCGGGGAGGCGCAGGCTCTGTGCCAGGTCACGGGGTGGGCACACTGAACTGAGAGCATCATCCTGGCGGTATTGTAAGTTCTCTTGCATCTGTCCCCTACAAGGGCAGCAGCACCCCTCTGTTAACTGTATTCCTGCTGGCTCAGGGATAGGGAGCCCACATTCCAGCTCCTCTCCTGTCCCCCTGCTAGGAAATGAGGTCCCCTCTCTGATGCTGCACGGTGGTGGGGGACAGGGGGAGCTCACCATGCCCAGCCCCTCTCCCCCCGCCTCTCCCTTCCCCCGAGTGCTCTCTCAGGTTCCCACTGCTGCGGAGGAAAGGCCTACATGTACCACTCACGTGGTGTCCAAGAGCGCCAGGTCTGGTCAGGGATGGCAGCATCGGGAGCCGTGGGAGGTGGGGTGCACGGCCGAACTCGGGGTCACTCACGTGAGCAGGAAGGAGAACAAGTGGCCTTGAGACAAAGAGCTGTCCCTGGGAGTCATTCGTGGGGTACACAGTGGGGTACACTATAGAGTGGGAGAGGACCTCAATGCCTGCAGGGCCACAGGCCACAAAGAGGCGAGGCGACGTTGTTTTTTTTTTTTTTTTGAGACTGAGTCTCGCTCTGTCACCAGGCTGGAGGATAGTGGCGCAATTTCGGCTCACTGCAACCTCCGCCCCCACCGGGTTCAAGCAGTTCTCCTGCCTCAGCCTCCAGAGTAGCTGGGACTACAGGTGTGTGCCATCACGCCCAACTCATTTTTATATTTTTAGTAGAGATGGGGTTTCACCATGTCTGCCAGGATGGTCTCGATCTCTTGACCTCGTGATCCACCCACCTTGGCCTCCCAAAGTGCTGGGATAGAGGCATGAGCCCCAATGCCCGGCCGAGGCAACTTTTTAAAAACCACTCAGGCCAGCTGTTTGTTTGTGTAAATGTTTAATGACTGATTCAATTGAATATTGTTCTAGGTTATCTCTTTCTAGTTGTTTTTTTGTTTGTGTGTTTTTTAGACAGAGTCCTGCTCTATTCCCCAGGCTGGAGTGCAGTGGTGTGATCTCAGCTCACTGCAACCTCCGCCTTCCGGGCTCAAGTGATTCTCCCGCCTCAGCCTGGCTAATTTTTAAATTTTTATTTAAGTAGCATTTAGCAGAGTTTCACCATGTTGCCCAGGGTGGTTTCAAACTCCTGAGCTCAGGCAATCCACCCGCCTCAGCCTCCCAAAGCGCTGGGATGACAGGAGCCACTGTATCTAGCCTAGCTGCTTTTCTAGTTAAATTTTTCCAGAAATTTGGTTGCTTACATATTTTATTCTATGTTTTGAAATTTATTTGCAAAGAAAGTCATTTACACTGAGATATTTTGCATTTTTGTTCTCTGTAGTAATATATTATTAATATTGTTTATTAATGTCCCTTCTTCTTCCGTCCTTTTTCTCTTTTTAAAAAATCAGTCTTGTCAGACTTTCACTGATCTATTTTCAGTGAACTAGTTTTTGACTCTGCCAAGAAAAACTCCAAAATCTAAATGAGTAAAAACTGAGGGATAATTAAAGAAAAAAAATACAACTACCAAATAATGCATGGAGGCTGAGACCTGGGAGAGAAGTGACATGGAGGGTCCTCCGGGGGCTGGGGGAACCGAGGTGTCTCTGTGCACACACGGAGGTCTCCTAGGCTATTCTTAGGGTGAGTCGATCAGTGAGACCTTCTGAGAACAGCGCCAGCTGGTGCCTGGCTCCCTGCAGCCCACCTCTGTCCCTCCGTGGAAGCCCCAGTAGGCCCACTGACCTCCCTGTACGACACTGACACCTCTTTCCCGTCATGAAGCATTTTCCATGGATACTGTCCAAGCCTATTTTAAAATTCAGAAGCCACTGGGCTGGGCGCAGTGGCTCACGTCTGTAATCCCAGCATTCTGGGAAGCCAAGACGGGCAGATCACAAGGTCAGAAGTTTGAGACCATGCTGGCCAACATGGTGAAACCCTGTCTCTACTAAACTGTAAAAAAAAAAAATTACCTGGGTGTGGTGGCGCACACCTGCAGTCCCAGCTACTGGGGAGGCTGAGGCAGAAGAACAGTTAGAACCCAGGAGGTGGAGGTTGCAGTGAGCCAAGATGGCGCCATTGCATTCCAGCCTGGGTGACAGAGCGAGGCTGTCTGAAAAGAAAAGAAAAAATTCAGAAGCCACAATGATAGCCCCATCACGCGTCTTGCCCCCGAGGGCTCCATGATATTGGGCTTTCTTAGCGCATTTGACCCATCCCGTACCACCATGGGCTGCACAGTCCTGCTCCTCATTCCTCCTGGTGTTCCCCTGTTGACTTTGGTTTACAGAGGAGGTAGAGAGCTCGGTTGCTGGCTCAGAGGTCAACTTTTTCCAGTTCAAGAAGCATCATGCACAACAGGTTGGCAGGGGACACCGGCGCCCACAGCCATCAGACAGCTCCTGAGCTTCCCTGCTCACCAGGGGCCTTTTGAGGCCCTGACAGTCGGATCCCAGCTAGGCCAGAGCAGGAAGGTGGCAAATGATGGCAGAAATACCCTGGTTCAGGCAGGACTGGTATGTCATTTGCGAGGCCCAAGACGAAAGGGAAATGCGGTCCCACGTTCAAGCTTCCTCGTTTGCACTTACCACTCATGATAAGGACAGCTTAGCATTTAACAAATGTGGAGCCCTCCTGAAGGTGGGCCCTGTGTGACTGACCACCCAGGTCACATGGCTGGGAAGCCAGTCCTGGGGTCCAGAGCCAGAGGGATGTGGGTTCAAATCCCCACCACAGCCACGGGCAAACTGAGTGACACTGGCACCACTTCACCTCTCTGAGTTTGGTTTCCTAGCTTATAAAATGAACGCTATCTCAGGATTCTTACTAAGATGACATGAATTGCTCTGCATTAAAGGGGCCAGAGCAGTGCCCAGCACCCAGCAGGGACTTCACACCTCTCCACTTCCCCCATTCTTGGGCTCCACAAAGTCACAGGAGCTCGGGGGTGCTGAGCTGAATGCCAAAACCACCCATATCCTCTGGGTTCCACACTCCTGGGTCTCCAGGCAAAGGTATTTGAGTCTGAATTACAGTGATGGCTGCCAGATATCTGTTTCAATTGCATAGACAGGAGAAAGAACCTTGAGCTGGAAGTAAGGACCCCAGCGTGTGATTCCCAAGGCTCCCTGAGCAAGGAGCCTCTGAGAGTGCAGCCGTGAGCTGCAACAGAGTCCCCGCCCTCCCCCTGGCACCAGACTGCAGTGAGTGATCAGGGTGAGTGAGGCCTGCAAGGGTTCAAGGTAAGGGGTGGGGAACACACAGGCTCCTCCTCTCCGCTCCAGGCCTGCTCTGTGGGTGGAGTGGGGGGGGCAGGTTACGTAGAGACAGAACCCGACAGAGAGAGGCTGGCAGAGGAAAGCCCTTCTCCTCCAGGGCACCGGAGCCTCAGCACCCCCATGCTGCCAACCCAGCGGCTGCTTACTCTTGGTGTCCAGCCTGTGGTTCTTGGTGAAGTTTGCAATCAGAAAGACTGACATGTGACGGCCAGCAGGCTCCTTTGTTCGATACACATCACAGGAACACCACTCTGGGCCTGCGTTCGCCTGGGGGGAGCACGCGTCCGTCAATCTGCACTGGCATCTACACGTCTCTTCCTAGCTGTGTCTGCCTCCATCCGCACCTGTGCCTCTCCCCTGTACCCAGGTATGCTCTGCAGCTGCTACTGTCTCCGCAGGTATATCTGCGTCTCCATCTGCAGAGAGATCTCCAGCTCCTGCTCCGTCTCTACCTCTGTCTCTACCTGAGTCTCTCTATGTCTCTGTCTGTCTCCGTCTCTCTGTGTCTCTGTCTCCGTCTCCTTCTCGGTCTCTAGCTCATCTCTCTGTGGCTGGTGAAGACTGCGTGTACCAGACATGAGTCAAGGTCCCTGCCAACCTCAAACTTCTAGGAGATAAAGTTTTCAGAGACAACTCTGGTACTCATTTCTACCTCGGCAGCCTCACCGCCTTCTTTAACTAGGCCGGGAACTCCAGGGCCGTGAGTGTGGGTGACATATGTACATGCAGCTTTTTCCCCTTTAGAGTTTGGATTTTGGGAAAGCTCTATGAAGGAATATGTTCCATGTTTGGGGCTTCTGGAAAGATGACACGTACCTACACAGACAGGCAGATATATTTTAGGCCTCCCCTGAAGGAATGCGCCTGCACTCCCGAGACAGGATGCTACGCCAGGGCCGCTGTTCGCCTGGTTAATTTTAAAACGTGAAATCGGGTGGAAGTTGTCCAATAAATGCACCAAGAGATAAAGGAGTAGACAGATTCTTAAAAGAAGTGAAATAGCATTTAAATCGGTCCCCACTTTCCCCGGGTCACTGATGCCCTAATGGTTTTATAATATTCTCCTCTCCCTTGGTTGTCGCCGAGGAGGAAATAAATCTGGTGTGCAGCGTGGAAGTGGGCGTGCAGCGGGGGGCCAGGCCGGCTTCCATGCACAATGGTCTCTGAGCACAGAGGTCATGTTGGCAGACGGAGCGTGTGAGACCTGGCTTTAGATTCAAACGTTGCAGCATCTGGGCCACACGGCCTTGAGCAAGGCGCTCCCGTTCTCTGCATCTCATGTGTACTCCTGTCTCAGGCAGACAGGGAGTGGGAGTCATGGGGAGGGACAAGGTGATCATGGGAGCCAGGACACTAAGAGGAGGAGCAGCAAACGTTGCTGGGGATGAGGGCCACAGTCAGACCAACCATGTCCACACGGCTGCTTTTCATAAAGGGTAGTAGCCACTCTGACCAGACCCCTGAATGTCCCCATCTCCACCTTTTGATGGCTTTCCTTCGCTTTCACACAAATTACCCCCTTGAGAATAGAGATCTTCACCCAGCTCAAGGTGAAGAATCATCAATCAGCCCCATGGGGACCACCATGACCACAGAATCCTCTTCCCCTACCAGTAAGAAGTCATCCTCAGACCGTGGTGCTGAGCCTGGCAAAGCCTTGTGCTGACTTCCCGAGGACTTCTTCCCTATAAAACCCTCTGGCTCTCACAGGGCACATTCCTTGCTTTAATGGACAGGTAGATCTTGAGCACCAGAGGCCGTCTGGAGGCCGCCTCCTCCCTTCTGATGGCACCAGCCATGAAACGAGACAACCATCCCAGCCACTCCAGGGTGTCCCTGAGACAGAAGCGCCCTTCCCTCCCTGCCTGGGCACATGTGACTGGCACTCAGGGAGCCTTGGTTGAACAGGGCAGAACTGCACTGCAGGGGCAGGGCCAGGACTCACTCAGCGTCCACGGAAGCCGGGAGTGCACCCACGAGTCTGCAGCCCACCTGGGAGCTTCACTGTAGATGCCTCCGACGCTGTGCTCCTTGTGGGAGCCCTCCTTCCAGAGAGATCAGGGGTGACTGTTCTTCCAGTGTAATTACAGTGGAAATTAAGAAAATCGCTAATCCTGCTGTCAGGTGCATAATTAATTCAGGAAACTTAATTGTGTCTTAGTGGGGGCGAGTTCCCTGGTCCAGACACATTTTACAAAGGGAGAGTGGGAGAGGGGGAAAAGTACACCTCCCGATTCCTGCAGTCTCCAGACACACAGGGACAGCGAGACCAACGCAAAGGGCGGCAACAGCAGCGCCTTGAACGTCCTGCCTTGTACGCAGGAAGACCGGGGTGCGAGAAGCCTCTGCCTTGCCAGGGTTCCGTTTGATGTACTTGGCATGAAGCAAGGTGCTGAGGGAGGCCCATTCGGAGTCACCAGTGCCAGCCCTGGTGCCTTGCCCTGGAACCGGACCATTGAAGCACATAGATCCCGCTCCCCTGCGAGCTCATGGCACCGTATCCTACATTAAGTAGCGCTACTGACTCCAAGGGGACAGGGTCGCCACAAATGATGGTAATGTCATCACAGATGAGCACTGCTTTTGTTTTTCACGCCAAGAAAGACAAAAATACAAAGATCAGGATTGACTGCAACTAAGGAACCCAGACAGAGCAAGGTTTTCTGTAAGGAGCGCTGGGCTTTCCTGCACCATGAGGGCGTGGGACTGAGTGGGTGATGGGAGCAGGGCTGTGGGGCGGCCCCTGCAGGGATGGGCTGCAGAGGGCATGGGGGCAGCTACCAAACTGAGTGCTGAGGCAGCTGGTAGGTGGGGCAGGATGCGTCCCCTGCGCCTTCACACGCATCAGCTCAGCGCCCTGAGAAACACACAGGTGCTTCTTCCAGCACTCAGGGTCCCAAGATGAAATCACCGGTGCGAGTTGCGACCACCACAGCAGCTCAGAGGGCATGCTGGGTGGAGTGGGATTCACACCAGGCTGACCTGAGCTCCCTGGAAGGCCTAGCCTCCCAGTGAATCACAGCAGTGGGGCTGATAAGGGCTGGGGCTCTGTCCCGGGTGTCGTTCTGCTGGGACTGCCTGCAGGCTGGCTCCCAGCATTGAGGTGAGAGGCACCTTGCAGCCCTCGGGGTGTGTGGGGGTTCCTGGGGCCCCCACTCATCACCCCCCTACAGCAGCCAGGGAGTCCCTGAGTTACAGTCTCAGCTCGGAGAGGTCCTCTCGGACGCACGATGGAAAAGCTGGCCCCATTCTCTCATGCCTGGTTTCCATCCGCACACTGGTACTCTCTGTGGTTATTTCCTAACTTGCACAGTCTGTGTCCTCAGTTCTGAGGTCGAGACCACTCAGAAGCAGAGGAGGCCTTCAGTGTGAGTAGCACCCATAGAGAAGCAGGGCATTAAGACAGAGGAGGGAAGCCCCCCCCATTCCAGGGCATGTTTGCAGGAGGTCCTCAGTGTGGGCAGAGGGTTCAGTGCTGCCAGGGACCTCCAAGGGCCAGTACATAGCATGCCTGAGAGCCAGGAAGCCGGGTACTAATCTTCCTCGTCCTGCCCACCATTGCTCGGGGCTCCTCCAGGCATGACCTCCCGCACTCCAGAGGCCCCATGGGCAGGCTGGGCAGCTCGTGCAGGGGATGGAGAGTGGAGGGTGCTGACAGTTGCGCAGCTGGCCGTGCCACTGGCAGGGGTGCACTCAGGTGATGGTGGAGTGGGTTACGGGCAGGGTGGCGAGGGGGGGCAGAAGCCAGAAAGAATGCCACAAGGTCAGAGCTTGTGTCCATCTGGGCCCCCAGGTGGGTCCCCGCACTGCTTGGTGCACAGCGGACACTCACGACTGCCCAGTGAATGGATTGAACGATGCGGCCTAGAAACCAGGATTCCAAGGACAGCTGGGACCCCACGCCTGCCTCGCCTGGGACCCGACGCCCCCAGCGCCCTCTTCCTCACGGCCCTTCGCCACTTCGCACTGTGGGGAGGGTGCCCACCACCTGCGCGGGCTCGGCCCCTGCTTGTTTGCTCTCAGCTTCGCTGCAGCTCGAACCTTGCCAAGCGGCGATGTAAGGACTTGCGGAGCCTTCTCTCCAGACGCGTGTTTGAGGAGTGGGGGAGGCGGATGAGACGATCCTTTGGGAAGGGTTTCCTGGGGCACAGCTCAGCTCAGGCAAAATGAGGGTGGATGGCCAATGTGCCTGTGGGTTTTCCATCTTGGAGGACAGAGCCCAGCCCCACGGCCTGTCCCCATGCCTGCACCCAGCCCCAGCTAGTGTCACGTTCCAGTGTACCACCTGCTACCTCCCTCGCAAAACTACCCTTTTCAGGCCACCCCATGCTGTCTCCCCTGACCAGGCTCCTCACCTCTGGACCTGCCACCTCACTGGGACCTGTGGGAAGTAGGAAAATTCCTCTTTAAAGTTACCTTTTTGTAAAAGAATAAATCATAAGTGTGCTAATAACTCTTTGTGAAGCCCTATCCTATGTAGCTGTTAGACATGCCGTGCTTACAGGCACGTAGTGCACTCTATGTCCTTGTACTTTAACCAAGATATCTGTGCTGGGCGTGCTCACAGGCATGTCCCAGCTCTCCATTGCTTTTACCTGTTTTAAAAAGTTTTAAGTTACTAGCCAATCGGGTTTCAGTTTAGATTGTGAGGTCTGGCTCCAGCCAATGGAGATCAGGCACAGCAATAAGGACAACCCACAATGCGTAAGGGCTAAATATGTCCCCTTTTCCTTTGTTCATTGTACTCTTGTGGCACGATGGCTAGCGAGAGTACCCTTCCTGCAGTGCAGGAAGTAAAAATTGCATTGCTGAAAAATCCTTTGTCTCAGTGCTGATTTTTCTTTGTGGCACCAAGTATCTGTTTCCAACAGAAACTCTCCTTCATGCAACTCCCCACAGGGTCCTTGGGAAAGAACAACCCTGTACCCTTCCCCGGCTCAAGCACCCTCCTTTGCTCCCCATGACCTCCAGTATCAAACTCCCTCCTCTGAGTCAGGCTCCCATGTCCTCCAGAGTCTGGGTTCATCTCACCGTCCCCAACCGGCCCCATGTGGTGCACACCGCTGATGTGCCGCTCCTGAGGGTGACAGGCACACACTCATACACACACATGCACACACTCACTCATACACGTGCACGCACACACATGCACACACTCACACACATGCACACACACACTTGCACTCACATACACACATACTCATGCTACATTTGCCCACTCACACTCAGAACACAAATCCACCCATCTCCACATGCACGCACATGCACACACTCCCACGTATGCACACACGATTGTGCACACATACACACCCTGTGCCATGTTCCTCCCCCACTGTCTCTGCGGTGCCACCCCCAGCCCCCTTTCCCCGTCTCAGCCAGCTCCCTCCTGCAGCCTTCAGGACACCGGCGGGGCCCGGGGAGCCGCCCTCCAGGAAGCCACTCCACACTCAGCGTCACATGGTCCCCTGCTTGGGGTGACAGCGCTCTGGGCTCCCTGGGCACTTGTCCCTCTCCTATATGGTGCTGCACTCACAAGGACACCCTTGGAAGGAGGGCCAAGGGTTGCTTATGCCTGCATTCTCCGCTCCCGGGCAGCCCTGCACCGGGCAGGTGCTCTGTGGTGTCACCACCTCTGCTCCAGGCATCAGCCTTTGTCCACGTGACTTCATTTCCTCCTGATATGATCTTGGGGTAAGGGGTCTAGAGCAATGAGGCCAGCAGCCGTGCGGGTCCCCTGCTGCCCAGGTCCTGAGTCCCTAGGAGGCAGGGCCTGACTCAGCTCCGCCTGGCTGCCTTGGCGGGGTACGTTCTCTGCACCCCTTCCAGAGCTAGGGACGGGTTGGAATTTTGGCACATGGGTCCCAATTTCATTGCAGAGCTGCCCTGCCCAGCACTCAGGGGCGCTGTTGCCCAGCCCAGCAGGGATTTGCCGCTGGTGTCTTGCCTGCTACATTCTGGAAACTGTTCTCTATGTAATTGAAGTTACTTAAGGAACACAGCCACCGGGCTGGTGCAGGCACTCTGGGCCTCCCCATTCCCCGTGGCACAGGGTTGCCGTCCCACATCAGCCAAGGCAGGGACCTGGGTCACCCATGTCCACGGAACCTCTGAGTCCTGGGCGTGAAACCATCAGGGGTCCACATCTCACCGATGCCCCAACCTCACAGGCTGAGGGAGGGCAAGGAGGACCCCCAATCCTTCCCTTCCCAGGACTCTGGACTCATCCTGGACCCCCAGTGGAAGTGCAGCCGTTTGAAATATGGGTGCATGGACGTCACCCAGGCAGAGGGCCCTGAAACGAAGGCCTGGTCAAACTGCAGGAGATGAATCCCAGTGAAATGCATTTCTGAAAAATGTTCCTCCCACTCCACATGCCAGTCGGCCTTTTCTACAAAGGTCCTGGTGGTCCTCTGGCTTTGGCATCTTAGGCCATGGATTTTCTGGAAAGGGGACAGTATCTGGGTCCAGGCCCGGTTCTCCCAGAAGGCAGTGACCTTGGGCACCTCACTCACCCTTGTGGGTCCTCCGTTTCCTGGCCCATGCAGTAGGGCCCATGACAGCACCTACCTCCCTGGGTTGTGTGGAGCTGAAGTGAGTGAAATGTGTGGTCCCTCATGCAGGACCAGGCACAGAGCTGGTGCTCAGCGTACAGCAGGGACCAGGATTACAAGCTCCTGGGGAAGCCCTGACTGTGGGCTCCTTTGAGGGTGGTGGTGTGACTTGCCTGACCCCTGGCTCAACCCACCGGGGGCAGGAGTCTCCACAGGCCCATCTCGTGCCGAGGAGCTGCGCTGCTCCTGGGAGGAGGAGTGTGAGGCACCCTCACCCTTCACTGGGTGTGGGCCAGTGGTGGGGGGGGGGGGCCTGGATCTAGGAGCAAGTCCCCCCATCCCAGAGTCCCAGTCCTCTGCTGGCGACACCACCAATGCTGCCACACTATGCTGTGGGGGAAGGCTGAATGAGGGTCTCCCTCGGCAGAGGCCTGGGCCTGGTGAGAGGCACGCAGTAGGTCTCCTGGCACCTTCCTTTCTATTTAGCCCTTAAATGCACCAACACCAGAGTGTGGCAGGGGCAGGGAAGAGAGCACCATGCAGATCCTCAAACCTGAGGCTTCAGCCAATGCCACCACCCCCCCTGACCCTGGCTGTCTCTCTCCACCACTCTGACCCTCAGTGTCCTCTTCTGCAAAATGGCCAGCACCGATCCACACCGCTGCTGTTTGAAGTCAGTTAGCTCACATGTGTCAGTGCAGGAGCCCCCAGCCAGCTTTATCCTGCGCTCCTACATGCCAGGAAATCACAGAAGCCTGAACCTCTGCACGGGCACTGGGCTGACACAGGGCACCTGGCCGTGTATGGAGAAGTAACTCTGGCTTCTTTGATAAGCCGAGTTGTGCCCGGAGCCCTGTACCGTCCCCAGCCACTCGCCTCCTCTTGGATGGGAAGGTCCTTTGTTTTGTCATCTCCCCGCCTGGCGAAGGCGCCTCGGATTCCGCCACGGCCTTTCCCACCCATGCCCCGCTCCTTTCTGTAGCTTTGGCCTTTTCAGATGTGGCCCATGAATAATGAATCCCTGTTATAAATTTAGAAACCGTCCTTTCTCCTGGCGACTCTCCTTTCTCTTTATTTTTATCATGCTGGTTTGTAAGAAAACGAATCCCGAGAAAACACATTTTCCCTTCAACTGATTTCCTGACACCCAAAATTAAGTTGCTAATTTTACAGCCTCCGTGCAGAGCACCACTGGCTCACTGCCCTGAGACGGGGGACCAGGAAGGGGTGGGGAGTGGGGGGCTCCAGCAGCTTTCCAGAAAGTTCTAATTCCTGGGGGCTGGGTGGAGTGATAGGAAACGCAAGGACCTTGGAGTCAGACCCAGGTAGGAATCCTCATTCCTCTCCAGCGAGGGCAGCTGGAGGTTGAATCTCACTTCTCCGGGTTTCTAGATCCTTATGAACGCAGCAGGGAGGAGAGTTTTTTGCAGGTTCTGGGCAGGTTTTGTGAGATGAGGGGGACAGACTGGGCGGTCAGGTTGCTTTGGTCTCCTCCTTCGCTTTCCAAGCCACACTTCACGAGGCACCAGAAGAACCTTCCGGAAGCAAGACGGGTTCATTCTCAAGAGAGCTCCAAATCCCCACCCCCGTCCAATCTCTCTGGGCCAATTTAGAGCTGACAACTGACCTGGGCATCCAACCATCCAAGTCCCTCTGTGGCCAGGCCTCCCCATCCTTCCACCCCGGGTCCACATTCTGTCCCTCGCCCAGGCAACATTCCCGACAGTCTTGCTAAGCCAGGCCGGCAGGTGCCGCCCTGATTCTCTGGGTGGCCCAGGCAAAGCATGCAGGTTCCCCTGGGCCTCAGCTCCTCCCTGGGTGGGTCGGGGCTGCAGCCCCTCGTCTGAGCTCCTCTGTGGGGTCACCACGCAGCTCAGACGCAATCGGGAAGCTGAGAGAGAAGTGCAGAGGGCCAGCGCTGTTCAAGAGACTAGGCCCGTGCGTCAGGATCATGGAGACAAGAGGCTGCTCCCTCTCCCTGACCTGTTTCCCCATCTGCACGATGAGGTGACTGACGCCCATGGCCCTCGCAGCTGTGAGACGACATGAGCCTGTGAGCCTTGGGACAGCTGCTCACTTCCATGAGGCACAAGGAGGACCGGGCTGGGGGTCTGACAAGGGTGCCAAGGAGAAAATCGTCGCCAGTGGAGCCCGTGCTGACCTCACAGCAATGCTCTGCGGAGGAGCTCTGTTCTTGCTGAGGGATGGGGAAACTGAGGCCCAGAGAACGTAGAAAAGCTGCCGGAGGACACAGAGCTGGGGGGGGAGGCGGAGATTTGCACCCAGCTCTTCCTTGGCACACATGGATGATGCAGAACCTTCAAAAGGCAACCCTGGGCGCTGCTCTGCAGGGACTCAGCTCCACGGCTGTGCCCTCTCTGGCTTGCATGCCGTGGGCTTTTCATTCCTACCTCTGTCTGCTCACACTTGCTGGGTGTGCCCTGTGTGATCCCACATGATTCCTGTAAGGGGAGAGCCTTTCTCCAAACCCCTGTGGTCTGGCTGTGAGGCCTGGCGTCTGGTCTCCGAGCTCTCTCCAGTCCCCTAAACAGGGAAGCGGCCTCTCTCTTCCATTTGCTGTGAAGCGGCCTCTCTCTTCCGTTTGCTGTGGACGCTGAGCTGCTGCATTTGTGGTTGGCTGTGCTCGGAGGTCCAGGAGGAAGGCAGACCACCTCACACCATGAATATGGCGACCTGGGCAGGCAGCCTGGGGCCTGGGAGACACAGGCCTTTGAGCCAGGCTGACCGCAGCTTGAATCCAGTTCTGCCACTAGGCAGCTGTGGGATGTACCCACCAACCCTAGATGGCTGTGTGACCTTGGGCAAGCCACCCACCCTCCCTGCACCTCCAGTGATTGCTTCCAGGCTGAGGGAGGAGGCAATATTTGAGGGCTTGGCATGTTGCAGGTTCTCGGTAAATGAGAGTTTCCTTTCCTGCAAGAGGGCAGGGCCAGCCTGGTCACTCCTGGTTTATAGATGAAGATCCCGAGGTTCCAAGAGGGGCACTGACTTGCCCAGGCCCCCGGCTGGTCAGGGATGGAGACAGGCTTACACTGGATTGGCGGGGGGGGAGAGGACTCCAGACACCAAGTTCAGCCACCTGGGTCGGTGGGCACATTCCCAATAACCAACTGGGAGGGGGAAGCAGGGGACCAGGAGGGAGGGGCTCCCCAAAGAGGGCCTCAGAGAAAGCTGGAGGAGGCCATAGCCCACCACACCTGCCATGCCAGGAAGCAGGTCACAGGAGCCAACACCAACCTGGAACCCTTCCTACCCCAACCCCAGCTGACTGCCAGCCCCAGCTCCTCAGGTGGGCAGAAGATAGGCTTTAGAAGACACTAGTTCAGAGCCAGCGTGTTCATGAGCGGAAGGGAAAAGAAGTAACAACTTCCAAGCACAAGTGATGTGCTGGCATCTCCCATGGGGCACGCCAATGTCCTGTGAGCAGGACGGGACAGTCCCCGTCTCACAGATGAGGAGACTGGGTCTCAGAGAAGCAGGGGGGCTTGCGCAGGAAAGAGGAAGACATCCATTTGAACCCGGCCGGGCCTCACTTTCTGCATAGCCTACGTTAGCCGGCGTGGGTCCCCAGGACAGGCTCTGGAGCCTGAGTTGATGGAGCTCTAAGGGGAGGTGGAGTCCTGGTAAATTCGTCTCCCCCGGCGTTGAGTCTGGGGCAAGCGAGCCTGTAATGCTGAGGCTGAGTGACGTCCACACAGTTTCTAAGCCAACTGCAGTACCAGCACCGCTGACAAGCACTGTTGCCAGAGGAGAACAATCCATTTCCGGGCTGTGGGGCCCTGCTCCGCCTCCCTCTTCCTTCGGCTCTTCCTCCCTTTTCCTTCAGCTCTTCCTTGCCAAAGCCAGACTAGGCCAAGGACCCAGGAGAAATGCTGTGTTCACAACCGCTCCACTCTGCCCTCTGCCAGGTAGCTCTAAGTTCAGGGAAACAGGCTGAGGGTACCAGCACCTTCCCCGCTCCATCACCTACTTCCAGTTCAGAGCGGGAGAGACAAGCCAGACCCCAAAGCACCAGGCCCCAATCCCCTGCTCTATGCTGCAGAAGTCAGGAGCTGTGGACCTCATGACACCCCTAAACCAAGCACTGCATGTCAAAAGATGTGGTTTAAGGAAACAGCCGAGAAATCGGGCAGGGGCTGATGTCCAAAGCTGTTCCACTTTATGAACTGAATGTCTGCAGCCTCCTAGAATGCACACGCTGAAGCCCTAACCCCCAACTGAATGGTATTTGGAGATGGGGCCTTTGGGAGGTGATTAGGGTTGGATGAAGTCATGAGGGTGGGGACCTGGTCCAAGGGGATCGGTGACCTTATTATAAAAGGAGACACCAGAGAGCTTTCTCTCTCTCCTACACCACGAGAGGACGCAGCAAGGAGGCAGACGTCTGCAAGCCAGGAAGAGGCTCTCACCAGAACCTCACCTTGGTCTTGGACTTCCAGCCTCCAGAATTAAGAAACAAATGGCTGTAGTTGAAGCCTCGCAGTCTGCAGTATTTTGTTACAGCAGCTCACGTGGACTAAGCCATTCACCACAAGATTGCTTAAAGGACTAAAACATGGAAACCACACAGATATGAAACACCGGGGAACAGCCAGACCAGTCACCACAGGTTCATGGCATGGACCACTCACGGGGCAGCTTCTGCAAAGCCTATCATCGTATGGGAAATGAAGCCAAAGAGTGCAGGTCACAAAACTATATCTGGAATAAGATCTCAGCCACGGAAATACACTCACGTGCATCTGTGCATCTGTCCATACGTGAGCGTGAGCATGTGCGTGTGTATGTGTGTGTGTATGTGTGTGCGTAGGTCTTGCTGTCTCTAACTGGGCCCTGAACATAATGCACCCAATGGAAATTAAAAGACTTGTGTCCCAGTGATAACATGCCTTTACTTCCTGGTTTATTTTGAGGGGGGTATCATGTTATTTAATGTCCACACAATGGATATACATTACTATTACAATCATAAAAAGGAATGTTTTTAAAAATGGAAGGAATGTTTTTAAAACACCTGGCTAGAGCCATCCAGGCTGAGCAGTGGTGTCTACCATATGACACTGTGTCCACTTTCCGGACACAGCCCGGTGTGTTCTCTCCCTGACCAGCTGCAGCCCAGCCGTCCTGGAGCACACACATGAACCCCCAAGAGTTTAGGCCACCCTGGAGAGAGCTCAGTGAGGGTACAGCAGGGTAGCCAGCCAACAATCGAAGGTTGTCTGGTCCAGCCACCTTACCCTCCAGCTGGGGAAACCAAAGCCCAAGGCAGCGGCTTGGAGAGTTGAACCATGACCACCAGCAGATCCAGGACTGTGACTTGGGTGTGCCCACAGAGATACCCATGGTCACAAGCAGCTGCTAAGACACCAAGGGTCAGGTAGATCTGGCAGGACCCAGGCCTCAGGAAGCTGCTGCTCCTCTCCACAAACCTCTTCCCCTTTCTGTAGAATCGGAGGGGGAAATCTGGCAACAGACCACATGGCATTCCCCAGCCCAACTTGTCTCTTCTCTGGGCTGCCACAGCTGATTGCATTTTCTAAACTCCACTAAACTTAAGTCCTGAGACTGGGTCAATCCATCCAGGGTCACGTGCGTGGAAACGGTATGTGCCACTTCCAGGCTGGGCCCCAAACTCTCCACCTGAAATTCTCATCCTCCTTCTCCTCTACCAATATAGATGGGCACTTTGAAACACCATTTGTTTCTTAACTCTGGATGGGCACAGTGACCTCAGAAGGTAGGAGCACGGCCATGCTCTAGATGGAAGGAGCCTGGGTCCCTGAGTCACCGCCTGGAGGACAGGCTGCTGCTGAGGAACATCACTCAGACTTTATGGGAGTGAGGTATGAGCTTCTGTTGCCTTTGAGCAATTATATATTTGAGGGCTTATGTGTTGCAGTAGCTAGCATTGCCTGCCTAAGGAAAGATGGGAAATAAAGAGTCCGGGGCTGCCTGGGGTCAGATGCTCTGCAGGTGCCCGGGAAACGGCGGCCTCCTTCCTCCCTGTTGCTGCCTCTCCGGGAAGCCCAGCTGCATTATGAAGAAAGTGTTTCAACTTCCATATTAAGTAACACATTCATTTGCATTTTTAAAACCATCTCCTTCAGGTCTGCTTGTCAGAAGCCAGTCTCCAAGGGGCTGGGAAGGACTCACTAGTTAATTATTTACAGAACTACAGCCACTGTGGAAAATAGGACAGACATTCCTCAAAGTTAGAAAAAGAACTCAAAATCCAGCAATCCCAGTGCAGGATGCACATCCAAAGGAAACAGAATCAGAATGTGGAAGAGATCCCTGCATTCCCGTGTTCAGCCGGAACTGATGCATAAAGAACCCCTGGTGTATCCACATCATGGGATCCTAGTCAGCCTCTACAGAGAAAGAACAACCCGTCATTCCCAGTAACATGGATGGGCCTGGCGGACACGGTGCTAAGTGAAACAAGCCACGCATGGAAATACAAATACTGCACGATCTCATAGGTTCAACTTCTAAAACACCTGCAGCCACAGAAGCAGAGAGTACAATGGTAGTTACTGGGGCTGGGCGGGGCAGGGAAGACTGGGGAGATGTAAAAATAAAAATCAGGTATTTACAGGCCGCGGAAGGCGCGCAGCTCTGCTCTGGAGAGAGGGCCAGGCTGTCAGGCCTGCCAATAGCAGCAGCACACACCTGTCGCTTGAGAGGGACCTAAGTCCCTGCCATGGGGCTCAGCCTGGGACGCATCTGGAGGCAGAAGATAGGCCAGAAAAAGAGGGAGGAGGCAGATGCCCTGGTTCTTTAGCCCCTGCCCTGCCTAGCCTCCAGGAGGTGAAGGCTGGCTGGAAAGGGCTGTGGCCAGCACTCAGGGGGCTCGGGCGGTGTGCTGGGCTCGTTCCAGGCAGCCCCTGCTGTCCGCCTTCCCAAAGCTGGGAGCACAGTCCTGGACAGCCGCTGTGGCATCTGGGCCGGCTCTACCCCTCCTGACCCCAAGGGCGGCCTGAGCCGGCCCTCACCTGCCCAGGGCTCCTTGCACTTACCCGACAAACAGGGATCGAGCCACAGCTGCCTTAACAGGGGAGTGGGTGGGTGGCTGCACAGAGGGGCTCAGCAGCACAGGGCACGCAGACTCAGTAAAGGCTCCACACCACCTGCCTTGACTGCTACCGCCTCCTGTGACGAATAAGATCACGGAAGCTCAGAGAGCTCAAGAGACCTGCTGGCCAGGTGGTCAATGTGAAGCAGTCAGTTGAGAGGTCCTAGCTAAGGAGTTCCCTCTGCATGGATTCAGTCAGCAGCGTGAAATGAGCAGTCGCTTATGCCATGCTGCGTGCTGGTGCCCAGGCACCTGGGGTCACCAGTATGAAAACTGCAGTCGCTGCACCTGCCTGCAGAGGGTGTGCTCACGCAGGGCCTGGGAGACCGGGGCTGCGTGAGCTCCTCTGAGGACCTGTGCCCCTCCTGCCCTAGGCCCCAGGCTGGGGGAGACTCAACCCCTGAGTGCTCAGTGCCCGTGGGATGGGGGAACATCCACCTGTCCCTCCTGCCTCTCTGTGTGACCCTAGCCCTGACCATGCGTGACAGGGCGTAGAGTTGCTGCAGGAGCAGGGGATGTGTACCCCAGCCCAGGGCAACCTCAGGCCCACTCAGCACCACAAATAGCCTCCTGGAGGATGGGTTAGCTACAAGGGCCTGGAGGCTGAGCATGGGTTACTCGGGTGAGAGGGCAAGGAAACAGCATGTGCCAAGGCCTGGAAGGGAAAATCAGTGCCCTGTGTTCAGAGGACTTCAGCAAGGCTCAGGGTATAGGCAACTTAGAACTGGAGGAGTGGAGAGGAGAGAGATGGCAGGAGGGCCGGGGAGTGGATTTGGTTTCTATCCCAAGGGAGAGCAAAGAAAAAACAGTGGAAGGTTTCAGGAAGCCACGGGAAGGGCGGCAGGGCGGGGACAGAGAAGAGGACAAGACCAGCCGCTGGGCTGCTGTAAGACAAAGACCAGCTATTGTGCAGCCTTTGCCATGTGCCAGGACGTCCCTGGGAGAAGGTGGTGGCCTCGGGGCTGAGGCATGTGCAGAGAGCACCAAGGACGCAGGGCAGAGCCCAGGGGAGGAACAGGTCTGGGATGGGGTGCAGCAGGGACACTCCAAGGGACACTCGAAGGGGTGCAGCTGGGCACTGAGACGCCAGCTGGCTGGAGAGATGTCTCCCAGGCACAGCCACTGCACACACTGGCCGGGTTCACCTGCAGACAACCTGCCCCGTTTCACTGGATCTGCCTGCTGGGGCAAGGATGGACGGGGCATGGAACTGGTAACTGAGGTGTCTACGGAGCTGTCTGTCTGTCTGTCTGTCATCTCTGTAGGTCTGCCACCCTCACCCCTGCCAGTCCTCCCTCTGCCTCCTTCAAGGAAAGGTGGCCTCTAAGCTTCAAGGGAGCCCCCCTCCCTGGCAGTGGCAATTCTGGGGTGCTAATATCGTCCCTACGACAAAGGCTCTAAAAGACCAAATCCTCCCGGGCAGAGAACTTCCCTGTGGGTGAGCTCCATTATCTGGGGGAGCCCTTAGCTCTGTCCATGGCAGCCTCACCCCATACACTGGACCAGGCCTGGAAGAGGGAGGCAGGTTGGGACCCCCACTGTCCTGAGCTGGGTTGGGCTCCCCAGGCTGAGGCAGAGGGGAGATAATCTTTTCCACAAGAGGAGGGTAAAGAAGGAGCTCCCCAGCCTCTCCAGACCCAAAACATAACCACCGGCCTCTCTAGACCCGAAACATACCACCGGCCTCTCTGGACCCAAAACATACCACCACCCTCTCTGGACCCAAACATACCCACCAGCCTCTCTGGACCCAAACATACCACCAGCCTCTCTAGACCCGAAACATAACCACCAGCCTCCTGTTTCAAGTCTCCACCTACAGACAGAGAGCCCCACCTGGCATCCACCATGCGTCTAACCACAGGCCACCCTACTCTGCTGGAATCCCCCTCCGCATGGCTCCAGGGCCCTGTCTGTGTCCGGGTCAACTGCTCACCCAGCCCCAGTCACACCAGAGAATGGGAACCACGACTCACAAGTGTTTTCGTGATGCGCAGGGCTTTTGACAGGGGTTTGTCAGGCATTTCTGTCTGTGAACATCAGAAACGCAGCATTCACCTAAATTATGTGCGATTATTTTGATTCAGAAATCACATGCGTCGATTTTCATGCACAGACGGGATTTCCAAACGCTAAATAACAGGCTTGTCACTTTGTTTGCGTTAGAACACCGTCTGGGACAATTGAAGACACAGATATCCAGACACCACACAACATCGCAAGGCCCAGGAGCGCCGGGGACAGGTACGTGGATTATTTACCACCGAGACATCTCGAGGAGTTATTTGCACCTTCGAGACCCTCTGAAATTATAAATGCTGCCTGGGCTCTAGCACTGACCGAGAATTCAAGTGGCCGAGGAACCCAAAAAGCAACACGGGGGAGCGGCAAATCGATTCAAGAAGGCCCCAGCGACGACGCAGCCACCAGCTAGGAAGTGAGTTTAGGGTGCTTGGAAATGGCAGCGTCTGAAAGGGTGGAAGGAATCGAAGGAGGAAGAGCTCAGAGTGCGTGACTCTAGGTAACCAGTTCCAGCTTCCTGCCGCCCAGCGCCTAGAGAGGTCAAGGAGCCAAATGAGAGGGTCCAGGCAGCCAGCTTTTGGCTCTGACATTGCAGGGATTTCAGCCTCCATCTTGCTGTCTGCATAACTGTTGAACGGTTAGTGCCCATATCGCCAGCTGGAATGTGGATTCATGAAGGTACTCCCCACCTTAGCATGCTGCGGGCCATGTAGGAGGTGCCCCTTAAGTGATTAGTAAACGCCGAATGAGTGAATGAAAAAGCATGAATGCATCGATGTAGCCAGTGACCATTTATGGTAGTCTAAGCAAGCGTGGGCATGTCAGATGGCACAGGGGTACTTGGCTGCCTCAGAAGTTTAAGCATCTAAGCTGGGCTCATTTAGGAAGCAGCTTTATAAACCAAAGATGCAAGGCTTTCATCTCATCCAGATGCTCAGAAGCCAGGAGCACCAGGAAGCAGTCAGGATGTATTCGATGGCTACACGGTGGGGGTGGCCACGTCCGCCATGGCCAGTGACGGACACACGCCCATCTTGGCCCAGACACTAATGGGTCTCTCCACCTCATGGAGCCTCCATTTCCACATGTGACAGTGAGATGGCCGTTCCCATCCTGGCGAGGGGGAAGGAGGCCATAGGGACAGAGGCAGGGAAGGTCTGGGAAAGTCGCTGTGAAGGGGCTCTGGGAAATGTGGTGGAGGGTCTGCAGGGGGCATGGTCTGCGCCAGCGAGAGTGGCTGTGCCGAGCCCATGTAGAGGTGGCATCTGCCCCACATGCAGTAGTCAGGCGGTGCTCATGGGGACCACTGCCCCTTCTCTGACCTTATCCCTCAGCCTGAGACTGTGGCTCACCCCAGGATCTCAGCCCTGACCCAGCTCAGAGTCCTCTGTTTGCCAGGAGCGGGACCCTCTCAACAGGCCGCACAGCTGGGCTGCTACTCCCCTGCCTCATTGAACTTTTCTGGGCTGGAAACAATGCCTTGGCGACTGCAAAACAGGAAGGCCGAACTGAAGGACTTGACTGGGGAGGGCAGACTGCTGGCCCACGCGCGCCTGGCCCTCGCCTGAGACCACGGCAGACTGGTCAGTAGCAGATGACCACACTCCTGGCGGCCGAGATCACCTTAATTTCCGAATCTCTCCCAGCACAGAGCCCAGGTGCCGGGAGGTGTGCATTACCTTAAATGCTGAAACCTCCTGGCCATTGCCAGGCTACGCTGCCGGAGGCAGTGACAGGGAAGAAAGCCCAGCACTTGCTGATGAGCGAGCAGCTCTGCCCTGGATTCCTGCTTCCTTTGTTCCTTTGTAGAATCAGGCTGTGCCTGATGTCTACAAAGGAAAATTTTAATAGAATCATGGCAAGACTGGGAAATAATACTGTTCGCACTGACCCCTAATTAAAGCGCAGAGAGCACACAGCCCGAACCCTCGGTACCGTAGCTGCTGGGGATTAATTGAGAGAAAAAGATGCAAAGAAGAGGACAGCCGGGCAGCGTGGGGCTGGGGGTGGGGGGAGCCGAGTCCCATCGAGGCGGCTCTGAGGTCCTCGGAAGAGGCCTGTCTATCACCGCTATGTAAGTCCAGGGGAAGCTGGGATTAGCATGCAGCCTCCCTGCAGGCTGGTGATCCCCCAGACGGTGGCGGGGCAGGGGCCAGGTGCACGCAGCACGGTCTCTCTGCTGCAGGCAAATGAGAGAGAACTTAAACAGCTCATGTCATACATTTCCTTACGATTTACATTGCCCTCAACAAGCCACCACCCAGGTGTCAGTGCTAGAGGTGATTCTGAGGGCAGCCCAGACACGGAGGGGGAGGGGGAGGGGGAGGTCTGGGTCCCATTCCCCAACGGGGGGATCCCCGGCAAGTCACAGCCTCATCCAGGAGCCACCGCTCTGCTGCACGAAGGTGATAACGCAGCCACTTCAGGGTCTTCTGGCGACTGTGGGCTCAGGAAAGGTGACAGAGAGCTTTGAAGACAGAACTTCAATGTATTACCCAGAGGAGGCTTCTGTAGCTGCTTGATGCCAGTGGCTTTGCAGGCCTCCTTTGGGTGGGCTTCTCGGGGCAGGGAGGAGTCCTGCAGGGCCCCCCACCCCCGACACACACATGGAGGGCGAGCCATCTCTGTGTGCTCCAGGGCTGGCCCTCGGAGGCAGGAGACAGGGCTGCGCTGGGGCTTGGAACACCCCATAGACAGGCAGCCTGCAAATGCATCGGCGTCTCTCTGAGGCTGGTAGAGGGTTGAACAGTGACCCACCCAAAAGACGTGTCCTCATCCCAATTGGAACTTCCGGATGTGACCTTATTTGTAAGTTAAAGATCCTAACGATGAGATAATACCATGGATTATCCAAGTGGGCTCTAAATCCAACCACCCCTGTCCTCACAAGAGATGGACAAGATAACCCAGGAGGAAGAAGCCACGGGAGGGCGGCTGCAGAGGCTGGGGGCTCGCACGCCGGGGAACCAGCAGAAGCCGGAAGAGGCTGGAGGGGATCCTCCTTTGGAGGTTCAATGGGGAGCAGGCCCTGCAGACACCGTGATTTCCGACTTGCAGGCTTCTGGGAGAGAAGACATCTCTGCTGTTTGAAGCTGTCAGGTCTGGAGTCATCTGTTCTGGCAGCCCCGGGAAGCTACCACAGGCGCCACGTCATCAGCACTCAGCTGGGGTAGAGGGGACAGTCTCTACCCCAAGGACACCGGAGGACCCTCCTACTGGATGAGGCTTGTTCCCAATAGCAGAAGAAGCTTTGGGAGAGGCCACAGGAAGCAGCTCCTGCAGGCTGGGTGCAGGAGGTGGGCTGGGTGGAGGAGGAGGGCTGCGTGGAGGAGGAGGGCTGGGTGGAGGAGGAGGGCTGGGTGGAGGAGAAAGGCTCGGTGCAAGAGGAGGGCTGGGTGGAGGAGGGCTGGGTGGAGGAGGAGGGCTGGGAGGAGGAGGAGGGGTTGGGAGGAGGAGGAGGGCTGGGAGGAGGAGGAGGGCTGGGAGGAGGAGGAGGGTTGGGAGGAGGAGGAGGGCTGGATGGAGGAGGAAGTCTGGGTGGAGGAGGAGGGCTGGGAGGAGGAGGAGGAGGGCTGGGGTGGAGGAGGAGGGTTGGGAGGAGGAGGAGGGCTGGGTGGAGGAGGAGGGTTGGGAGGAGGAGGAGGGCTGGGTGGAGGAGGAGGGCTGGGTGGAGGAGGAGGAATGGGAGGAGGAGGCCTGGGTGCAGGAGGAGGGCTGGGAGGAGGAGGAGGGCTGGGTGGAGGAGGAGGAATGGGAGGAGGAGGCCTGGGTGCAGGAGGAGGGCTGGGAGTAGGAGGAGGGCTGGGTGGAGGAGGAGGGATGGGAGTAGGAGGAGGGCTGGGAGGAGGAAGAGGGCTGGGTGGAGGAGGGGGATTCGGATGAGGAGGGGTGCTGGGAGGAGGAGGGCTGGGTGGAGGAGGAGGAGATGGGAGGAGGGCGGAGGAGGGCTGGGAGGAGGAGGGGGGGAGGGGGGGCTGGGTGGAAGAGGCAGTATGTGTTGTGAAGATGGCTTCAGGCTGTCATTTAATTTATAAATGTCCATCCAACTCAGAGTCCCCTAATTTAAAGAGAGGATCATGTTATTTTTTCCTTTCAAATTGGGATCAGAATGAAGGTGTTTAGAAGGGAGAGGAATAGCTTGCAGAGCTCCCACGTGCAGAGGACTTCATGCTGCTGGTGTTTCCACACTGGAGTCAGCACTTTCTGGCCAAAGCCCTTTCTATCCTCATAAGCCCGACCTCCTCTCGGTTCCACAAATCTTGCTAAAGCTGGCTTCCCGGGACAGTGTTCCTTCCATGGCAAAACCACCTTGATCCCCAGCAGGCCGCTCTGGCTGGGCCCCGAGACAAAGGAATTCATAAAATATGAGGAAGATAAACTTGATAGCATGCATGCAGGTCACTTTGGTTCTGCAACTGAAGAAATGTGAAAATATAAAAGCCGGGTGACAGATACAGTGGCCTTTTGTGGGAAGACAGAGATGTAATTCTCAGCACACCTAAACCAATCACCTCGGAAAATACATTCAGACTCAGCGGCGATCTGCCGGCGCCGGGACTCGGGCTGCGGGGAGGTTTTTGAGAGCAGATTAGTGGGTACTGGGATGGATCACTTTAAGCTGCCTGCCGTCATATGTTGATTTTTATTGCACTGTGTTTTCTGGGAAACACCAAGTGAGCAAAGAAAGGCAAGAACACTTAAATGCTTGAAGAAAGTAAGTCAGAAAATAACATCTATAGATACAGTGCAGCCTGGGCCTGGGAGGCGTGCCCTTGAATCTCAGATCGGCTGCTTTCTGAAGGACTCCAGTTGTTTTTTTTTAAGTTCTGGGATACATGTGCAGAGCAGGCAGGTTTGTTTCATAGGTATGCCTGTGCCATGGTGGTTTGCTGCACCTACCAACCTGTCATCTAGGTTTTAAGCCCCGCATACATTAGGTATTTGTCCTAATGGTCTCCCCTCCCCCTAGCCTCCCATCCTCAGGGGACTCTAATTCTTTTGGCCTCAGTTTCCCAAGAAGTTATGGAAACACAGGAATGTTCCCTCCTAGGGTGTTGTGAGCCCCGTAGAAGACATGTGGGCGTTGCTGGCCTGGGACTCCGTGTACAGTGGGTGCTCATTTCAGTCCCTTGGGCTTCCATAACGAAGTGCCCCACACTGTGTGGCTTAGAACAGTGGGCATTGAGTCTCTCTCAGTTCAGGAGATAGAAGTCCCAAATCGAGGCATCAACAGTACCCTGTGCTTCCTGAAGGCTCCAGGAGAGAATCTGTTCCTGCTTTTCTTCCAGCGTCCGCCACGGCGGGCGATCCCCTGCGTTCTTCGGCTGGCAGCTCCCTCACTCCACTGTGCCCGCTTCATCTGTCACGGGGCCTTTTCACCTTCTCTCCTTTTTAAATAAGGACATCAGTCACTGGATTTAGGGCCTACCCTAACCCAGTAGGACCTGCCCCTTAATTCCATCCGCAAAGGCCCTCCTTCCAAAGAAGGTCCCTTTCTGAGGTTCCGGGTGGGTGTGAATTTCGGAGGGAGCCTTTCCAGCCCAGCACAGCCGCCAGGTGTGTCCGCAGCGGGGCTGGAGGTCTGAACAGCATCAAGTGGATGAGGGGTGAGTGGCAGAACCATCCAACGAGACATGGGTCACGCTGCCAGCTTTCTCTCTCATTACTGGGCACATCCTCCTGCACTCTGGCAGCATCCCCCGTCTCCCTGGTTCTCTCCCAGGACACCCAGCTCTGTGTTCCCACAAGGACAGATGTTTCTCAGTAATGCCCTCCCCCACCATTGGGGCTCAGGAGACCCTTCCCTGCAGCTCCAGGAGGCCCCTGAATGTTGGCCCAAAGTTAAACTTTCAGGGAGAGCCTCAGCAGGCTCCTCGCTGGCTCACCAATGGTCAAGGTCACATTTAGGACCGTCCCTCTCGGCTCCCCCGACCTCCCCAAACTCTCCAGAGCCCATGCTCCCTGCCGATGCCGGCTACACGTGTCCCAGATCTCCCCAGATCCCGCCCCAGCTTCCTGGAGCCCTCCCTGACCTCCACCTAGAGGCCACCACCCTCCAGGCAGAATCCCACCACCCCAGCTCTTTCCTTCCCTATGGCCGAGCCCAGCCCTGCCTGGTAGTCTTCCTTGTGCCCTAGCTCCCCTCCCAGGGCTGTCCTGTCCCTGTGCCATGGAGACCCCTGTGTGCTAAGCAAACTGAGTGGAGTATTCATTCTGTCATCAGAGCGCATCTGCTGCTCTCAGGGCCGTGGACGCTGTGTCCCAGGCTTCTCCTTGCCATGCTGTCACTCAGGAAAGTCTGTGGCTCCCACTCAAGTGCATGCTGGGTAAAGAGGATGCCATGTGTGGCCAAGGCTTGGCTCACAGGGCTGTCCAGGCAGGGCCACTAGAGTGCCTCTTAGGGGTACTTAGCGGGAGTGAGGTGGGCTCTTCTGGCTTCAAAGAAAAGGTCTAGGAGAAGAAGCCCCCCAGGATGTGGCTACCTCTCAGGTCACCTCTGTGGGCCTATCTTTTCCATTTTTCTTCCTAAAAACCCCACATACCACCTGTTTATCCAGAAAGGGGAACACTCATTTCGCCAATGAAACGTCAAGACTGCGAGCTCACCCGGGGGAAGCCACGCTGCGGGGGACACCTGCTCTGTGCTCCTGTCCCAGCCCGCCTCCGAGGCACCGGCCTGAGGCCCTGGTGAGATGGGGAGCCCGGGGTGTGGGGAGGGGACACATCTGCAGAGTCAGTAACCCCCACAACTCCAGGTGGACTCACACCGCCGCAATATTGCACACGCTTCTGGTGGTAGCTTGGGGCACAGGCGATCCCAGTGTGACTGTGCCAGGTGGAACTGTTTCCTCACTCTGTGCAGGCCAAGGACAGCCTGAGGGTGGAGCGAGGGCCAGGTGCCCTCCCGTTGCCCCTTGGAGGTGCCTGTTCTGGACGCAGCCTGCACTCCCACCATGCCATCTGGCCTCAGAGCATGGTCTCCCACCAACCGTGGGTCAGGGATTGACGCCCAGTTCCTCCAACCCCTGCGTAGTATTCTGTGAACTGCTGCGCTGGCTTTGTGGGTACCAGAGGGGAAGGAGTGGCTGGAAGAGTTTGGGAATGTCACATCTCCATGTCCATCTCTAGTGGAAACAATGGAGCCTCGGGCCTCTCTCAAGTACCACCATCCATCCTCTCTGCAGAGTGCCAGGCGCAGCAGTCATTCCAAAGCCCACGTGACAACAGAGACTCTCAGGCTCAACACCTGGTCACAGACGTGTCCCTGCTGCAGGGCAAAGCCCACAGTTGCATTACACTTCAGACCCCTGAAAGCCACGCCGCTCCACTCCAGCCCCACCCTGGCCCATCCACAGCCAGCATAAGGGGGGGCTCCTGCCCAAAGAAGGGTTCAGCTCACAGGTCAGACTCAGCTTAGGCTCAGCTGTGCAGCGCAGCTGGCAGGTGCCTACTCAGACCCTGAGCTTCTCCCAGCAGCGTTCGCCACCAGGTGTCGTAGAATAAATGGCGCCCAGACTAGCCACTGTGCCTGGAGGACAGGGCTGCCCTGCCTCTGTCTTGTGCCTCGCGGCATCCCCAGTCCTAACACAGCACCATGCACACCTGGGTACCAAATAATTGTTCATTACAATGGTGAGTCGGGCAGGGAGAGACTGACTCTGCTCACTGCACCCACCGCTAGACGTTTGCACTCACATTCATTGCAGAGCATCTGTATCCTAGAACCATGCAGAGCTGGGGCTCAGCGTCGTGGGGCCTGTCCCAAGAGCTCACAGAGAGGAGAAGAGGGACATGTCCCCCTGATGCGAACATTGCCAGGGTCGGTGGGGCCCTAGGCAAGGAATGAGGGGACCCTAGCAGAGGGCCAAGCCCTGCCAGTCCAAGTGTGCACAGCTGGGCTGGGGGGCTCCAGCGCAGAGCCCCACCCTGGCGTTGGTGTGCAGAAGGGGCTAACACCGCAGGGCTGGGTTGTTCAAACTCTGCATGTTGCTAAGAAGGGTGTGGCCCTATTGGCGATTGGCTTCTAGGAGGTGAGTTCGAGGCCTTGGGATGCCCTGTCTAATTGGAGCAGTTCTGTTTATCTGGGGGCCTTAGGGCACATGGTCTCAGCATGGCCTCTGGAGGGCGGGAGGCTCAGGGCGGCCACGTGGACAGTCGGCCACACCAATGTGGCCGAGGCTCAGCTGAGCTGCCCTGGTTGGCCGCTGTCCTGTGTGTAGTCACATTGCCCAGAGAATGAAACGGCACCCCCGGAAGTCCACCGAGAGCGAGGACAGCCGGGCGCTGGTGCTTGGCTCCTCCTGACCCTGCCCTGTGTGCCTCTGTCCCTTCGCTGACCCTAATCTGTAACTTTTCCTGGTAATGGGCTGTCACTGGGAGGAACACAGCTTATCAGACTTCCGTGAATCCTTCTGGCAAACCTTTGACCTCAGAGGCTCGTAGGGAACCCTCGGAAGCCATTCTCATTGGGTGACACCAAGCAATGAGGAGAACCTGTCAGGAGAGAGGAAACCGGCCCATGGAGGCTTTGGGCAACGTGGCTGAGGCCCCCCCACCCCACCAGCATGGAGCCGAGGGCCCCGACCCGGGCCTCAGTGCTCTGGGCCTCAGTGCCCAGTTGTGTGGAGGGGGAGACCGCACCTGGGCCGAGCCCCTACGCCGTGTGCCCACTCCGTCCCCTCCCCAATGATCACAGAAAGCAAGGAACTCCAAACCACTTTCTCCAGGAACAGGCGCTGGGGGCTGCCAGGTGCCAGGCCCTGTCCTAGCTCTGGAGACTCAGCAGAGAACACAGCAGACTCCACCCCTGCCTCAGGGGAAAGAGTGATGGACAGTGAATAGCCAAATTACAGGGTTGAGCAGGGGTTCAGTCATGGAGAGAGGGGCAGCTGAGGTGTGGGTAGGGTGGCAGGGTGGGGGTACTACTTTAAATAAGGGGGTGTGGGAGGCCTCACCTGGAAGGCACATTTCAACACAGCCCTGGAGGAGGGGGAGCAAGTCAGCCCAACCGGGGGAGGGGTCTCCCGGGCTGCCCATAGCCTGAGAGGCAGCGAGCCTCCGTCAGGGGCTGAGGGTTTCACCCTTTCTTCTGCCTGCCGCCCCCACATCACTGCACACCCACTGCACCCCCACATCACTGCACACCCACTGCACCCCCCACATCACTACACCCCCATCACTGCATACCCACTGCACCACCATGTCACTGCACACACTGCACCCACTGTACTCCCACATCACTGCACATGTACTGCACCCCCACACCACTGCACACCCACTGCACCCCCATCACTGCACACCCACTGCACCCCCACATCACTGCACACCCACTGCACCCTACATGCCCTGTCTTTCTCAGATTGCCTCACTGGGCAAACAGCTCTCATCACGGGCAGTCTGCTTTGGGACCCCAGCCTCTGGAGGAGCTGCTTTGCACACTGCCCCTTTGCCACACCCTGCATCTAACTTTCTAAGGGCTCAAAAGAGACCCATCTACAGCACTGCCCTGCTACAGCCTCAGCCCCACAGAGCCCCCTCCCCCACGGCCCAGGCAGAACCCCACAGGCTGTTTCTCTTTCATTGAGGTCATTGGTAGCCACAAGGCCTTGCATGGGAGGAGTCAGAACCTGGCCATGGCAGCAGCTGGGACCTAGGGGTGTCATAAATGAGGCTAAGTTCAGAACACCTTGGGGAATTTGCCTGCACAGATGGGAGCTCAGCAGGTGTGAGTTTCTGAGCCCACTTTGCTCTAAGATGGAGATGCAGACCTGGCTGTCTAAGGAAGACCTGCCCCTTCTAGTAAGGGACACAGACAATAGGTAAATGCCCGTGGGATAGGATGTCAAGTGATGACCAGGGCCGTGGAGGAAACGGAAGCAGAGGGAGAGCACGAAGCAGGTGCTAGGCTGCATTCCTGCTTAGAGAGGTGCAGCAGGGAGGGCTCGTGCCTGAAGAGGGGACTCCTGGCGGGAGGGCATGGCTGCCCTGCTGCCTCAGGGGCTGCTGGCCCAGTGTGTTCTTCTCAGGGGCATTTTCTACTTGGCTTTTCATCGGGAAAAGGTCTGTGTCCCCTTTGTTGGTAGGGAAAGGTGACAGGTTGTATGTGTCAGCCTGTCTAGGCTACAATCCCCAGTGATCCCATCAAGCAGTCATCCACACGCTGCTGCAGGGTTTCTGTGCTGTGCTGCCCTTCAGCAGTCTGCTGACTTTAAGGAGACCACCCCAAATAACACAGGGGGCCTCATCCAATCCATTGAAGGCCTAAAGAGCAAAGGCCGACGCATCCCCCGAGAAGAAGCTCTGCCCCGGTCAGCCCCGGTCAGCCATGGGCTGCACCCACTCCCGCCTCAGGTGCCAGCCTGCAGGCCGACCCACAGCTTCCTGACTTGCAAACTCCGGCAATTGCATGAGCCAAGTTCTTCAGTCTATCAGTCTGTGTCTGCGTCTACCTGTCCGTCTACCTCCCCCACGCCTGTATCTCTCCCTGAGCACCGGCCGTCTAGCTAGCCGGCTTGCTCCCAACCGTCCATCTCCTATGGTTCCTTTCCCTGGAGCACACCAGCCTGCGGCTCTCAGGAGAGGGAAGCACCCAGGTATCGGCCAGCGAGAGCCTTCAGCCCCAGCCTATCTTCCTTCCGCTTGGGGCCACAGCACCCACTCACTCTCCCAGGAGGCCAGGGGAAGCCCCCAGCCACAGCCATGGAGACCCGAGTCCTTCGTCACAGCCTAAGGGATGAGAACATGGATGACAGTGGCACCAGACCCAAGAAGCCAGTGTCCTTCAGACTGGTATCTTCCAATGATGGAGGCCTGGGCTGAGCGCACTCTATGACTTTGTCACCGGACATGCAGTCTTCCAAAGGCCTGGGCCACGCCCCAATCACAGCAGCACAGTAAGAGCTGGGAGCAGGGGTCATGTATATGCGTGTGTGTATGAGTGTGTATTGTGTGTGAACATGAGCATGCGTGAGTGCATGTGTGTGCATGTGCAGTGCACACACAGCAATGAGTTCTGATTCCTCTTCAGAGGTGGCTCTTAGTGTCTGCAGCCACAGGGAAGGGGCTCCAGGATCCTGGGTTCCCCAGGAGACGAGCGGCGGTCAGCTGGGCTGGCCATGCTCCGTCTCAGCCTGCTCCCTGCTCTGCTCCCAGGCTGGGGCACTCCCGTGGCTGCTGCAGGAAGGGTGCTCAGGCCCTCGTGGGCCAGCCGACCCTGCCACATGCAGGATGGGCCTCAGAGGCATCCGGGCCTCCTCACGCCTGGACCTCCTCCTTGCTTGCTCACTCGGCCTGTGGCAGGTGTCTCGCACATTATCTGCCCTTGTCTTCCCACCATGGCCAGCTCTCTATGGTCCCCATGGTCCCCATGGTCCCCACTCCTTGGCCTGCCATCCAGGTCCTCTCTGCCGGGGCCTGCCCACCTGCCCAGCCCCAGGCACCGCGGCACCCTCTGCCCCAACCTCTAGCCACAAGGATCCACTTCCCAAAGGAATGTTGTGGGTGGAATCGTGTGCCCCTAAAAGGCATGTTTAAGGCCTTGCACCTGGCACTGGAAATGGAAACAGGGTCTTTGCAGATGTACCCAAGTTAAGACGACACCATAGTGGGAAGAGTGGGCCCCAAGTCTAAGGCCACGTGTCCTTACGAGAAAGTCATGTGGACACAGACACACGGGGAGAGTCTTGTGACAAGGGAGACAGTGTCCGAGGGAGAAGTCTGTAAGCCACGGACTACCAGGGCCACCAGGAGGTAGGGCAGCCAGGAGGGTCCTCCCCAGGAGCCCACAGAGGGAGCCTGGCCCTGCAGACCCCTTGGTTCTGAGTTTTGCGCTCTCAACGCTGTCCAGGATAAATGTCTGCTGCTTTACGCTCCCAGCTGGCGGTCATTTGCTACGGCAGCCCCAGGAAGCAAAGACAGAGTTTTCTGGAACTTCCAGGCCCTGGTCTCGCTCCACGAGGCTCCCCGGAGTGTTAGTCTACACTCCCCTTGTCTGCTGACTCTGTTCACAGCTACCTTCTTGGTGACACTGCGGACTGGGCTTCCCAACGGGGCCAACCCAGCACCCCACGCAGAATTCACAGAGCTGTGGACTCTGTGGCACCTGCTCCAAGCCTGATGCTGGCCCATGCCCTCCTGTAGCCAGGAACCATGCTGCGGACGTCGGCCCCCAAGGCTGGCCCAGAGTCTTCACCTGGCAAAGATGTGTCCAACATCTGAAGAGTGGGGTTTTGACATTTGCATAAGAGCTCCCTGACACTGAAGGGAGAGATGCCTGTCAGCCCAACAAGCCATAATGAGAGGCTAGAGAGTGGACGGGAGCCGACCACAGAGGGGGCTCTGCCCACTGACAGCACTGCCTGCTCTGCTTCTGGAGATATTGCCTCTAACCCATTTTCAAAACTGGCTCTTCCCACATTCATTCATTTATTCATTCATTCATTCATCCATCCATCCATCCATCCATCCATCCATCCACTCTTTAATTCATCCAACACCCATCTACTGAGCGCTGAGCAGGTGCCAGGCTCTGGGAGGCCCTGGAGACTCAGGGGTGAGCAAAGTCCCCAGCCCCGAGGGGGGAGGCCATCAGCCGACCAGGGATCAAACACGGGCATCTCGGCGCACGCCAAGGCACGGAGCTTCAGTGGGAGCTTCAGATGGGTGCAGCGGAGGCCACTGAAGTTTTGAAAGCCAGGTAATGACATCACCCATGAGCTGCTTTCAAAACAGCCCCTGGCTGCCGTGTGCAGAATGCACTGGAAGGAGGTAAAGTGGGCATGGGAACTCCTCTCCCCACCGATGCTGCCAGAGCCAGGCCTCTTCAATCCTGCCTAGCAGTGATGCACCAGCTTCCGGGTCCCTGGTGACCCTGTGCCAGAACCCACACCTACCCTCCCACCTCCCCATGACCAAGCCACAGCCTCCCAGCCAGGGGTGTTCCCTCCCCAAAGGCCCTTCTAGTCCTGCTACCGCCCAGCCATTGCCACTGCCGCTGGGTGACGTACACGCCTCTGCCTGGCATTCAGGACCCGATTCTGTCTTAGATTTCCAGTCTCATCCCCCACACCAGGATTCTTAGGCTTCTGCCTGCCAAGTTGCTAGAAGGTTCCGTGGGCATCCTGCCTCTGGTGTCTGCATCTCCCGCTGCCCCTGCCTGGAGTGCACACCCGCCAGCCCTTCCCGACCCCAGGGGAGAAGCCCCTCTTCTGGAGCCACTCCCTGCAAGAAGGTCAGCTCTCCTGATGGGCATCCCTATACCCAATTCCACGCAGCCAGGGTCCCTGTAGGCACCTGAGTCACCCCCTGGGCTGAGGGCTCCCTGGGAACACGCAGCTTCCCTCTCCTCTCCTCTCGGCCCCTCTGGCACGGGCAGATCCCCCCACTCCCACCCCCACCCTGCAGGCTCCCGGCCGCTGCCTGAGCCCTTACATTCAACTCAGCGAACACATATTTGTGGATGTTTTATTGATGGGGTGTTTGTTCTGGAAGCAGTTTCTGATGTTTGGTCATTAGCATTTGTGTTCCTCAGAATATTCCCTCTTTTGATGCTTTAACATTACAAAAATTAATAATCAATGGCCACAAGGAAGGTCGGCCGACATCCCAAGCAAAGTCTACCGTGTCTAGCATACAAAACCCCACGGGCCAGGAGCTCCACACCGTTTTTGTTAGAGGAATCAATGAAATAAAATGTAGAATTGACAATAGCTATCTCCAGGGCTAATTTTTTTTTTATGATGAACGTTTTGGCCCCATCCACTCAGAGTGCGATTTCTTCTTCATGATCTGAGCGACTGCAGCTTTGTTCCGTTGTTAATCCCGCCCTCACCCCAATCAAACCAGGTTCTCGAGTGGGAGCCTCACAGTGGGGAGTCAATTGCAAACATAATTAAGGCCCCTCCAGCCGGGACCAGTCTCAGCAGAGCCCCGTCTTAATGGGCTGGGGCCAGCGGGATGTGGCCAGGCCCCCCTGCCGCCTCCCACTCCTTCCAGCTTGAGTTTGCCCTCCTGTGTCCTTCCCAGAAGCGCGGCGTGTGTAAGAAACGTGCGGCGGGGGGCAGGAGGGGAGAGGATCTTTGTCCACTCCTGCCCAGGCCCCTCCTGGAGGGCAGCAGCCGTGCCCTTTGCCATGCACTTAGGCGTCAGAGCCACAGTCCTTTGTGATCTTTCCCTATTGCCACTACCCACCAGGCCTGCAGTGCCTGTCCCTGACCAGCTGTGGGCTCTCTGGACACTCCATACCATCCCCTCATTCCCCTTAGGAGGGGGAGCGTGCCATCCACCTCACCTGGCGCCCTGCTCCTCTGCCTTTCCTCACCAGTGAACTCCCGCTCAGCCATCACCTCCTCCTAGAAGCCTGCCCCGAATCCTCCCCAACACAAAGGGTAGGGAAAGTGGCCCTGTGCAGCCAGCCCCAGGCCCTTCCCTCTGTCCCGATGCATCCCGGACCTGTCTGTCCCTGCAGCTGTTTGGCTCTGAGGCCCCTCTGTGCCTGTAGCAGCCCAGGGCAGTGCTGGGGACATGAGCTAACAGTGCAGAGCGTTCCCAAGCGTCCTGGGCCACAGGCTGGTGGTCACAGCCCCCAATGCAGGCAGCACTCACCCCTATGCCACAGACCCCATCTCAGAGAGGTCAGGGTCCAAGTGCCAGGGAACAATGCCACTGAGTTGGGACCTGGGCCTCTGTCCAGAGGGAGGCCAGGTTCTCATCCACTGTGCGACAAGGCTTGGAGGGGCTGCCGGGGACAGTGCTGTGACCCCTTGGACCTAGGCCGGTGCAGTGAGATTCTAGCAAACCCTGTGCAGAGGCTGCCCACTGTGGGTGACTCCGCCTGGGCACCCTGAAGGTTGTATTCCACAGACATCACCTCCAAAGCAGGTGGGCTTTCAGGCCCAGAGACAGGAGCCTGACTGCCAGCCAGAACCAGCAGCACCAAGGGCCCCCCCTCCTCTTCCACACCCGCCCACTCCCAGGACAGGCCTTCGCTCAGAACCTGGGCTCTGTGTACGAGGGATCCACCCCAGCTCCCCCACTCCCCCCAGGGTCCTGGCCACTTTGCTCTGGGATGAGTCCAGGAACAGAGAATGGGGTGGGGGCGGCGAGCCTCCCTGCAGGTCCCCTGCTGATCTTCGTTCCACTCCCTCTTCATGGCCCAGCTGCCTGGCCTGCATCATATCATTTTAAATTGCCATTTAGAGCAAATTAGGGCCCAGACAGCCACTGCAGGTCTGCAGGCTTTTCTTATGAATTTATAAATGCAGGCCTGGCAGCGTCTGAGGATTTAATTGAAAAGATAATCGCAGGGGAGCACAGAGCCACCATCTCCCTGTGCAGGGAGACAGCCGCAACACTGCCCTTTGAGAGCGGAAATGTGCTCGTGAAATCTGAAGATGGCATCGGGCGAGGCAGGAGCTGAGTGAGCGGGGAGGTGGGGCCAGTGGTGAAAGAGGCAGGATGCTGGCCCCAATACCGGGCGGGTGGCAACGCTGGCCTGTTCCCACCCCATCTGTCCCTGCAGGAGCCCTGCCCTGGGTGAGAGAAAGATGCCCTCACTTTCCCTCACTGTTCCCTCCACCTAGAAATCTCCCTTGGGTCCCCCACAGGCAGCCTCCTCATTTGGGACTCAGCTCAGACCGTTCCTCCTGGCAGAGGCCCCACGTCCACTACGTCTGATATGGCACCTCTTGTCACTGCCCTGCCCACTCTCACCTGCCTCTTCCTCATCAATCTGACATCACTACCTGCAAGCATGAGATGTTTGCAGAGAACCCCAGGTCCTGAGCACTGTTTTAGGCAAGGATGTGGCGGCCAGCTCGTGCAGGTGGAGCAGTGGGTGGTTAATGGTTCACGGGCCTGCTCCCATGAGCTTGTGAGCTCCATGCAGGCGGGGGCTGGGGCTGTGGCTGGGGCTTTGCCTGTCCCCCAGGCTTAGTCCTGACTGTTCTTCAACTAAGCTTTTCCTCAGAGCCCTGTCTCTGTAGTCATCACCCAGACCATCACCTGTTTCTCTCCAATCACCGCCGAGACCATCACAGCAGCTACTAGGTTCTCCTTCCTAGAACAGCTCATACGGCTCTCCTTGGCCACAAGGCAGAGCCAACCTGTTTCCTAGAAGTTAAGGCCTCCATGAAGACCCCATGCAGCTGTCCATCCTTATCCAGCCTGAATGAATGGATGAATGAAACGATGGGAGGATGGATGGATGGATGGATGGGAGGATGGATGGATGGAAGGATGGATGGATGAATGGATTGGAGGATGGATGGATGGATGGGAGGATGGATGGATGGATGGGTAGATGGATGGAAGGATGGATGGATGGATGGGTGGATGGATGGGTGGATGGATGGGAGGATGGATGGATGGATGGGTGGATGGATGGAAGGATGGATGGATGGATGGATGGATGGGTGGATGGATGGGTGGATGGATGGGAGGATGGATGGATGGATGGATAAGTGAGAGGATAGACGTGTGGGTAGATGGGAAGTTCGAAGGATATGTAGATGGATGGAAGGGAGGATGTGAGGATGGATGGGTGGATGGACGGACAGATGGATGGGATGATGACAGGATGGATAGATAAAATGGGAGAATGGATGGAAGGGATGGGAGGGTGGGAGGATAGATGGGTGGGTGGATGGGAAGGTGGGAGGATAGATGGATAGATGAGAGAATGGGAAGGTGAATGGATGGGAGGATGGATGAATGGGAGGGGGGATGCATACATACATGGATGGATGGGAAGATGGAAGGATGGTGGATGAGTGGATAGACATAGTAACTCACTGTGTGACCCTGGGAAGTTCAATGAAACCATCTGGGCCCCCTTTCCTCATTTATTAGAAAGTGCTCAAGAAGGCCATGAACTTCCCTGGAGGACTCTGGACCTGCTGGCCCTGTGACTTCAGTGGATCTTCGTGGCCTTTGGCCTCCACTCTTCTTGCTTTATAAGAGTGCCCAGCATGAAGACCCACTGTTTGATAACAATTGCCTTCCCATCTGTGGTGACAAACGCTGAGGAGACCACTCGCTGTGCCACTAATCTCAGAAGCCTGTTCACCTCCCCCACTAGATGCCAGGCAGTGATTATTTTTAAACAGCCCTGTAATGAGAAGGAATGAAATTCTTTGCAGGGGTTCTCAGCCGTGGCTGCAGATCAAAATCACCTGGGGAGCTTTTTAAACAGACACAGGGGCTCCACTCCAACCCAAATTAATCAGAATCTCTGGAGGTGGGGTCCAGCCTTCATAATCTGTAGACCTGCCCCAGAGACTCACGTGTAGCTAGGACTGGGGATCTGTTGGCAAGAGACGTGGAAGCCTCGGCGGGGCTGGAAGGAAGCTACAGACTCAGACATGCATTTTGAGAGCAGGCTCTGCCTGGATAAACAGGGCTCCTTTTGGAGGTTCCGATACGTCACCTCCTGCTCTCAGCCTCCCAGGGAGCCTGAGGGAAGATCAATGAACCGCACGGCTTAGAATTAGGGTAGCACAAAACCAACCAATGCATTCCCAAAGCACTGAATTTCTGGGAGAAAGAACGTTTGTGAGCACTGTCTCTGCATTCTGTTTTCCAGTCCCTTGCTATGAGGTACATTATTGTCATCCTCACCACCACCAACACCACATCACCATCACCACCATCACCGCCATGACTATCGTCACCATCACCGCCATCGCTATCACCATCACCACCACCACCATCACCACCATCACCACTGCCATCATCATCACCATCGCCACAATTACCATCACTTCCATCACCATCATCACCACCATCATTGCCATCACCACCATCACCAGGACCATTACCGCCACCATCACCACCACCTCCATCACCATCACCACCCCCACCACCACCATCACCACCGTCACCATCACCTCCATCACCACCACCACCATCACCACCACCTCCACCACCATCACCACCATCACCATCACCATCTCCCACCACCGTCACCATCACCATCTCCCACCCCCGTCAGCACCAGCAGCACCGCCAGCCTCACCATACTCACCATGTCTTCCCCCTCGTTGTCAAGCTCTGTGTTAAGCACTTTAGGAGTGTTCCTCATTTCTACCCCCCACAACAACTCTTCAGAGTAGTGCGGTTTACTTTTCCTATTTTACAGATGAGCACACTGCAGTTCAGAGAGGTTAAGTGACTTATCCAAGGTCACACAGCCACCAGATGTGGAGCAGGGAGTGAAACGCAGAGCTGCCTGACAACAGATATGGTGTTTTGGATAGGAAGGGGGAGATCAAATGCAATCTCCAGACCCAAACCCCTGAATGTCAGAGAACATCCTCACCTTTCAAAAACCGAATCTCCCCCACACAACGCTGATGATAAGGGTCTGTCGACAGACGAAGAAATGGTTAGGATGCAAGACAAGCAGCTGGGACCAGAGAGTGCATTTCAGCTGACCAAGGTGAAGCTGGGTGAGCTGAAACGCAAGCCTTGCTCTTGCATTGTGAAAGCACAGAGCATTCGTTCATTCATTCATTCATTCATTCGCTCCGTGTATTAACGCATTCGACAAACCTTTTGCAAGTGCCGCCACTGCATCCAGAACTGTGAGGCTTCTTGGCTCTCCCACAGGCGGAGAGTCATCCCCACCCTCCATTCTATGCACACATCTCCTTCCAGTGCACTCTTCTAAAACAGCTGCTGTATTCCAGGCCCTGAGCTGATCCCACGGGTGCTGTGAGGACTGAGGCGTGGGATGAGGCGGGTGGGACCAGCTTGGTTACAGCCGTGCTTACAAGGCTTTGGATGCTGCAGGACTCGGTCACCACCACCAGGGTTGCGACCCATGGTGATGTTAACAGTGATAGCTCCGTACCTGGAAGGAGGATGGTGGAGCCCCACTGAGACCTGGGGCTGTTCACCTGAAGCCTTGTGATCAGTTCTTAGGGGTAACAAGGAGAACCACAGCACGCTCAGAAGAGGGTGGCAGAGTGATGTGGGGGACAGAGAACAGCCGTGCCTTGCAAGGGACCATTGAGACAGACACAGGCGTGGGAGCTGGGGGCACTGAGTGAGGACCTGCTGCCATCCTCATGCCTTGGTGTGGTTCCATGGGGCAGAAAGACACAGATCTTGCTTCTGAAGCCAGGCGGGCAGAGCCAGCCCCTGGGCAGGAGCCCACTCAATCCCAAGCCGGCAGCTAACTCCTGTGATAAAGAGGCCAAGGGGCTTGACCCTCCCGGGCCCCACCAGCAGAACAGACTCCTGAGGGGTAGAAAAGTACCCAGGAAACTGCAGAGGAAGCCTTGTGCTGGGACTGGCTCTGGGAGCCACGGCAGCCAGGGCTGAAGAGTATTTTGGGGTTCAGCCTCTCATTTTGTGACAGTGGTAGCTGAGACCAAGAGCTGGGTGGCATCTCCCCCAGAGGCCAGAGCTGGAACTGGAGCCCAGGGCTGACGGAGCCGGAGCCCTGCCTCCTTCAAGATTCAGGAGGCCTCAGAAGCTCAGTGCAGGCCCCACGGAGCTACTGAGCCACACGCACACACAAGACCCACCCATGTCCAAAGAGAAAGGCAGCAGGGTGCCTGCCCCGGGTGTTTAGGTCCTTTCCTGTCCCGCCCTAACAAAGCACATGGTAAATAAAGGTCAAGTGACAGTGTGCGGCGAGTCTGGGACCTCCCAAGGGCCTCTGCCTCCTAGCACCCCTGGCCCAATTCTGGGACTACTTCTCAGGGAATTGCGCAGGCCAGAGAGCTGGGAGTCTGCCTGGACTTGCCTCTCCCACACCCCATGTGTAGTGGGCCATCCACGGTTCTGCCTCCCACCTGTATGCCCTGCTCCCTGGGCTCAGTCCTCACCAGCTACCACCTGGGCCAAGGTGGCCACCTCATACAGGACCCCCGCGTTTCTGCCGCAGCCAGAGAGAGAGTGGGGTGTGGACTTGAAGCCAGGTGGCCGTGTGCCTGTGTTACAGACGACGCAGTCTCCAGAACTGGCTCGCCAAGCTTTCTCTCCAGGCACCCCCCCGCCCCCCCCCCCCCCCCCCCCGCACCAAGACCACATTTCCCAGCCTCCTTTGAGTGGGGTGTGGCCACGTGACTGAGCTCTGGCCAGTGGAATGTGGGCAGAGTCCTGGGTGCCATGGTGGACCAGCCATAACACCCTCCCCTGTGGAATCCCACCAGCCTCTTTCTGCCCCCTGGATCTGGAGGAGGGCAGAGTCACAAGGAGGCAGGAGCCTGGGCCCCTGAGTGACTGTAGGGGCATGAACCAGACAAACTCCCACCCCCACCTGCCCTGAGGGTCTCATCAGACTAGGACAAGACCAGGAAGCACCTTTTGGTTTGTGGACGTTCGTTCCAGCAGAAGCCCTCAGAGCATGCTTGCCCATTTGTATCCCTTTGTGTGGAAAAAATGTGGAGAGAGGAATACCCACCATGTGGATAGCAGTAGTCTTCAAGCTGTGACATTTGGGGCAATTAACAAAAGATTTCTATCAAGCTGGAGCCCCAGGTCCCCACCCTGCCCCAGCCCTTCTACCTTGCATAGTTCTTTGGCCTCTGCATGTCCGTTTCCTCGTCTGCTAGACGGGAATGATCAGAGAACCCACCTCCCAGGGTCATCATGGTTTATTCCCCCTAAGCCCTTATCCCCCACACCAAAAAATGGCAGCTGCTAACAAGCCATGCCTTGTCTGGGCTGTGTCCTAGTCACCATCTTGACGGAAATCACATACTAACCTCTTGTACATGTGTAACTATTAGAAGTGGGGAAGCCGTATTGCCCCTGGTGAGTAGGACCATGTAGGAATTTTTTTCTTTTCATTATTTTCTACATGTTTTATAATGCCTACGTATCTTTATAAAGGAGAAAAAACAAACTTAAAAGAAAAGTGCATGCATGCATCTGGCACAAGCCCTTGGAGAGGGAGACGTGTTACTATGAACACCAAAACCAGCAGAAAGGAGACGGCTCCAGCTCCTGGCTCCTGGCTCCTAAGAGCGCCTGTGCCCACCCTGGCGCCTCACGCAGGGAAGCCTGTCGCCTCCCCGCCACCGGGAGAAGCCCACTCACCCTCCCCTCCCCACCAGCTCCCACAGCAGCTGGGATGAAGCCTGAATACCACACATTTTACATGTAAAGAAACTCGAAAGATGTGTGCCGTTCTGCTAAATTAAAAAGGAAAAAATGCTATTAACAATGCCAAGACAAATGGCAACCACTGAGATTCAATATTCATGCTCTGGCGGCGCCTGAGGGCTAAATGCAGGAGAACACTGCCACGGAGCAGAGGCCTCCTGCTCAGGGCTGCCTAGTCCTCCCACATCCACTCGCCCCAGTGGAGCTCCCCCAGCCCTTCTTGCCCCCAGCAGCCATGGGTATCATTTGCCTCACAAGAAGCTAACACTGTCCTCACTTCACCACCATAAAAGCCCAGCAAGGGGGCTGCTTTGTCATCCTCATTTTCTAGAGAGGTGACATAACCTGGGCAGAACCCCCAGGGCTTGGGGCAAAGGTCAGGCCACCACATGGCCTCAGCCTGTAGCGAGGAGCTGCAGTGGAGGCCTGGCTGTGCTGGCGGGACCCGTGGCAGGAGCCGGCGGCTTTGAGAAGGAAAGCGGCACTGCCCACCTCTCCCCCTTCCCCAGAGGTGTTTCTCAGGCCCCTCCCCCTGTGCTAGGCACTGTCCCGGTGCCTAGCACACACAAGTACATTCCAGAGTGTCAAAGTGCAGAAGTCTGGACCAGTAGGGATATTTGGGGTGAACTTTCTCTGTCTTTTTGTCATTGATCCCAATGGGAATGGTCACAGGACACCGTTTCTAGGGATCCCCCAAAAGTGCAGTGGCCCCTCGTCCTACCTTTGAATGGGTACAAACTCTCCTCCTAAAATAATCCATTCTTGACGCAACACACACCTTCCTAGACTACAAACCTGAACACATAGCCCTTCTCTGCTGCAAACCCCTCCCAGCTCCCTTCCCGCCAGGGCTCAGCCCAAGCTAGTTAGCACGGCATTCCAGGCCCTGCATCCACCAACCACCCACTCCCACCAGCTCTCCGCAGGCTGCAGCTCCCATCTCTCTGAACAGACCACAGCCCCTCCCTCAGCATCTGGAGCTCAGGCTGCAGCCTCTCTAGAGGGCCTTCTTTTTCCCTTGGTGAACTTCTATTCATCCCTCCATGCCCGTCACAAAAGATCCCACCTGTTCCACCCCCATGGAGCCTTCTCTGGCTTCTCCAGCTAGAGTTAGGGACTCACTCATGGGTGGTTTGGCACGTTCTGCAGGTTGAATCCCAGCACCTGTCACCCAGGTGACGTCGCCTGCTGGCGAAGCTGCCTGCTCCTGTATGATGGAAAGGCTGACAGGTGTGCTCCTTCCACGGCAGCATCCAGCTCACTGCCAGCCCAGGGTGGAAGCTCCACGTGTGCTTCCTGGTGAATGAGTTCACTAATACTTTGGTTCACAGTCAGTTCCAAAAACCAAATAAAGAAATGAGCCGCTTTGCCAGTTCTCCATCCACGCCCCAGACTCGCCAGTGTGGGGGCTCAGGGTGACTGCTTGAAATCAGCGGCCTCCACCCCTCCCCAGTCTCTGCTACTGCATCTGAGTTCCCAGTGTGACAACTGGGAAGCCAATTCCGTGCCAGTCCAGTGGGCATCAGCATGCAGGCGGCGCAGGGCTCCTGCTGAAACACTAATCAGGGCCGTTAGCATGCACTGCGCGGCGCTCCGGAGGGAGCGGTGGAGGAAGTGTGCCCAGCTTTCCTCCCCCACCACTTCCAAATTCAGTGAGTACAAATCACTGATGTTATTTTTCCACTAAAGTTAAGCAACAGATTGCTTTGCCAGCCTCCAGCACTGATTGTTTTAACAGGGATGTGGAGAAGGATACAGTCTTTTCCAAGGATAAGGGTCTGTTCCCAGAGGCCCTGCAGTCGAGAGCTTCCCTACCCCAACCTCCACCCCCAGGGATTTTCAACAAACAAAACTCACACCTCCACTCTGGGAAGGAAACTTTCACTAAGCACCTACTGTGTGCTGGCATCTCCTTTTTAAATCCTCTTTCAGAATACAGGAGTGACACTTCAGGAAGGCCAAATAACCATCTCCTTCCTATCCCCAAGGTCACACAGCTGGACCATGTCCAGTTTCGAAACCGGCTCTGACACCACAGCCCCATTTTCTTTCCTTTTTTTTTTTTTTTTGAGACAGAGTCTCACTCTGTGGCCCAGGCTGGAGTGCAGGGGCATCATCTTGGCTCACTGCAACCTCTGCCTCCTGAGTTCAAGCGATTCTCTTGCCTCAGCCTCTCGAGTAGCTGGGATTACAGGTACGCTCCACCACACCCACCTAATTTTTGTATTTTTAGTAGAGATGGGGTTTCACCGTGTTGGTCAGGCTGATCTTGAATGCCTGACCTCGTGATCTGCCCGCCTTGGCCTCCCAAAGTGCTGGGATTACAGGTGTGACCCGCCGCTCCCAGCCCCATTTTCTTTTTAGTAACAGGCTATGCAACAAATCCTATAACACGGAGCAAACCCACCAGCCCTCCCTTAGCCCCGCAGTCATTCACTCAGAAAGGCTTCCGAGCATGGTGGTCAGGAGCAGGCTTCGGGGCCAGGCTCCCCGGCCCACTGCCCCTTGATCCCTGGGCTCTAGACAGTCAGTGACTTAGTTTCCTCACCTGTACAATGAGGATGATAACAAGAAAACCGAAGTGGAGGGGGCGTGGTGGGGCTGTTGTCACACTGAGAGCTGAGATACAGTGGCAGAGGCCAGGGAGGTGGGGGTGGGCAGCGATCTCAAACAGGCTCCCCTCAGCCCCTACATTGGCGAGCCTGGCACACGGGATGGAGAATTGCCCAGCGTGGCTCATTTCTTTCTTTGTTTTTGGAACTCACTGTGAAATGTTAAGAGCAGGTTGTGAGCACGCCCTCTGCTGAGCACACTGTGACCGCAGAGAGTGAGTGCGCACAATGTGCGACTGTTACCCATTCCGTCCGCAAGTGTGCACCGGCTTCTTCCACACGCAGGCGCTGGGACCCCCGCTGGCCTCCTTTATTCACTTAGCTCCCCCTGGGTGCCAGACCCAGAGCCAGGGGCTGAGGTCACCAGGACGAGCAAGAGGCTGCGTCCCTGGAAAAGGTCACTCTGACAGCAGAGGGCACTCTGGAAACAGGTCACAGCACCAGCCATGCTGGGAGTGTGTGTGTGGCCTCCAGGTGCACCAGGAGGGGGAGGAATCCAGGCTTAGAGCCAACGTCTCTAGAGTACGCTGAGGGCACTGCCTGCTTTTATCTGGGCTCCTGCACATCAAGGACCCTTGACCTACTGCGGGCCCATCAGAAGCTTAAAACAAAGGCCAACGTTCTCAGTCCCGCTCTCAGCCTCCCGAAGCCCGTCTTTAGATCCTCATGCTGCCCTTCACCTCATTCTATGGATGAACAAGCTGAGGCTCATGAATGTATGTGATTTGCTCACATCTCCCGCTCATGGGGAGGGATCTGGGATTAAAGTCCCAGGCTGACTCCAAAGCCTCCCCATCCACCTGCCCCCATGTGACGCACGGGGCAGGAGAGCTGGTGCCCAGCACAGCCTGGACAAATGGCAGCTGGCCTCTGTGCCTCAGAGCCCAGGGCAGAGCGCAGCACACAGGCCAGGTTCCGAGGCACTCTGGGTGGCTCCCCCGGCGTCCTCTCCCCGACACTCACTTGTACTGTGGCTTCTCTTGAGAGTTCCATTAATTCCTTAGGAACTTTGAGCACAGGGACAGGTGAACCTGATGCGGTACCTTTCAGACTCCAGCTGTGGCCATGGGACAGCAGAGACACTGAAGCCGGCAGGGCGGCACCTCCCAGGTGTTTCTGGAAACTCCGGGGGCCTAGTTAACATGCAGGTGACAGGTGGGCAGGTGTGGGCGGGGCTTGACGTGTAGGTTCCCAGGCCACATTTTGGGCAGCAGGGGTTGGGGAGCCAAGCAGGGGTCAGAGGTGAGGCACCCAGAAGGCCCTGCCCAAGCCTCTTGGCTGTACCCCGAGGATGGCAGCCAACCACGGAAGGGCCGGGGAGAGAGCTCCCCGCTGGGTTTCCTCGGTCACTCCAGCAGTGGGGCTGCCGCTACGCTCCTCGGAGCGTGCGAAATGCTAGAGCCCCCCTTCATTTCTCATCCTGTCCTTCAAAATGTTCTGTTTGGGATGTGATTTTGTCACGTGCGTGAAAATTCCGCACAGTGGTGCCTAAGTCCACGCACACACGTTGCCCATGGGTGTTCGACACGTCCTGCCGCTGATCACACCGAGTGTGCGGTCACTGTGCAAAGGAGGCCTTGGTTCGGCCAGGCTGACAGCCCAGAGGTAGAGCTGGACGCTAGGCCATCCCCCGGCACGTGAGGCGGGACCTGGGGGAGGAAGGCGGAGGCAGAGGGGAGGAGGGAGGGGGCTCCAGCTCCAGGGCTGCAGGCATCCCCCACAGCGTCTTTCACGTTCAGAGATGGAAGCCAGTCCCGTTACGTGGAGGGAAAGAGAGAAGGCAGTCATTATTTTATTAAGGACAAGGAGATGAGATAATTTAATCTGGGGAGAGAGCATGTCACTGATCAAATCACCACGTCCTCCATCCTGACATGGCCTTTTCTCTAATGTGCTCTGACATTTGTGGCAGGGCATCTTGTAAAAGCTTCCAGAAAGCTTCAGGTCTGCCTGCAGCCTGGGCACTTCCGACACCCCCCGGGGTGGCAGGTGGCGAGGAGCAGCATGAGGATGATGGGAAGAGAGGGGAGAAATGAAATCCTTGGCGGAACGAGGCGGCTGTGTTAAGCGTGCTCCCATGAAACATTCAAGCTGCGAGCCTGGCCGTGTGTAGCGAATGCGCTGCCGCAGGCTTCGGGGAAGGCAACTGTGAGGTCACAGCAGGGTCATGGCCGCAGATGTGAAAATGCAACATCAGGCTGTCAGGCGGCCGCTGAAAAGTGACCCTATGGGACACCCAGGATTAGGGAGCTCGGCGAGTTACTCCCCCAGATCTGAATATCCAGCCAAGTCATATCCCCTTTCCCTCCAAATTCCCACTTATAAGAAGCTAATCTTGCCAAATCTTGATCACACAGCTCTCGGCCCGTAATTCTGACAGACCCGGAGCTGTTCCCACAGACACGGATGTCGCTCCAGCCACGGAAACTCACGTGGGTCTAAGCCGCCAGAGGGCCTCAGAGCAGCCCTGGATACAAGGGCATGGGGCGGGTACACTGGAATACCCCAAGGCTGCGACTCCAGGCTGCCTTTTGACCACAGGGCTGCTCTGAAGCTGGGGAGAGCGTGGCACCCCAATGCATGGCCTCAGAAGTGTGCAGGGGGCCCTGGAAGCTGCATTGGCCCCCGACTGGGGTTGCTGGTTAGTGCCCAGGTGGGCCAGGACAGGAAGCTGTCAGCACGGGGGACCATGTCCTCTCGGGCTTAGGGTACCGCGTCCCTCAGTGTGAGGACCCCGAGGTACCACTGCCTCATTTCCCTTGGGCCCACCCAGGATTCTACTTGCTGTCACCAGGGGATGGGGGAGTACTCTCACTCTATTGGCTGGCTCGGACCCTCAAATAGCACTGGGCACCATGTTGGGGAGTGGGGGCTGCTGGGTCACATGACAAGGTGGAGGAGTGCCAGGCCCCACAGCACTCAACCACCCTAAATGCCCCTTGCCTACCAGGCTGGATGCTCAGGGCCACTGGGCTCTGCAGGGGTGGCCCTGGGTGACATGAAGGACGTGGTCCCCCACACCACCCGCTGTGCCAACGCTCCCAGCGGCTCCTTGCCTCTCTCCCTCCCTGCCAGGGGCAGAGGCTGCCCGTGTACTTCTCCCCAAAGTGGACAGCCGTGGCTAATGCCCTCCATGTGACCGGGCTGGCTTCACAGGACCCCCAAGGCTCCTGAGCCCAACCAGGTGACGTCCCAGAGGGTGATGGCAGCAGGGCTGGCCCTGGAGAGGCTTGTCCAGAGATGGGACACTTGAGGCCATGCTGGGAAGTCCTCCTGGGAACTGTGAGGCCAGAGAGACCAGTGACCTGGACACTCCAGGCCAGGCCAAGATGGATGCCTGGGGAAATCCGAGCTCCAGGAGGCGGTGGCCTCACTTCCCAGGGCCAGGCCTTGCAGCACCATCATCTCGTGGGCCTCACTAACCTCCCGGCCAGGCCCGTCACAGGTGTCACCTTATTCAACTCTCATGTCCACCTGGGAGAGAGGAACTGAAACTGTAAAGCCCATTTTACAGACGAGGAAACTGAGCTAGGCCAGGGCTCAAGTTCACAGCCTCAATACTACTGCCTTTCTGTGCATGCCCCCCACCTCATGTCTCCATAGTACGAGGCCTACTATGTGCTTGGGGTTGGGAGAGATGCCTTCTCCACAGCAATACTGGGGGTGCATAGGATCCCCCTCTTCTATAGCTGAGGAAACAGAGACTTGGAGAAGGGTGGAGAGACTTGCCAGGGGCCCACAGTGGGGCGGGAGGGCTTGGGTCTGAGCCCTGTGTGGCTGGATGAGTCCAAAGCCGCACCGTCTTCACTGCGCCCTTCATCTGCAAGCACACAGAAGAGCAGGCCGCCTCAACTAACCCAGGGGAGCAGCATCAGGGGAAGGTGTGGCCTTTGCCACACAACACAGGACCTCGGCAGGCTTCTCTCTGACCCCTCCATGCACCCCCTGCCAGCCCCCCACACTCTACCAGGCCCAAGCCAAGGCCCCCCCAGGCAGCATGGGAGCCTTTGCACATGTCGTCCCTCAGCCAGGTATGCGCTTTCCTCCTGGACCCAAAGGCCACCTTCTGCTCATTCCTTATGCCTTCATTAAGCATTGCCTCCTCCAAGAAGCCTCCCCCGACCCCTGGGGGACACCACCACTGCTCCCTCTATGGTGCCTGGGATCCTTGGGGTGGCCTGAGCCCCAGGCTGTCCCACAGGACAGTGGGCTCCTCCTGGCCGGGAGCCAGTCTCAGTCACCTGAGTCTTCTGTCCAGCTTTGGCCCTAGAGAAAGGACACTCAGGTCGGGTTTGATGAGTGAATAAATGAAAGCGAAATCATCCCACATCAATCTCATCATGCAAAGGTGTTTAACAAGTTTTAAGCAGCAGGAAGTCTTGTCTAAAATGGAGTCTAACCCGGAAGTGTGATGTATAAGAAGTGAAGCGTGAACGTCAGGCTACTTGGTTTGGGGGAATGGGGACCATGAAGGAATTCTCCTTGGCTTCCCCACGTCCTCCTTAGCTCAGGGGCCGCCAAAGGGCTCAGGGGAGCACAGCTGGAAAACTACTAGCGCTAACACAAAAGACCAGGCCTGCACCCAGCCCTGCTCCCACAACCCTCAGTGTCTCCCTAGTACTTACAGCAGTGAGTACCGTCTCCCTGCCTCCAATCTACAGCCTGTGCCGGCCTCTGACGTGAAACTTCCCTGCCAGCCCTGCCTCCCTCGACCCACAGGAGGACTCAGCAGTGCAGGGCCTTCCCGGGCCTTGGTGGGTGCTGCCCACAGATCTCCTCTCTTCCTGAAAGACCCTTCCCTCCCTCGAACTTTTCTCAGAAGTATCACCCATGGTGCCCCTGAGGGGAGCTGGGCACCCACTCAACCAGGTCAGTGGGCGGTTTTGTTTTAGGGTAACCAAGACATCCTGGAAACTGCAGGCCAGATGCCCCCGCCTCATGGCCTCTCGGGCTAGCAGTGTGGACGCCCCTACCCTGCGGCCTCTCGGGCTAGTGGTGTAGACGTCCCTGCCCCATGGCCTCTAGGGCTAGCGGTGTAGACGTCCCTGCCCCCGCGGCCTCTCGGGCTATCGGTGTGGACGTCCCTGCCCCCTTCCCGCGGCCTCTCGGGCTATCGGTGTGGACGTCCCTGCCCCGCGGCCTCTCGGGCTATCGGTGTGGACGTCCCTGCCCCCCCCGGGCCCCCCCCGCGGCCTCTCGGGCTATCGGTGTGGACGTCCCTGCCCCCGCGGCCTCTCGGGCTAGCGGTGTGGACGTCCCTGCCCCGTGGCCTCTCGGGCTAGCGGTGTGGACGCCCCTGCCCTGCTGCTCTCCCTGACCTCTCCACAGACCCAGCAGGCAGCTGTGTCAGCTCAAAAAACTGAACCTTCCAGTTTCCCTTTCTGGCCTCTTCCCCCAGAGGCCATGAAGCAGAGCAGCTCAGGCAGACACACAAAAGGAAAATGCCACTGGCGCGTCCCTGGTGTGACCAGGCCCTCTGGCCACGCTTATGTCTGTCAGCTTGCCGCAGCATTCCCCTGGGGCACGCGGCTCCCTGGCCAAAAGCCATTCGGGGGGCCGGGTGCTGCTGTCCCTCCCCACCTGTGGCCACGGCCTCTGCCTCCGGGCCCGGCTGTGTGTCCTTTCGGGAATAAAGTCACCTCAGCCAGCACTGAGGCCATCTACGTGAGATGACAGGCTGGGATTCAGGCCCAGCGCACAGGGCTGGGAGGACAGAACAGCCTTCGGGGAAAAGCTACCAGGTGGCAGGGACTCTGCCCCGGGGCCTGCTGTGTGCTGCTCACTCCGTCAGTAAATCAACATGCATTGCTGATACCTACCGTGTCAACAGCAGGGACGGACAGAAAGGTCTCCGCCTGCACCGCACCCAGCGCCAGGCTCCGCCTTCACCCCGTCCTCCTCTCTCACCCATCGTCACAACCCTGGAGGTGGCTGTGTGCACCCAACTAGAGGTGAAATGGAGCCCGGAGCAGTGAAGCCTTGCCCAGGGCCAACTACTCCTAAATGCCAGGGCAGGGTAGGGCAGAGTTCTGCAGGCCCAAAGCCCACATCCTTCCCCTCCATCCAGATCGTCGAGAGATGACCCACTCACCCCTTAGCCCTGCCACAGGGGGACAAGCAGCAGCGCCGAAGGAGCTCTGTCTCAGCCGCTGCGCAGCAGGCCTCTCTGTCCCCATCTCCTCTGTGCCCACAGCAAAAGTCCAAGTGTTGCTCTTGACAGCCCCTTCCTGCGCTACCCTCTCTCCCAGGCCAGGAAAGAGCTGCTGGTCACAGAAGCCACCTTCTTCCCCAAGCATCCCCTAAGCTGAGTTGCTGGTCACAGAAGCCACCTTCTTCCCCAAGCGTCCCCCAAGCTGAGTTGCTGGTCACAGAAGCCACCTTCTTCCCCCAAGCATCCCCCAGCTCTGAACACTGCGGTTGTCCTCAGGTGGGGGAGGGACAGCAGTACCCAGGCCGTTTTAAGTTCTGGTCTCAAAAGAGGTCCTCTCCTCCTGCCCTGCAAGCTTATGGGTGGGAAACAGAGAGGAAAAAAATGCATGTAAAGGCGGATGGGCAGCTGGTCCCGAATATGAAACACAGACCAGCTCTTTGGTGGCTGTGATTTCCCTCAGCAGAAGGGAAGTGCTTCATTTGCATAATTCTGTTCATTCATTCATTCATTCCTGACCCCAACACGGAGCCCGCCCCCAACATGGCGCCCGACCCCAACACGGAGCCCGACCCAACACAGAGCCCGCCCCAACACGTCCAAGCTCTTCCACTCTGCCGGGCGCTGCTCACCTCATCCTTCCGGCAATCCTACAAGCCGAGTCCTGTTACCAACACATTTTACAGAGGCGGAAAACGGAGGCACAGAGAGGTAAGCCAGCTGCTGGGCATGGGGCTAGAGAGAGGACAGGACACTGCCTGTGCCCTCGGGGGTCCAAGTCTAAAACTGCATGCAGCTGGGGGTGATGTTCGTTTGGGCGGAAAGTGGGAAAGCATCACAGACTGGCCAGCACAGGGGAGGGGGAGCAGAACCTTCCAGGCCAGGCGCCGTGGCTCACGCCTATAATCCCAGCACTTTGGGAGGCCGAGGCGGGGGGATCACAAGGTCAGAAGTTAGAGACCAGCCTGGCCCATGTGGTGAAATCCCGCCTCTACTACAAAATACAAAAATTGGCCAGGCATGGTGGCTACTCGGGACGCTGAGGCAGGAGAATTGCTTGAACCTCGGGGGCAGAGTTTGCAGTGAGCCGAGATCGCGCCATTGCACTCCAGCCTGGGCAACAGAGCAAGACTCCATCTCAAAAAAAAAAAGAAGAACCTTCCAGGTGGAAGGCAGAGCGGGAATGAAGATGAGTGCTGTGGGGTGTGCACACAGGAGGAAATTCATGGTGTTGGGGGGCGGGGGGAAGCTGTGCAGAGCCGGCAGCTGGGGAGAGAAGGCACCAGATAGGGCTGGGTCACACTGTGAAGGGCTCTTCCTGCCTTGGCCAAATGTGCCCTCGGAAAAGCACGTCAGGCGATCTCGCTCTGTCCTGGGAGGAGGAAGCTGCTGCCTGCCATGTGTGAGGTAAGGGGGAAGGAGGGGTGTGGATGTGGCTGCAGCTGGGCTGAGGCCCTGGGGGGCAGAGCCAGGAGTGGGGAGGAAGGCAGGCCTTCGAGGGTGAGGGGCTGCTGAGGGGCACCCATACTGCACCCTGCAGTCAGGCAGAAGGGGAGGCACAGATTTGAGAAGGGCTGTGTACACTGTTAGGGCTGGAGGGGGCCTTGCAGGCATCTCCTTCCACTGGACTCCTCCCAGGCAGAGGAGTGTGAAGCTCAGAGAGGCTGAGGCACCTGTGGGAGGTCACACAGCAATCTGGTAGTGGGGCCTCCTGACCTCAAAGCCAGTGTTATTCCCACTGCACCCGAGTGAGGCTCTTCTCTTCGAAGAAAGGAAGGAAGATCCGGTCCCCCACACCACCCTCCCTGGCACACCTCCTGGACCTCTACAGGACCTAGGGCTATTCCTCTCTGTCGCGGCCTCCACCCTACCTCCCAGGCCTGAAACAGTCGAAGCCCTGGGAGTGAGAACAGGGCACCTTCATCCAGCTGGGCAGCAGGGATGGGGCACCAGGGCCCCCCCGAGGGCCTTACATGTTTGTCAGCAGAACTCGCAACGCACACAGCTTCTTAGCAGGGCACGGGCTGCAAGGCTAGCCCACGGGGCAGGAGGCAGCCGGTGGCTCCCCCACCTCCCTCACACCCCTCCCAGATGCCCACACCACCAGCACCAGCGTTGCTGGCCAATGGGGCACTCAGGGCTGTGACAGGCCAGGGACCCAAGCACAGGCCACTCACAGCACAAGGCACGCCCTGCTGCCTCCCCACCTCCATGGCCCCAGCTCTGGCCTCCGTTTCACCTGGACAGAGCCTTCAGCATCCTCTCTGAGCTCCCTGCCTCAGTCTGGCCCTCACTCCTCTGCAGTCCTGCAGCCAGAGGGGTCTGGAACTCACAAAACCAGCCCAGTATGCTCCCACTCTGAACACTTCTGTAGCTCCCACCGCTCCAGCAGCAAAGCCCAAACTCCCTGTGGTGGCAGTTGAGGGTCTCAACCCCACCTGTGCCTGTGGGCAGACTACATGCCACACAGGCTTTCCATGCCCTGTGTGCCCACAGCACCTGCGTGGCCCAGTGGGGCGTGTCAGGTATGTAGAAGGCTGGTCCCCATGTCAGCTCTGTGCACTCTTCAGGAGCAGGTACTGGTGTGAGAGCTGGGTATTCCCAGCACCCAACACTGGGCTGACACAGAGGTGTGCACCGTGGATATCTGTCAGCTGTTAAGAGGGTGGAATCTGGAAACCATTTCCCCATCCCTTGATGGGAAACTCAGGCCCAGGGAGGGTAGTGGCTTGGCCTCAGGGTTCCCAGCTGGGGTGTGGCAGGGCCTCTCAGAGACCAGACTCCGCTGCTGCTGCTGCTGCTGCTGAAGACCTAGGCCCACACCCCAGGCCACTTCATTCATTCACTCACTCACTCATTCATTCATTCACTCATTCATTCATTCATTCACTCATTTATTCGGTTGCTTGCTGATTCATTCACTTACTCATTCTTTCACTCCCTCACTCATTCCCTCACTTCCTCATTCATTCATTCACTCACTCATTCACTCCTTCACTCAGTCACTCATGCATTCACTCACTCACTCTCCTATCCATTCACTTATTCACTCACTCACTAATTCCCTCATTCCCTCACTCATTAATTCCCTCATTGCCTCATTCATTCATTTCCTCATTGCTCTCTCATTTATTCACTCTCTCACTCATGCATTCACCCGCTCACTCCCTCGTTCACTCAGATTCATTCCATCTGCTGCGGACGGACACCGCCCATGTGGCAGGCCTCGTGCAGGTGCTGGAGCTCAGGGCAGCAGAGCCCCGGACACTGGGGAACATGTGAGAGACCGGTGCAGATGCACCCTTACACACAGCACCTACAGCCACACTGAGTCCTGCAGAGCAAGGTGAGGTGGGTGGGGGGCCTCACCTGGAATGGGGGCCTTGGCATGTGAGCCACAGTTACCCAGACATAAAGATGACGGGGCCCCCACCTGAGACTCACTCGTGATGGCTGACAACTTCTGGGTGCCTGGGGGCTCAAGAAAGGGCCGGGCAGTGGGTGTGGGGGCTGCAGCTGCCCCTTCAGCCGGGCAGCCATGTGATTATTTCCCTCGATCCTTTAACTCCTCCCGTAGCCTGGAGGGGGCATACACAGTGTCACTCCAGAGAGCCCAGCACCACCAGGCAGAGCTCAGGAGTCACAGAAGGGGTCCTTGAAGACCCTCCCAGCAAGTATTCCAGGCACAGATGAGGACACTGAGGCTGAGGCCCCAGGGACCGAGTGCCTGAGGCCACATGCAATCTGCAGAGCCTGGTCCTGAAGGCATTGGGGGCCTTGCCCACATCCATCCTGGGACCCTCCTTTCCGGAGAAACCCTGGCCAGACACAGGAAAACACACGGCCCCATGTGTCCCAGGGGCCCCATTGTTCAGGTTGTTGGAGGGTAAGCAGGAGAGCAAACGTTATTTGTTTAACTAATTTCAAGGATCAAGCATTTCCAGATGTCTCCCCCAGCTCCCACCCTCCCGCCAGCCCCAGGTGCATTCCTCATGAACCTCTCTGGGAGGGAGGGGGTGCTCTGAGGGGACCCTGGGCGCAGAGGAATGTCTGGCTAGCGGAGCTGCCAGGGGAGACGGCCGCTGGATTCCTGGAACACTGGAGCGATTTTCCAGGCCAAAGACAGCTAAAGACAGCACAGACTCTGTCTTCTGAGAAGCTGCTGCCCTCCGGGGCCAACATGGAAGAGGAGGATGTGGGGGCTCCGGAGAATCTTGCACAGAGCCAAGCCCACCCCACGAGAATCCATGAACAAACACGTAGCAGCCCCCAGCATCTCCCCGAGTGCCAGGTGCATCCTGAAGCCAGTGCTGGGTCACAGAGGTCCTGTCAGGCAGGGAGACAGACACAGCGTCACATGGTAAGTTCCCAAGTTCACCCATAGGTGGGAGAAAGCAAGGCTGTGTCTCCTGGTGAGACTACAAACTCCATCCTGGGCTATTGTGAAGGTGCTGGGAGGGAGGCAGGGGGAGGAAGGGGAGAGAAAGGAAGGGAAGGAGGGAGGAAAGAAGGGAGGGAGGGAAGGAAGGAAGGAGGGAAGGAAGGAAGGAAGGAAGGAAGGAAGAAGGGAGGGAGGGGAGGGGAGGAAAAGGAGGGAGGGAGGGAGGGAGGGGAGAAAAAGGAAGGGAGGGACAGAGGGGAAGGGAGGGGGAGGGGGAGGGAAGGAGAGGAGAGGAAGGGAGAAAGGGAAGGACTGAAGAGAAAGGAAGGAAGGGAGGAAGGCACGGTGTAGGAAGGCAGGCAGGAAGGAAAGAAGGAAAGGATAGAGGAAGGAAGTGATGGAGGGAGGAAGAGAGGGAAAGGAGAGGGAGGAAGAGAGGGAGGGAGGGAAGAAGAGAAAGAACAAAGGAAGGAAGGAAGGGACTGAGGGGGGAGGAGAGGAAAAGAGAGAGAGGGAGAGGGAGGGAGAGAGGGAAAGGAGAGGAAGGGAGAGAGGAAGAAGGGAGGGAAGAGAAAGGAAGGAAGGGAGGAAGGCAGGAAGGAAGAAGGAAAAGGATAGAGGAAAGAAGCGATGGAGGGAGGAAGAGAGGGAAAGGAGAGGAAGAAAGGAAGGAAGAGAGGGAGGGGAGAGGGAGGGAGGGAAGAAGGAAGGAAGGAGGGAAGGAGGAAGGAAGGAGGGAGGTAGGGAGGGAGGGAGGGGACAGAAAGGAAAGGAGATGCAATGGAGACATGCAAAGAGGAAGGAAAGGAGAGAGGGAGGGAAGGAGAGGAGGGATGGGGGAAGAGAAGGAATGAAGGAGGGAGGGAGGGAAGAGGAAGGAAGGGAGGAAGACAGGCAGGCAAAACCCTTCCTTGGACTACAGGAGCTTAGAGCCCGGCATTTCTGTCTGCCTGGCTGGCACAGGGCTCTGAGCACACCTTGGCCACGCTGGGTCACGCTGCGGATGCCCCTTGCCCTGCACTGCAGTTCCACCTCCGGGCACCACACCTTGCTGGCTTGCAGGAGACAGGGCCTGGAGCAGCAGGACAGTGCGGGGCACAAAACATGACTGTGCCTCAGAACGGACGCAGCCACCATGCTGGCTCTTCACAAAGTGGACTCCCGCCCATCTACGGGGCTGCGTTTCCTTCACTTAACACCAAGTGAGGCACAGAGCATGCCTCCGCCGGCCCCCAGCGTGAGCCCCGCAGCACATTCACGGCCGGTGACACAGTGGCACACGTGGGAAAACCGAGCAGGCACAGATGGGAAGGGAACGCAGCCGCCTTTGCGTGGAGGTCACGCTCTGGGTGGGAGGGAGGGAGAATCGGCTCTGCTGTGTCTACAGGGCTCCCCCTCTCAACAACCTGAGACACAGCTGCAGAGTGCTCCCCTCTGTCTAACGTCCTGGGAGGCACAGGCCCCGTGCCACCCTGTGTCATAGCTTGTTCATAACTGCAGTTTCAAAACGCTAGGCCCCATCTTCCAAGAGCAGCAGCCTCCTCAGGGTCCTGCCCCAAGCCTGAGCCTGGAGGACCCCCGTGCTCTGGCAGCCAAGTTTGGAGGTCCAAATTCCCAACACGTGGATGGACTTACTTGTCAGTTGCGTGTTTATCTCTCCCTGCAAAACAGAACCCCTTCCAGAACTGGAATAAAATCCAAAGAGAAAGTGTGGATCTCAAATGATCCATGTGCGCATATGGGCGTGATCGGAAGTCTAGATTCAGGTCAACCCTGGCTCTGAACCTCCCTAAGCCTCAGTGTTCCCATCTGTAAAACGGACACTATATAGAGGTTTTACCACATGCCGGGGACTTAGCCGGATGTTCTGACTTTTAACTAATAGGCAGTCGTAGGATCCTCTCTTTACACACAAGGCAAGGCACGAAGGCAGAAATCAGCTCACCCAGGCAGGGGACGCCAGGATGGCTGACCTCCTCTCAGCGGCCTGGGCCTAAGCACCCTTCCCCCCAGCTACCCGGTAACCTCCTTCCAGGGAGTTACAAGGAGGACGCAGCCACTTTCACAGCCTCAGAAGGAATCACTGCTGCCCACACCTTGATCTAAAACTTCTAGCCCCCAGAACTGAGCACACGGGGTCCTTCTGGGACCCGCTTCTATAGCTGAGAGATGTACTTGTCAGCAAAGGTGACATGGCTTCTCTGAGCTCCTCTGTGCCGGGAAGGCCAGCACCAGATGTATCTCAGCTCATGGTGGGTGAAGAGGTGAGCCAGGCTCAGAGCCAGCCTGGCTGAAGCGGAGGGAACCCTGATCTCTTACGTCCTGGGGCTTCCCCATGACACTGCATGAACAATTGCCCCTGGTAGCCACTGCTAAGCGATGCCTGGCACAGCTGGCACTCATGCTAGGGTGTACCCCTTGTGTGCCAGGAACAGGGGCTCAAAGGAGTCATGGCCCCTGCACTCATGCCCCGACTCCAGGCCTGGATCCCACCCCCCAGCACTGCAACGGGGCTGCTCAGGGTCACGCTGGGGACAGAGAAGCAGGCCCAGTCCCTCCCAAGGACTCAGGAAAGGCCAGCTGCAGGGCGGCCCCTCAGCAGTGTCATCCGAGTTGATTGGAACTGGGCATCTCAGTTGATTGGAACAATCCTACCGCACCCTGGCATGTACCCTATGGGTAGAATTGTGTCCCTGAAAATTCATGTATTGAAGCCCTAAGCCCTAGTGAGACCACCTCCAGCCCGATGCTGCAGATGCCACGGTGAGGTGCCATTGGAGGGGGGGGGTGCGAAAGCCACCCACAGTTCCTGGGGTGGGTGGGGCGTGGGGCCGAGGGGCCTGTGTCCCTCCAACTCACTGCGTGACATCAGAGGCTTACAGATGATCAGCTCTGCTGGGGAATAAGGTTCTTTCTCCCCTCGCCTCTCCCCTCTTCCCACCTCCTTCCTTTATCCCATGCCCCCAATCCCCCAGTCTGACCTCTTCATTGGCTTTAAGCTCAACCAAAAGGGAAGGGAAGGGAAGGGAAGGGAAGACAGGGAGGAAGGAAGGAGGGGGGGAAGAAATGAAAAGAAAGGAATAGAGGAGGGAGAGAAGGCAGAAAGAGAAAGAAATGAAAAAGGAAAGAAAGCAGCTTCGAGGATATGTGGCTCTGGCCTGAGGAACTGCAGGTGCGAGGGTGGGGTTGGGCAGGTGGGCACCTGTCTCCCATCCCTCTATTCCCAGGGCCAGTGGAGACGCTGCCTGTGGCCCAGGGATGACAGCTCCGACCACGAGAAGCAGCTGGGTGTCCCTGGGCCCCTCTGGGGTCCTATTTCTCCTGACATATCCAGCTCCCAGCAGCTCAGGAGGGTTGGGTCCACTATGACCCTGAGGAAACGTCACCTGACGGCTTAGTGACAGGGCCACAGCATCCTGAGCAACACAGCTTAGAGAACCGTTTCGGCCCTTGCCTCCCTCCAGCCTCCGTCCTGGCCTCTGTCCCACCCTGTTCTGCCTTCTGCTCCTGAACAGAGGCCGACGGGTCCAGCACTGACACTCCTCAGTCCCTCTCCATCCACGGGACCTGCTGCTGTGCCCCAGGCCTTCTCACACTCATAGAGGGCACCTGTGATCCCACATAGCCCAAATCCCTCCCTGGCAGCAGGCCTTGTGCTCCTCCAAGGACCCCCTCCCACAGCTTGGGCTGCGAATCCAGCAGCCCCCTCCAGACCCGGCTCTATCCCATCATCCCTGGCTCCTCTCCCCTAGATTTCCCCCGGGATGTCCCGAACCTCAGAACCTCAAACACCAGCCAGAGCCCGTGACTTCTGTACTTTTCTCCTCAGGTCTTGCCCTCATTGCCAAGTCCCAAGTGTCTGTCCCACAGCCCTCACCCTCACCATGTCAGTCCTGAGGTCCCCATCTGCCTGCCCCAACCCAGTCCTGACCTCTGGAAGAAGAGACAGCTGGCCCATCTCGCAAACTGGGGCCTCCCCTGACCCCTCCCTCTCGCTGCTGCCCACAGCGATGGCCCAGTCCCGGGTCCCTCCCTACACTCTCTCTGCTCCCCGCCCTGGGTCAGGCACCTGGGTGTTGCAACCACAGCCCAACCCGTCTGCCTGCCTGGGTCCCTCCTCCGGCTCATCGTCCGAGTGGCCCAGGCCAAATGTTTGGTGTGTCCCTGACTCTTCTCTTTCTCACACATGCCACATTCAAACCATCAGCAAATCCTGTTTACTGGATCTAACTTCAAGCAGATGCTGAATCTGCAGCCTGTCACCTACTGTCACCACCTGAGCCACCCCCTCCTCTAGACCACCACAGGCGCCCCTGACTCCTCCTCAGCGTGCTCCCTGCCTCCAGCCTTGCCCCAGCTCAATCCTTCTAGAAGCACCGTGGGATCATGGCAGCCCTCCAAAACCCTGCCATGGCTCCCCCACTGCCCTTGCAGGAACAGCCAGAGTCCACCCACATGGTCCCTCTGACCGTGGCACCTTCTGCTCCGGCCCCCATCACTCGGCTCAAGTCTCCTGGCCCCTGCTCTTCCTGCACCCACCTGCCACAGGACCTTTGCACAGGCTGACCTCACTGCTTGGTGCACACCAGGACACCAACATGATTCTCACAGCTCCTCCAAGCTTACACTCAAATGTTCTGCTGAATCACAGAGGCGTTCCCCTCAACACACACGCTCCCTTCCCCAGTCCCCCTTACAAGAGTTTCTCTCCCTCACTCATCTCTTTCCTCTGTATGGTAAATCTTATATGTGTTGTTTAATTTCTGCTTCCTCCGCTAGAATATAAGTTCCAGGAGTACAGGGTTTCTGTTTTGTTAACTCAAATATTCCCAGCACCTAGACTAGCACTCAGCACATAGAAGGCTCTCAGTGAATAATTGCTGAGTACGTGTATGAAAATAAAGCCAAATAAACATGGTACAAGCGTTTGCTTTTAGGATCTGCTTATTTCCCCTCTTCTAACAGGGAAGGAGGGATTCTGCCCGCTTCATGAGCCCTCAACCTTCCGTGGGGGATGAGACAGCCCGTTTACCTGTGGGTGAGGCACTCCCTGCTTGCTCAAGGGGCTTTTGGGGGCAGGTGGGTGCGTGGGGGCTTGTTGTATCCGGATCGGCCAGCAGCTGCTGCCGGGCGGGGGAGGCGAGGCAGGCACCTGCCCGCACTGGGGAGGACCCTGCGGGAAACCACCTGCCAGGCTTCCAATGCCTGGGGAGGAGCCTCAGACTCAGGAGGGAGGAAGCCAGGCTGCCCGAGGCGTTGGCTCATGGGAGACACTTAGCCAGCTCAGCACTCTGAACTTGTCCCTCCAACATCAAGGTGCTGGGACCCCAGAAGAAGGTCTCTGTATCTGGAGGTGTGGGCTCAAGGCCCCAAAGCCCTGAGTCTCCACACCTAAGCTTCTGTGGTCTCCGGTCCTGATGCCACGGAGCCTGGGTCTCTGCACCTTATGACAAGGCTAAGCTTTATGACAGGGCTTCTAAGTGCCTGGAGCTGGGGCCACTGTGGCTGGAAGTTTCTGTGCCTCTCAAGGTTTCAGGTTGTAGGGTCTAAGGAACTGGAGTTCTGGCTCCCAAAGCTCCCTGTGTCTCAGGCCTGCGTGGCCCAGGGAGCTGAGGTTCCAGGCCTGCCATCCTGGCTGTGGTGAAATGGGGGTGAAAGGGCCAAAGCCTTGGAACTGGGGGTAAGTGTTTGCACTCTCCCTTGGCTGGCATCAAAGTCTCCCTTATTCTCTCTGAAAGATACCCCTCCTTGAAGCAAGCTGCAGGCAGGCTCCATTCCCCCAGAATAATTATTTGGGGAGAGAGCCCCCCTCTTTGCTCCCTCCTCCCTGGCCCCAGGCTCCAGGTCAGGGTCCCACCCACAAGGTGGCCTCCTCCTGCCCTCCCTAACTCCATTGTCACCAGGCTCATCTTTACTTGGGGGAGAAAATGTGAATACCTTTCATGTAGCTTTTTGAAATAAATGGCGTTTACCAAAAAACAAAAAACCAGCCAATGGTAGCATTTGTTAAAGTGTGGGTGGAGGATGAACGTCTGTGATACCATTCTCTGCATTTTCTGAAGGGGTGAAATCAGAGCCATGTGGAGCAACCAGCACTGACAACACGGGTGGGTGACAACAGCTGGCATGGCCACTTTGGAGAAGTCCTGGGGGATCTGCTCAGCACACACCCACCTGCCCCACAGGTGCACACCCTACAGAAACGAACGTTCTGCACACCATCTGACATCACCAAGACATTCAGAGCAGTCAGGTTTGAATAACCCCAAACTGATAACCCCAAACTGGAAACCACCCCATGCCAGCCCACAGTGGACCAACAGATTGTGGGAAAACCACACCATGAGTCATTGCCCGGCAAGGCGAAGGAACAGCCTACAGCCGTGGGAACAGCATGCATGGATCACATCACAGCAAGTGGAAAAGGCAGGCATGGGGGACATCCTTTCCCCTCCTGTTCCACTCCACCACCAAGAGGTTCAACAGCAGGCAAAATTAATCCATGGTGGGAACAAAATCAGAAAAGGGTTTGCTCTCATTGACAAGTAACTGGGAAGGAGCACTCGGGACCATTCAGCCCCTTGATCAGGGTGTGCGTTCTGCAGGTGTGTGAAGATGTGTGCATTTAGCTGTATGTGAAATTTATCTCAACAGAATAAAGAGAAATGTACAGCAAGAGAGTGCGCTAGTTAGCAGGGTTTGCATTTCACATCGGTATGGATTGGTGTTTCTAAAATGTCTTTGGTATATTCTAGGGTTCAGTAATGTGTAAACAGGTTACAGATCATGGGGGCCAAGCCGCTCACTGTTGGGCAGGGGAGTTACACTGCCCTGAGTGTTGGAGGTATCAGTATGAACTCATGGTCTTGTGAAGATGGATGGATGAATAAATAATGAATATGTTATAAATACGTGTGAGTGTGTGAGAGTGTGTGTGTGTGTGTGTGTATCTGTATACATTATTTCTATGTCTGTGAATGTTTCTGTATTTCTACCTGTGCACACCGTCCCTCCCCTCCTTCCTCTTTCACCCCATGTCAGGAAGAGGTTGGGTTTCACTCAGAGGGCCTAAAAAGCATGACAGCACAGGAGCAATGAGCACATTCCTATCCAGATCTTGGTGCCTAAATACCGTGTTTCCTGGAGAACAGGTTGATTCCAGGGCTGGTTCAAGGAAGGCAAAAGATGAGCCTGGAACATGTCCTGTGCCGGGAAGTACAGAAGTGCTGAATGACGCCCGAGGGGGGCTCCCACAGATCACATCTGGAGCAATTTCAGCATCGAAAACAATGATATGAAAAAAGTGGGAGCAAATATATATGTGTCTGTGGACAGATGGGTAGGTGGCTATGTAGCTGGACAGACAGGTGAGAAGAAAGGAGGGAGGGGTGGTGAGAACCTTGAAGCAAGTGGGGCAGGTGTGTTGGGTTTTAGTCTAATAAATAAAATGTTTTTAAACATAAGAAAGTAAAAAATAATAAAAATATAATTAAAATTCCTGAGTCTTTCTTTTAAAAAAGGAAAGAGGAAGGAAGGAAACCAGGAGGGAGGGAGGAGAAGGGAACAGAAGGAAGGAGAGAGGAAGGGGAGAAGATAAAGCTTTTTTATTCACAGAAGAATACAAACTAATCAATATGGAAGACAGAGCTAGAAAAGGACAGGCAAGTGTTGTAAAGAAGTGCACAAACATTTGACGAGGAACAAGATAGTTACACAGTCTCAAAACGCCTTTCTAAATGTTGCTCATTAATTACAACAGGGAAATAACTTTACAGAGAAGGAAACTGGTAGATCTCATCCTAGTGATCAAAGATCATGAATGCTGATAAATCAACAATGTCTCCCCATACGATACATGACCTGGGTCTGATCTTGATAACTGATGAGATGATGAATCATCAATGCCTCTCCATACGATACACGACCTGGGCCTGGTCATGAGGAAAGCCCAGCCAGACCTGCATGGAGGGACATTCTACAAGATAACCAGCCAGTTCCCCAGTGCCACAAAAGACAACAGGAGTCTACCATCAGCTCCCACTGGAAGGCCACTGAGGCGCCATGACCAGGAATTGCATCGTGTGAGCCTGGACCGGGGCTGGACCTGGGAAATCAGTGCCACATGGGGCAGCCCTGGGGCTGCTGGTGAAGCTGAACTGGGCTGTGAGTTAAATTCTAGTATTGTATCCACACTACAATTCTTTATTTCCATAAATGCACTGTGGTTATGAGAGAATGTCCTGGTCCTCAGGAAATAGGCACAAAGTAACTGGGATAAAGAGATACAATGTCTATCTCCACCTGCACTCCAAGGTTATGAAGAAATTATGTGCAAATACATACTTGTGTGTGGACAGAGAGGTAGGTGGCTACGTAGGCGGACAGACAGGTGAGAGGAAAGGAGGGAGGGGCGGTGAGAACCTGGAAGCAAGGGGGCAGGTGTGGGTGCTGGGTAAAGGTGCTTGGGAGTGCCTTGCACCATTCGTGCAACCATCCTCAACTAATCCAACATCATCCCCCCCACGGTATAAAAAGAAATGTGTTTGGTTTTATCCACTTTCTGGCACAGAGGTCCAACCCTTGGAATTTGCTGAGTGACAGAAGTGTATTTTGTTATTCATAACGAGCCCCTCTGATCACACCTGAGTTTATGCCAATGAGGTGACCCAAGGTGGGACCCCTAGATGGCCTCTGCTAGGGCTGGTCACCAGAAAGGCCAAGCCATTCGAGGACTGGAACTTCCGGCCCCACCCTCTGGTCTCTGGGAAGGGGTTGGCGGTGCTGGAGATTAAATTCTAGAGAAACTCTTTGACAATGAGGTTTGACGAGCTTCCAGGCTGGGGAACACGTGGAGGCGTGGGGGAGGGTGGCACCCTCAGAGGGCGTGGGAGCTGGGCACCCAGGCCCCTAGTCCTTGCCTTGTGTGTGACTTCCTGAGTCATAGCTTTCATGATAAATAAGAAAGGTAAGCAAAGGGCCTCCTGTTCTGTGAGCCACTCCAGAGAATTGTCAAGCCTGAGGATGATGTCACGGGACCCCCAGTTTAGAACCACTTTGTCAGAAGTGTGGGCAGCAACCTTGGACTTGTGATCTTTAGTGTCTAAAGTAGGGGGTGAGCCCTTAACCTGTGGGGCCTGTGCTAACTCCAGGTTGTTGCAGTCAGAACTGAAATGAATTATAGGCCACCCAGTTGGCGTCTGTAAGAATCAGTCGTTGGTGTTGCAAAACACCCCACCCCCCGAAACAAAACAGACATGGAGCAATCAGAATTCCTCAAATGCTGCTGAGGGGAGTGGGAACAGGCACAGCCACTTTGGAAAGCTATCAGGCAGTATCTGCTCAACACACACACTACGCATGCACCATCAGCACTGCTCCTCCTTAAAACCCTGCAAAGAAGAGAAGACGTGTGCATCCCAAGGCACACACAGGAGCCTGCAGGGCTCCGCCACTCCTACTAGCTCCAAAGTGGAATTGGCCCAAAGGCCCATCAGGGATAGAGTAGATAAATACGTCGTGGTGTACTGACCTGATTCACACATGCCCAGGACCCACCGGTGCATTCCCACCTGCCCAGTGGAATTCTACCCAGAAATGAGAATGTTGGCTCTACCACTAAACACAGCAGCACGGACCAACTTACAAAGACAATGCTGAGCCAAGGAGCATGTCCTCACGGGGGCATTGTGCTAGGCTCCAGGGATGTCAGGATGAGGAGGACCTTCTGGCCTCCTGGGTCACAGTCCCTCAGTGCAAGAGACCAAGGCATGGCCGTGGGGGCTGGGTCTGGAGGGACACGCAGGAAGTCTGGCATGCAGCCCTGTTCACACCGAGGGGCAGGGCCTTCTGTTTGCTCCAGCCTAGTGCCCAAAGTCCTGGTAGGATGCGAGTGGGTGCCCCGGAAATGTCTGGCTCCAGAGGTGAGGGGCTGAATGAATGGCAGGCACATCGCAAGCCTGCAGAAATGCATCAGCACGCCTTGCCTGAGCCAAGTCTAGATAAGGACACCCAGATCTCCAGCCCCACCTGGGGTATGACCTGGAGGTGCTGGCCAGCTGCCACCCTGCAGCTGAGCACGCCCAGGCTCACCTGTTCCCTAAGACTGTCCCCTCCACTGGTCCCCCGGCAACCAGAGTCCTCAGAAGTCACTGTAGAACTCAGCAAATCCTCTTTTCTGTCTTCTCTTCCTGACCCCTGCCCCCAGCAGGAGGGCTGACAGGACTCGCCCTCCCCTATTACATTCCTCATGTGTGGCTGTTGCAATTTCCGGGCCAGGCTGCCTGACCCACATAACTGGGAAGCATGTTCCTAGGGAGCACCCAAGCCCAGGAAGCTGAGCTGAGAACACCCACATGTGGGGCCATGGGAGCCCCCCTGCCAACAAGCCTCTGGCCTGCCCACTCCTTGGCTGTGTGGCAATTAGGCCAGAGGCGAGGCTGACTCTAGAATTCACCATTCAATGAACAGGACCCGAAGCAAGGTGCCTGTGCGTGCTCACCCAGCTGACTCTCTTGCCCAAGAACGTTTTAAAACGAAGGAAGAAAAAGATAACAGATGACACAGAAATGAAAACAAACCCCTTTTGTGTGTGTATCTTCAGCAAACATTGAATGCATGCCTACTACGGACCAGCCACACCCAGCCTTTGACTGACATTTCTAGAATGAAGAAACCAACTGGGCTCAGGAGCTGGGTTTGCGAGTGGCTTTTGCGGTGTGGTGGTGAGGTCCACAGTTCCCCGCACTTCACAAGTGAAGACCCGAAGCTCAACCAGACTAACTCCCTGAAAGGCATCGCCAGTGGGTGCCACAGCCAAGGGTGGAACCCCAGCCGGGCACATGACCCCGAGGCCCAGTTAGAAAACAGCAGCATCCAGGGGGTGGCCAGTCACTGGGTTCATTCAATCTTCCAGCAAATAAAGCAGAGGAAGCCTTTCTGTGTTTCCCAGAATGGGGGCAGAGACTCCTCTGGGGTCTCACACTCCAGGAGAGGACCCAGGCCACACAAACAAGTCAGGAGAGGACAGCGAGCTTCGGAGAAGGGAACCCCAGGAGTTAGTGCAGCCAGGAGAGGGTGGGGACGCAGGTGGGGAGGGTAGGGGACACAGGTGGGGGAGGGTGGGGGACTCAGGTGGGGGGAGGGCGGGGGATGCAGGTGGGGGAGGGTGGGGACGCAGTGAGGGAGGGTGGGGGATGCAGGTGGGGGAGGGTGGGGATGCAGGTGGGGGAGGGTGGGGGACACAGTGGGGGGAGGGGGAGAATGCCAGGAGGGCTTCCTGGAGAAAGGGCCTAAGAGCCGAGCTTCATTCACATATCAGCTAGGCTCGGAAAACCAGTAAGAGTTTATCTTATCCAAGGGAGAAGAGGGGAGGGATGGTGTTCCTGGCACTATAAGAGTGAAGCCGAAGAGGCCGGGAACCCCAGGGTGCAGGGTGTGAGTCAGGCTGTGGGAGTGGCCAGGAGGTGGGGCCGCCCTCTGCGCCTCCTCCTGGGCCAGGCAGGAGAGCCGGGTTTATAGCAGCAGCCGCTGCTGGGTGCTCTGGAGCCGGAGAGTACCTGGGGCAGCATGCTGTGTGCCCTGCTCCTCCTGCCCAGCCTCCTGGGGGCCGCCATGGCCAGCCCCACCTCAGGCCCCCAGGAGTGTGCAAAAGGCTCGGCGGTATGGTGTCAGGATCTGCAGGCAGCTGTCAGGTGCGGGGCCGTGGGGTACTGCCAAGGGGCCGTATGGAACAAGCCCACCGTGAAATCTCTGCCCTGCGACCTATGCCAGGACATAGCAGCCGCCGCAGGCAACGGGCTGAACCCTGACGCCACGGAGTCTGACATGCTGACTTTGGTGATGAAGGCCTGCGAGTGGCTCCCCAGCCAGGAGTCTTCAGCCAGATGCAAGTGGATGGTGGACGCCCACAGTACGGCCGTCCTGAGCATGCTCCTTGGGGCCCCAGACAGCGCCCCAGCACAGGTGTGCACAGCACTCGGCCTCTGTGAGCCGCTGCAGAGGCACCTGGCCACCCGGGGACCGCTCTTCAAAGAGGACACCTCCGAGGCAGCGGCTCCGTTTGTGGCCAATGGACTCCTTAGCTTCCACCCTTCACAGGTGCCTGAAGGAGCTCTGTGCCAAGACTGCGTACGGCAGGTCTCCCCGACTCCAGGATGCCGTCCGGGCCAACCTGACCTTGGCTGACTTGAACTTGCAGGAGCAGTGTGAGTCCGTGGGGCCTGGCCTCGCCATCCTCTGCAGGAACTACCTCCACCGGGTTTTGTCCCTGCTGAGCAAGCACTGAGGCTGCTCCCGTCGAGGGCGGTCTGCGAGAAGGGGGGATTCTGTGAGGAGCCAGTGGCACCTGCCCGCTTGACTCAAGTAGTGGCCATGGACGGGGTCCCCTCGCTGGAGCTGGGGTTGCCAAGGAAACAGAGCGAGATGCCGATGCAGGCCGGCGTGACCTGTGAGGTGTGCATGAATGTGGTGCAGAAGCTGGACCACTGGCTTATGTCCAACAGCTCTGAGCTCATGATCACCCGCGCCCTGGAGCGCGTGTGCGCGGGTAATGCCCGCCTCCATCAGGAAGGAGTGCGTCATCTTGGTGGACACCTACAGCCCCTCCTTGGTGCAGCTTGTAGCCAAAATCACCCCAGAGAAGGTGTGCAAGTTCATCCGGCTGTGCGGCAACCAGAGGCGGGCGCGGGCAGTCCATGAAGTCCATGCAATTATGCCATCTCCAGAGTGGGACGCGGAGAATCGGGGCAGCTTCTGCAGTGGGTGTAAGAGGCTGCTCACGGTGTCCTCCCACAACCTAGAGAGCAAAAGCACCAAGAACGACATCCTGATGGCCTTCAAGGGTGGCTGCAGGCTCCTGCCGCTGCCCTACATGATCCAATGCAAGCGCTTCGTCACCCAGTACGAGCCCGTGCTCATCGAGAGTCTCATGGACGTGATGGACCCCGTGGCTGTGTGCAAAAAGGTGGGGGCCTGCCACGGCCCCAGGACCCCACTTCTGGGCACTGACCAGTGTGCCCTGGGCCCGAGTTTCTGGTGCAGGAGCCAGGAGGCTGCCAAGCTGTGCAATGCTGTGGACCACTGCCAGAAGCACGTATGGGAAGAGATGCCCCTCCACACCGGGGGAGCACGCATGACCGTGGCCGCCAGAGCCCCAGAGCCCACTAGTGAGGCCCCCGGAGGCTCCTGTATCCCACAGGATCCCCATGAGGTGGGTGCTTTCCCTGTCCCCCATTTCACAAATGAGAAACTGAGGCTACAAGGAAGGAGGCTGGGAAGGAGCAGAGCTGAAGTTCAAAGCCAGGAATCCCTGACCCCGAAGGCCTCTCTCACAACTATGCTACACAGCTTTGCCCTCGAAAGCATCTTTACTGGACTGGAGCAAACTCATGTGCCCCGCTCCCCCACCCAGCCAAGGCTGCCCCTTCATCTCCAAGGCTGTGATGTTGCTGATGGTCCCATGAGAATCTGGCTATAGCCTTGGGTGCCCCTTTACCTTCTGCTGGATGGACGCCTGTCTGTGAGCCAGGCTGGGGTCATGGCTGGGTGAGCAGAGGCAGGGGCAGATGGAGGGGCGTAGGGCCTGTCACTAGTGGGGTTGTTACCTCTTGTCAACAGCTAGGAGCGGGAGTCTGGGTCTCACTCAGGCCAGAAATTCTCCACCTGGAGTTCCTAGGGGAGGCTTTCAAAGGTGTGTGCAAGAGTTGTGTGTCTCTGTACGTTACTGGGGGACAGGTATGGGGCTTTGGCCACATTCTCCACAGGCTGCTAGGCTTCAGAGCAGTCCCCCTCCCCCACCACGTCTTAGCTGCCACAGGGTCCCTCTCTCTCCTTGTAGCCCAGACCCTCAGCTGCCCTGGCAATGAGCAGAAGGAAAGTCTTGAGGTGTGCTCAAAATCAGGAGAGCAAAATGTGCCAGGCAGAAGCCCCTGGGAAAAGCCGGAGGAGTCTGGGGTGGCCACGGGGGTGTGAAGAGCAAGGGCAGACAAGACAGTGAGCGCAGCCCTCCAGCTGTTCAAGCCTCAGTTTTCTAATCTGTAGAATGGGGATGATCATGCCTGCCTCGTGGGGGATGTCGCTACAATTCACAGACACGTCCTGGAGCCCCTTCCCCCTGAAACCAGCATTCATGAGTCTGCCAGAACCAGAAAGCACATCTCAGGGGCCCAGCAGGGCACCCAGGAGGGTCTGGCTGTGCAAGTGCTTTATAAACCACAAGCGCTCTCCAAATGGTGTGTGCCGAGTTTTTATTCTCGGGGGAAGACGCAGGTCCCAGAGCTGCCACAACAGCCGCCACCTCGCCCCGGTGCCCCCACCTCGCCTCGGTGCCCCCGCCTCGCCTCGGTGCCCCCCACCTGGCAAAAAGCCTCCAGGGGCTTCCAGGGCTTCCAGCTGGGTTAAGTGCCACTGTGGCTTCTGCTCATGTTGAGTGGCCCCCCCAAGACACTGTGCCCCCTCCAGGAGAGCCCCTGGCCATGACCCTGCAGTGTCCTTGCGCCTGGCCCAATGCCCACGCACAGCAGGGGCTCACACATCCAGGAGCCGCATACAGGGGTCCCAGGGGTGGAAGCTGGCATTTCATGTGAGGCCCATGGATTAATTCTCCTCTTGAGCAAGAGATATGGCAGGCATGGATGGACGGGATGTGAGGGGTACTGTTTTCCAAGAGGCCACACCCGAACTCTTAAGTAACCGTCACAGGCCTGGGCCACCGCCCCACGAACACAGGCACACTTGGCCTGAGTTTCTGGATGCCTCAATAGTGGTCCCTGTTGGCTGGGCAAGCCTGGGCCTGCTGGATAGCCCCACAAAAGATTCAGCTAGCAAGGGGTGGCAGTGGTGCCCGGCCACCGGATGGGCCATGGGAAGGCAGCTGTGCGCCAGACTCCAAAACACGGGCCCAAAGCTGTCGGGCTCGGTACCTGCCTCTTCCCCCGAGACCACACGCCCTCTCCAGGAGCAGCCCCAGAGGCTCTCGCTCTGCCTGCTGAGAGATGTCCCCGCCTGACACACCCTCTGGGACAGGATGGAGCCACAGGCCCTCCTCTGGCTTGGCCAAGAGTCGGGGGGAACACCTGCTGACAAGTGTGTGTGTCATGACCTGAAATCCCCCCAAGAGGTCACCTGTGAGAGGCCAGGAGGGGGCAAGCGCCACACCTGCCAGGTGACCCAGCTCAGCCCACCTACCCCCACCCCAGAGCTACCTGCAGGGGGTGGTCAGGGCGGGGTGTCTCCACATCCTCTTCCCCCACCTGCCCCTCAGGCCTGGGTACCAGCTGCTCCCACAGACCCACTGACGGAATGTGTCCCCACTAGATGGTTGCCCATGATGACCCCACAGGCCCCGCTGTACACCCAGGTCCTGAGCACGGCCCTGCCCCAACCCCACAGGGGCCCTCTGACCCCTCCACTCACTCATCTGCCACCAAAGTTGTGGAGGCCTGTGGCAGGGCCTCAGTCACCTCCATCCCTTACACCCGGCATTGGTGCCAAGCCCAGAACACAGGAGGTGCTCTGCAACTGTCTGTGTGGGCTGGCTGCCTTGGGGGCTAAAGGCAGAGAGGCAGGAGGAGGAAGGGATGGGCCTGTTGCTGCCGACCACAGCACCGCCATTCAGCACAGAGACTGGGGCTTAAGGAGTCCATCCAAACGACTCCACAGCCGCTGCTCCAGGCTGGAAAAGGCTTTTCAGGGGAGGGCCCTGTAACTGCCTGGCTGTGGGGAGAGGAGAAGCCAGCCCAGAAGAAGAGCAGCAAGCCCTATTGGGCCTAGAAGTCTGGGAGACCCATCCCAGCACGGATGGAAAATCAAGACCGATGTTGAGCATGGATGTCCCAGAGGCAGGTGACTGCTCCGCAGGGAGGAACGTCTCTGCCTGGGAGGAGGGAGAGGGCTCCCACCGGGCTGCCAGAGCTACGCAGGTACCCACACCTTCAGCCAGACACATGCTGGGCATTCTCCAGATGCCGTCGTAAGGCGGAGGCCTGGGATGCCACGGAACACCTACACACGCTGTCCCTCATGACTTCTCAGCCACACTGGGCTGCAGAGGGGCTGGGGGAGCCGGGAGAAGGGTTTGGTTGTCTGGCTTTTTTTTTTTTGCTTGGGGCTTTTCTTAGAAGTGATGTGTTGTTAGAAGCTTCAAACCAGATATAAATACATCCAGTTATGTTCTCTTTGGGGGGGGGTGTGTGTGAATAATTTATACAAATTCAGGGCTCTCCTAGAAAGTGTGGAAGAGCAGTCCGTGGGGGACAGCTGCTTTCAATGTGGGAACAGTGAGCCCTGACCCAGGAGGGCACGTCGGGAATGGCCAGCACTGTCCACACTCCCTCCCCCCGTTTCACTTTCCGTGACCTCCAGGGATGAAATTCAAATACTATTCCTTACGAGAAGCAGGCCTGGAAAAGCTTCCCAAGTATACCCGAGTGCCAGGCACCACAGCGCCCAGGACAATGGCCCCTGGCCACCGGACGGGGTTGCCAGCCTGCTGGGCACGGCTTCAGGAGCTGTGCTGGCTTCACTCATGGACACTCCACAGCCACCAAGAGACAGGGACTATTATTCTATTCCCCAGAGGAGGACGCTGAAGCCAGAGAGGTCAAGTAACTTGCCCAAGGCCGCACAGCCAGTAGCAGAGGCAGCAGCAGGCTCAGGGGCTGTGCTCTGTCCTCACACCCGCAACACACAAGAGTCCACATGCAAGTCGTGACCCCACCACTCTGTGGCCTTGGTTCAGTGTTCTCATCCCTACCCAGGGTGACCCCACCTCCCCAGGTCCTTCGCAGGACGGAGGGTGCCCTGTGGGAAGGACCCGCCAGGTGCACGCACAGAGGGGAAGGGGCTTTTCCAGGCACGTGCCTCCATGACACATCTGCCTTTTCTCGTTTTTTCCAGCTGGCCTCTTAAAATGCATTTTCATTGTTATATTTTTGCAGGTCTTTCTCTTCAGTTACACTGTGATTTCCAGGTCTATTAAGGCAGATTCACTTTCCCAGAGTGCCTTAACCACTCTCTGCTGCTATTTCCTTCATGTCTCCCACACCAAATGCCCTTAGAGCGGAAGGCACGGTAGGACCTGGTAAATTAGCCGAATGCTGATGCCAAGGCCCTGAGAGCGTGCAGGGGCGCAGGGATGCCCAGCTGCTGTGAGCCCCCAGCAGCGTCTCCAGGGAGCTGGGGTGGAACAGAGCGGCACCAGGGAAGCCCGTCCTGGGCTCCAGCCATACCGCAGGGGGCCTTGAGACGTCACAGGCTCCTTCCTCAGTGCTCTAGGCAGGGGCTGTGCGGCCCGTCCCCATATACACACGCGTGCACGCACCTGCGCCTCGATGCAGACGGTTCTGCACCAAGTCAAAAGTCACCAACTCTGCCAGCCCTAAAGCAACCCTTGCCTTCTCTCTGCCTCAGTTTCCTCATCTTTGAAATGGTCACAGCAGCCCCACGTGCCTGCTCAGCGGCGAGGTTTCCAGGTCACAGTGACGGCAAGTCCTGCCAGTGGATGCATGCTGTGAGCCAGCCACTCGGCTCACTCAGACTGGTGAAGAGACGCCTTCCTGGGGTGGGGGCTCCCCCGCCCCGCCACCCCCTCCTGCCTAGTCTCATCACAGCAGTGATCCTGACAAAATCCGAGTCCGGGCCAGCTCACAACCCCCTCACTCCCAGTAAAAGCAGATAAAAGCTGAAGCCCTTACCAATCCAAAGCACTGTCAGCCAGGTGGACCCCACCCTGGCGCAGCACAGCCCCTCCCCTTGCTCCTTCCTCTCCAGCCACCCTGGCCTTGCACACACCCAGGCCCACCCCAGGGCCTTTGCTTGGCCCTAGACATGCCCCTATCAGCCCCCTTGCGGCTCAGGCCTGCCCTGCAGAACTCTGCACAGCAGCACCTCCGCTCCCCACCTGCCCTTCTCTCCACCACTCCACACATGTCTTTGTCTCTGCTGCCCTCACTGCCCTCAGCCCCACAGCTGACTGCTGGGCTATCTTGCTGTGGCCTGGCTTCCCCCTGGAATGCGAGCTCCAGGAGGCAGGAGTTTGCTTCCGTGGTCCCCACCACAGCCCTGCCACCAGGACAGAGCCCAGCATAGAACAGGCCCCATGAGCACTGGAGGCACGAAGGAGCACTGGCTCTTCCGGGGCCTTCAGCCCTCGGGTCTGCCCTCTGTGGGCGAGATCACCAGTGCTGATGCCGCCCTGGGACTGTGTGTTCCTGAGAAGGCCTAGCCATGCCCATACCTTCCTGGTATACCATACAGAGTCCATCTTTCAATAAATGAAGATGAATCCACTCTGCTCAGTTCCAACAGCCGCCCCAGGAACACTGTGTAAGACAAGGCCATCCTCCACGGCTGAAGCGAAGCCATGGGCAGACAGCTCTACCCCACTACCACAGCTGACAGCTGGATGGCTGGATGGGACCTGCGTGCAGAAGCCCAGGGACACATGCCCCCAAAGAGCCCTTAGAGCAGACCCCAGGTGGGCGAGCCTGTTCCTGGCCTCTGGCTGCACCTCAGCCTCCCTCCACCACCCTCAGTGGCGGTGATATGGTTCCGATGCCTGGCCCCTCCAAAGCTCATGTGGAAATGTGACTTCCCACACACCCCACAGACCCAGCAGCCACCTCCCGTACACCCCGCAGACCCCAGCACCCACCTCCCATTCTCCCCACAGACCCCAGCCCCCACCTCCCGTACACTCCACAGACCCCAGCCCCCGCCTCCCGTACACCCCACAGACCCCAGCCCCCCGCCTCCCGTACACCCCGCAGACCCCAGCCCCCGCCTCCCGTACACCCCGCAGACCCCAGCACCCGCCTCCCGTACACCCCGCAGACCCCAGCACCCGCCTCCCGTACACCCCGCAGACCCCAGCACCCGCCTCCCGTACACCCCGCAGACCCCAGCACCCGCCTCCCGTACACCCCGCAGACCCCAGCACCCGCCTCCCGTACACCCCCGCAGACCCCAGCACCCACCTCCCGTACACCCCGCAGACCCCAGCACCCGCCTCCCGTACACCCCGCAGACCCCAGCACCCGCCTCCCGTACACCCCGCAGACCCCAGCACCCGCCTCCCGTACACCCCGCAGACCCCAGCACCCGCCTCCCGTACACCCCGCAGACCCCAGCACCCGCCTCCCGTACACCCCGCAGACCCCAGCACCTGCCTCCCATTCTCCCCCGCAGACCCCAGCACCCGCCTGCCGTACACCCTGCAGACCTCAGGGATGGGGTGAAACAGCCGGGTTCAGTGACTCAAAGCCGCTCAAGAGCCCAAGTCCAGCCACACAAGACTTTGCTCTCTACCAGAGGCCCCCCTAGGTCACCCTGCATGCGCCCACGCTGGCTATGCTGCCATTCACGCTCCTCTGGAGCTCCAGCTGCGCCAGGATTCTCCCCAGCACATCTCAGACTCTCCCGATCCAGGCTGCAGCCCCGAGGAGGCCACGGCCAAAGGCAGGTGAGCATGGGACGGACCACCGCACTTCCCCTGTGCCCTTCACCACCGAGTCCTTCGTTGGCAGAGGGGCCCCCACCTCCACGGCTGCCCCCAGGAAGCCTGTCCTCAAGGCCCCATGGCTCCAAAACATGCCCCCCACTGTCATCCAGGTTCAGGCCCCACTCAGCACAACTGGACATTGCCGGGGCAGATGTGGAGTCTGGGAGGCCAGGCAGTATCTCAGAGACACACGGGCTTCACCGCCGGCACGGGAGGGCCCCACCTCTCCACTCGCTACCCGTGTGACCCTGGGCAAGGCGCTGACCAGCTGGCAGCCTCAGGTGCCCCTTAAGTACACACGGATAGTAAAGGTACCCTCTCTTGTGGGGTTTGTCCAGGGAGGAAATGAGGTGACCACATCGAGTCCAGCCCAGGGCTTGCCACACACAGGACATCCGATACATGTGCTGCTCCCACTGAGCTGATGGCACCAGCCCTCCCTGCGCTTCCCACCCAGGGACAATGCTGGAGGATCCTGCTACGTCGCTCAGGCTGGTCTCAAATTCCTGGCTTCAAGCAATCCTCCTGCGTCAGCCTCCCGAAGGATTGGGATTACAAGTGTGAGCCACCACACCTGGCCTACAACACTTTGCGACATGATTCTTAGTAATGGGCCCCAGGAGCCACCCTCGGGGGGGCAGTGCGTGCTGGGAAGGCCTCTTCAAGAGCTGGATGGCCTCCCTGGGCTGCAAAGCCGTCCTGGGGCCTTTCCTGGTTCAGAGCCACGAGCCCTGGGATCTGACGGTCCCCTCACTGAGGGTGGGAGAAAACGTCTCAGGAACAGCAGACCCAGGCTTCCCCCCCGCCAGGCAAAACACAGGCCCTGGCCGGCAACTCCCGCCCTTCCCACCTTCTCCTCTGGGTCTACAGCCACAGGGGGAGCCTTGTCAGTGCGCCTATTTCTGGAGGACGCAGGCTGATGAACAGCAAAGGACAGAGAATGAAAACCACACCACCTTCCACGCCTCCCTCGTCCAGGGGGGAGAAGACAAGCGCTGGCCCTCCCGAGACCTGTGCACCAGGTCTGACTCCCCCAGGCCTGGATCATGATGCCTTTGTGCCTCAGTTTCCCTTCTGTAACCGGAAGAAGCTGGACTAGATTGGGGCACAAGCTCAAAGAGCACCAGGGCCCGGAAGCGTGGATGAGGCAGAGGCCAGGCCCCGTCCGGTGGGCCATCCCCACCTCAGGGGGACTTCAAGGCCCTGCGAGGATGCTGGCCTGCTGCCACCCCCCTTCCTCACTTCTCCAGCAAGGTGGGGGACCCCAGGCTGCTCATGTGAGACCTCGCAATTCCTAAATGCTGACAGCGCAGTCACTGCGGGGCCCGTCTGAAGACTGAGCTGGGCCCTCTGCAGGCCTTGAATTTCCTGCTGTAAAATGAACGTGATTTGGTGCTGGGGCCTCCCGACAACCTTTGACAGCTCAGAAGCCTTGGAGGTTTGTTTGTGAGACCCAGGAAGGGAGCAGAGCCACTCGGCTGTCGGGTTCCTAATCCGGGAGGGGTCAGGTGTCAGGTGTCATTTATTTAGGCCAGTGGGTGTCACTGCAAAATGAAGGGGAAAGTCTTGCCACGCCCAAACCAGTTTCTCAGGCTGGCATTCCCAGGACACGCAGGGAACAGAAACCAGGACAGCAGACTTGCAGAGGCACCTCCACAGGCAAGGCCCTTCCTCCGGCCCGCTCATCTCAGGGGAAGTCTGCTGCCCCAGGCTGCGGCTGTGGAGACTGACAGCAGGTACTTGCCAAAGGCCACGCAGGCCCAGCCTGGGGGACTCCGGAGCCCAGGGTCACACCACAGCAGTCAAGGCCAGGGATTTGGAGCATTCAGCAAAACCGGAAAGGGAGGCTCCTGCACGGGGCACCGTTCCTCGTGGATTCTGCTGTGGGAGGATCTGATGCTCTGGGCGGTGAGAGGCTGGAGGGAGCAGGAGGGAGGACGCACACCTGCAGCCTGTGGAAGCTGGCACCTCCCGGAACTGCACCAACATCCCGGGTCCCTGGGCTCAGCCCACAGCAGGGACAAGGTAACAGAAGACCAGGGATCCATTCCGCCTTCCTGCTGACCCTGCAGCCCTCCAGGGCACAGCCCCACGCCAGTGTCCTGGGGAGCAGAATGCCTGCCCCCTCCCCTCTGGAGGTAGTACCCAGGACTGTGTGGTCCAGTGTCCCCCAAGCCTTGATTTTAGGGCAGGCCCCGACACGCACTGGCTGGGTGGCCTTCCTGGGGCATACGGGGGCCTGTCTGTGCTGAAGGCGTGGTAGGGAGGGCTTAAGCAGGTCTCACATGCAGAACGCCTACCACAGTGCTTGCATACCAGCACCCCTCCATCCTGCTGAGAGCCCCGGGGGAAAGGCCATGGCCGGCACAGGGACTCTGGGCTAGGGAGCTGCTGTGAGCCCTGCAGGGGGTGGGGGTCACACATCATGTTAGCAGAGGGGGGTGTTCCTGCCGCCATGAGGAGCTGGGGAATGGCAAAGAGGAGGGGTCTACTGCCCACACACTGGGGGACCTGGGACAGCTTCTTGATCTTTCCAAGCCTCCATTTCCTCCCCCAGTTCAGAGGACTGTGTGGACTCGGATTTTATAGCCAAGGAGCCAGGCAGTGTCCATGCTGGGTGGACAGAGGCAGTGAAGCCAGAGGGACAATGTGATGTTTCCACGGTCACACAGAACACAGGACCGGAGCACCCAGGCTGGAGACAGAGCTTGCCAGTCCTTCCTGCCCACCACTGCCTGCCATTGTGGGGTTTCCTCAAGGACCTATGATGACCACCCCACCCCACTCTACAGACGAAGAGCAAGAGGCTCAGAGGGAGCTTAGAGCTCGCCGAGAGTCACACAGCTAAGACAGCAGAGCCCCCCTCGCTGGGCCAAGCCCGCAGCTCTGTCCCACCACCTGCTCCTCACACATGGCCAGGAACAAGGTGAGACCCAGGGTGACGGGCCAGGGGCCCGTCTCTGCTGGGCCAGCAGCACCCTCCCAGCTGTGCACAGACCCACAGGTGCCAGGACAGGGAGCGCCCTGCCATCCTCCTAAGACACAGCACGATGAGCCCTTGCTGGGGGAGCAAGGAGCGCGCCTCTTCCCAACGCTGCATTGATAATGTCACCTCAGCAGCTTGACGCTGGCCGCCGTGGTGGGAGAATTTACACCATGAAAACTGGCAGACATTACGAATCAGTGTTGCTGGGTTTTCTTTCTTTTCTTCCCAAAGTGCTAATTGTTCAACATTCACCAACATACCACTGTTCTAAAGAAACAAGCTGAAGAAAGCCACCCACCCCACCCCAGAGATCACCGTGGGGCAGCCAGGGTCTCCCAGCACCAGCTCATGCCAGGGGCTAGGCCAGGGTGGGGCTGGTCCCAGGCACGAAACTGACCTGTCCCCCCCAAAGGGCGATTGCAGGCCAGCCTCTCAGACGGGCCAACAAAATGTCCAGTCTGAGCTGGGCATGGTGGCACACACCTGTGATCCCAGCACTGGGGGACGCTGGGATGGGAGCACTGCTTGAGGCCAGGAGTTGGAGCCTGCCATGAGTTATGGCTGCACCACTGCACTCCAGCCTGGGCGACAGAGCGAGACCCTGTCCCTAAAAAGCAAAAACCCTCCAGTCTCCACTTTCCACTCCACGGGAGGGCTGTAGGCGCCGGAACGCAAGAGGGAACCACACAGCCAGGGCCGCCGCTCCCCTCCAGCCTGTCACCTAATGGAGCAGACACACAGGTCACAGAGAAAGAAATAACAATGGTAACGTTCTCAAAGGAAACAGCATTAAAGTAACATCATTATAAATAATGCACTTAAAGTCCCGAGCAATTATAATCAGTGCAATGAAGAGAAAATAAACACGGAACCAGAGCCTCCAACGCAGAGGGCACTTTCCCCTAGGGTGGATCGGTGGGGTGGGGGTGGCTCGGAGGAGGTGGCCTTCAGCTGGCAGCTGAGGAATCAGAGCGGCAGGTCAGGAGCAGCTCCCCCGGGAGGCATGAGCTGGGGCAAAGGCTGGGAAGTGGAGAGAGGGGAAGGGGGCGGAGGAGGCAGGTGCTGGGACGGGTACATACTAGGACCTTTAGAGAACTGACCAGGGAGAGGGGCCAGGGCCTGCGGATCTCCGAGGGTACCGGGGGGCTACGTGGACCTCCCAGTGTGCTGAGAAGCCCTGGGTCCAACAGCAGCAGGCAGTGAGGAGGCCTCTGTTCTCTCTGAAAGTTCACTTTGATGTTGGAGCGGACTGTTGTGGCAGGCGCAGCACAGGGAGACCTGGGATATCGCATCCAGGCGAGAGACGGCCGTGCCACGGGATCAGAGAGGAGGCCCCGTTCCAGGACATCCTGGAGGAAATGCTGATGTATGAGGCAAGGGAGAGACTAAGGAGTGTGTGAGTCTGAGAGATGGCCTGGATGGCGGCCTGGCCTGGCACTGACCCACAAGGCGACTGGGACAGGAGCACCGAGGGGCTGGCGCCACCCACCTCTGTCCCCAGCACTGACCTACACTGCAGGGGGCCTCAAACTTGAGTGTAGACCCTGGCCCCAACACGCCAGCCCAGTACACACATCTCCCTCCCTGGACAGCTGTCATGGGCCCACGGGCAGTGCCAATGGAAAGGAAGGCCAGGGAGGGGTCTGCCCAGGCTGCGGAAGGAGGCAGAGCAACCGGGACTTAGAAGAGGCTACAGCCTCCAGGAACACATTCCCCCCCAGCCCAGGGCCCAGGTCCCAGAGAAGGGCATGGCCAAAGGAGGCTGAGCTGGGCTCTGAGACAAAGCAGTCCAGTGGCCCACTCCAGAGGGCGGTGACAGGAGGTCAGGGACAGACGGTGATGGAGAGACAGTTCTGACATGCTGAACCCAGGCGGTGTGTCCGACCACGTTAGGTGGGGGTGATGACTGACCCATACAAGGTGGTGGGCTTGTTTTTCCAAAATGCAGGGCTCATGGCGGAAAGCAGCAAAGGGGGCCCTGACCAGGCTAGAATGCACCAGTTTGGTCCAACCCCTCCCACCTCAGTTCACAGATGAGGAGCTGGGGGTTGCAAGGGAAGTGAGCACCTCAAGGTCAGCCACGGGGGAGGCAGCGTGATGCCCAGCCCTGCCCCAGCCACTGCCCTCCTTCTCCCGCAAGTCTGCCCCTCTGGATTTCATTCTCAAGGTGGCAGGCAGAAGGCCTCAGGGACAGGAGCCCTCCAGACTGGGGGAGGACAAAGCAGAGACAGGGAGACCAGAGAGGGGCCGCAGTGGTCGTCCCACAGAGCCCACGGAGGCACCAGACCCCAGGGCCCCGCCTGTGCAGAGTCACTCACTGTCTCCAGCACCGCTGCAGACAGAGGCCACGCTGTGGCTTTGGAGATGCACACTGACCACACAAAGGGAGTTACTGGGGGCAAGAACCTCACCCCGCACACTCCCACTGCCAAGAAGTATGGTGCTGCTAAAGGACCATGAATGACCACAGCGAATTCCCTGGCACGTGCTAGAAGCCAGGCCTGGGCTCTGTATTTTACATCCATCACCACTGGACCCAGCAACGCTATTATCACAGATGGAGCAAACCAGGCTCAGAGGGGGAAAGGCACTTTTCCAAGGCCACAGTTAACAAGAGGCAGAGCCAGGACTGGAACTCAGATCTCACAGGTCCACAAGCCTGCGTTCTTAGCCACCTCTCATGCACTCTCTCTAGGGCAGAGAGAAGACACAGGAGAAGCTGTGGGAAGAGGGACTGTCCTGGGTAATGCATGGCGTGGTATGCCAGATGACCCAGCTGGGTGCCCCCTCTGACTCACGGCACAGCCTAGTGCCTTCCCTGGGCCTTCAGTCAACAGCTTGTGCTGGGGACCCAAACAGAAGTTTAAATACAAACACTATGTGGGCAAGGGATGGAGCGAAACAGCCATAGGGTCCCTGAGTACCCAAGAGAGAGCTGGGAACCAGGCCCAGGGTTCCATCTCCAAGGTGGAGAACAGAACCAAACACCAGTGATGGCAAACGTGCTGGTGCGCACGTGCTAACTGGAGCACTGGGCACCCTGCTGTCCCCTGCAACGGCAGACAGAGGATACAGGCGGGCGGAGGAGGCAAGCAGGAGGCACGGTGCCAGGCCGAGAACCTACTTTGCTTTGAGTAGCATCACGCACGCCATGCAGGCTCCAGCTTGCGGTGGTGGCAGGGGGGGCTGGCTGGTGGAGCATAGCAGATAAGGTCTGAGAAGAGGCCTCAGGACCATGTGGGTCCTGAATCCCACAGAGTCCTCCCCCAGGGATGTGACTGCCACTGCCCTAGCTTGCAAGATGGGGCCCAGAGCTCAGGGGAGGTGATGTGCTCAGTGAGGCCAGGAAAGAGAACGAGTGGGTGAGGTGTGCAGCCCCTCCAGTGACAGCAAACCTCCTTCCATGGCCACACTGGACTCCCTGCCTGCCTGCGTCCCATGAGGTCTGCCTCCAGCTGGGCATGAAGAAGCTTCCAGAACCTCTCCAGTGCCCCCCACATGTCCACTGGCCAGCTATGCCAACTGGACCCGAGCCCTGGACACTGAATCTCAGCCAGCTGTCCCGGGGCCTGTGCCAGCAGGATGTGGCCTGGAGATTTCTCTCCTCAATCTCATCTAAGGCTCCCATGAACCTGCAAGGTAGAGAATATCATGGTGCCCATTTTACAGATGGGGACTCTGGAGCCCAGAGAGCCCCAGATGGGAGATGGGAGAGCCCACTTGGCACTCAGGTCTGCTGACCCCAAAGTGGTGTTGCTGCAGCCGTTCTCCACTGGAGCCAGCTGGGTGTTCACAAGCCAAACCCTTGCCCCCAGGGTACGTGGTGGACTACATTTCCCAGCCTCCCTTGCAGATGGGAGCAGCCCAGTGGCTGAGATCTAGCCAATAGTGTGTGGCTGGAAGTCCTCCATGTATAATCCATGTTATCTTGACTCCTCTGCCTGGGAGACTGGAGGACTGCCGGGCCCTGGTTAGCAGAAGAGGAGTGTGCAGAGCTACATGAGGGAAGGAATCTGAGTCCCTGCATCACACTGCTCAGAGAAGAGTTGCCCAGGAAGCACCTGGCCAGCAATACCCACAAGGGACCATTGCACAGGAGAGAAACGTCACCCTAGAAAGCCACTGGATCACTGGGGCTGTTTGCTGTTGCAGCAAGCACACGCTCATATAGCTCGCTGCCTCTTAGATCCAGAGATCTAGCTTCTGTCTACACTTTCCTGGGGACCCAGCATGTCTCAGCCGAGTCCCTGGACCAGTGCAGAGGGGCCTGTTTGTCTGAGGTGGGCTTGCCAATCTACAGTTCAGATGACACTAGCTCACCCTAGAAGAAGGCTGACTCAAAACACCAGTGTTTGCAGATGAAAGCTGAGAAACTCGATGAGCTTCTGCAAGAAGAAATCCATGCACTCCAGAAATTACGGGCTCTTTATTACAATGCTTTCCAAATAGGTGGAGGAATTGGATGCCTGGAGCACTGACTGCAAAGGCTTAAATGAAAACCCATGAATTGGGCAAGGTCAACCAGAGCATGTGGTCCGTCCAATACGGGGCCCACTGCTACAACCTGAGAGGCCACCCTTTCTCTGTCACCCGAGTTCTGACCATATGTTTCTCAACAAGGCTCACACAGTCTTTCCTGGTGCCGCCAGGGTCCAAGGCCAGCCAGACCCCATGAGGAACCTCCACCTGGCAGAAAGATCTTCCCAACAGAGTCCTGGATCCTAGCTCTGCCCTCAGCAACCCATGGCACTGCCTGTCTCCTGAACCCCAGAAAGCACTCAGCAGTTGGGAAACAGCCTCATACCTTCTTTTCTCCAGACCAAATATCTCTGTTGAAAAAAAATGGTTCAATTCATCCCCTCCCCTGTATCCACACCCATTTGCAATGGTCCTTCCTTCAATAAGTCGAGTTATTTCCCCACTTTTTGAATAAAGGTCAATCTTTGTGATTTGCTTTGGTCAATGAAATTTGCAGAAGTGATCTTATGTGACTTCCAAGCCTATGCCTCAAGCCCCGTGTGCTGCTGTTCTTTCTTGAACCTATGCCTAGGTGCCCTGTGTATAAGCCCAGGGTAACCTGCTGGAGGATGAAAGTCATGTGGCCCAGTCTTCCCCATTGCCCCAGGCAAAGGCCAGCCAAGCCTCCGAAACAGAGCCACCAAGATAACTGGCTGCTGACTACAGATGCACAATTGAGCCCAGTCCAGCCAGCTGAGCACAGTCACAGAATCATAAGCTCAATGAATGGCTGTTGTTTTAAGCCACAAACTTGTGGGGGGGGGGTGGGGGTAATTTGTTATGCAGCAAAAGCTAACTGATACATCACCATCCCTACACCTTCAATGGTTCACCCTGCAGAGGGCACAGCTTCCAGCACCTCTGATTTCTGAGCTAGCCTTTTTGAGACATGACGCTATTTTTATAAGGGTCCTCATGGAGTGAAGACAATGACCTCTGTGACCCCCCACAGCCCTGCCCCCCACCAAATCCACCTCGCACTTAATGTCCCACCCATTGTCAGTTTCTCAGACTTTGCATGGGTGGTCTGCTCTGAAATACTCCCTCTAACTGTTAGCTAACTTAGATTCATCCTAAAGTCTTGGTGGGAGACCTCTTCCCCAGACAAGCCAGCCTGACCCCTGGGCCTGCATTGCTGCCCCGTCCCGAGCACCACTTCCACAGCACTTTCTCCCTACGGGATGGACATCATCCGATGACTTGTCTGCCTCTCTGCTAGAACGTGAGGCCCATAGAGACAGAGGCTGTGTCTGCCTCATTCACGCTGCATCTCCAGACTCTAGGTACACCTGGAATGTGCTAAGTGCTCAGGAAAACTCAGAAGAAAGGGAAGGAGGAAGGGAAGGTGGGTGGGGTGAGGAGGAGGAAGAAGTGACAGTGTAACTGGAAAGAGCCTCCAGTTGATGGCACCTGATACAGGCCAAGTGCCTGGTAAGGGCTTCATAAATGTCTGAAGAGCCAGATAACACCAGCCATGAAGCTCCCCTGCCCCAGGACCCCTCCAGCCTTCCGCTAGCTCACTCTTGTGTTTCCTGCGGCATCAACTGAAAACTCATTGCCCCTTGGTGGGGCTGCTCCCGTCACCCTGCACGTGCCCTGGCGGTTTTTGCTGACCCGTCCCTACTGGGGCTGGCTCAGGGGCCTCCTCCTCTCACTCCCCATTGCATTGAAAGGGCGACTCAGCTCTCTGCCTTTTCTGCAGATGAGAGAGGCCTGATGTAGGGACCCAGGACTGCATGCCTGGCCAAGCTGAGGCCCAGCAGGGTCAGGGGTAGAGATGGGGCCAAGGGCCACCTTCCAGGAAGTGTGGGTCCCACAGTCACTGAGGACATCACAAAGCACTTTTGCCCCATCTCAGCAGACCCACTTTAAAGGTGGGAGGACAGGATTAGAAATGGCAGAGGACTTGCCCAAGGTCACTCCTAAATGGCAGAGGTGGGACATCCAGAATCGGGTGCCCATGCTTCTCCCAAACTCAGACAAACATTAGCTTTTACCCCGAAACTAACATCCATGGCATAATAAAAAACTGCTGCATGGTTACCCCTGTGCTAAGCAAACTCCATCCAGAGTGTCCCACGCAATCCTCCTGTCAGCTCCAATTTTGTGGACAGGAAAAGCAGGCTCCAAGAAACACAGGACTTTGGCTCCCTGGTGCTGCCATCTCTCAGCCGCTCACAAGGACCCTTACAAAAAGAGTGTCACGCCTTGAAAAGTCTAGCTTGCCCTCCATGCCACTCAGCCGCCAGCGCAATCCCCCAGATGCTGCTCGCCCTGTAAACAGGTTTATGGCTCCATCCTTCAGCGCCCACTCAGCGAGGTTTACTACATAACAGAAAACAAAGACAGTTTCCTCGCGTTTCCCATGTGTAAGGGTGGAGGGTTTCGTTAAAATGCAGCACGTCTCCAGGGCAGACTGTGCCTTTAATGCAAAGGGCAGGAGAGCCGGCTCTGCTCTTCTCAGACCACGGGCAAAGGCATGCGTGTGTGGGTGCACGTGTGCAACAGCGTGTGTGTGTGTGAATGTGTCAGTGTGTCTTCACAAGTGTGAGTGTGTGCATGCATGCATGTGTGTGCTTGTGTGTGAATGTGCTCACGTGCGTGTCTGCATGTGCACAAGTGTGAATGCGTCTGCATGTGAGAGAGTTGTGCATGCGTGTGTGTCAGTATGGAGGAGGAACTGTGCGTGTCTGCGTGAGTGTGCATGAGTGTGTGTATGTGGTGCACACAGGATACAGTGGGAGCAGGGGAACTCAAAGTACTGAGTCCTGCCCCAGACTCAGCCCCTCTAGGAACACACATGCTAGGACTTTGCACTCAACTGCGTCCTGGAGGGCGAAGGGAGAGGCTCAGTGGGCCAGGCATCCTATCAAATGCCATGCCTCCTTTACCCAGTGGCTGAAACTGTGCCTCCCTGAACCCTGCAATTTCCTCCTTCCTGTCCCCTGCAAAGGCTGCAGCCAAATGCTTGCTGAAATCCACAAGCCTAACTTATTGAAATCCCAGGCCTAACTCCCCCATCACCTACAGAACAGAGTGCAGACCCCAGCGGCTGGCACACGAGGCCTCCTTAATCCAACCCCAGCTAGATCACCAGCGCACTCCCCCCACCGTCCTCCTCCCACCTCACGCTTTAGCCACTCTAAACTCCTTAGGGTCCCTCCACACCAGGCTGCTCCATGCCCCTGTGTTTCTCCACATGATGTGTCCCTTGTCTGCCTGAAAACTGCTATCCATCCTTCAAAGCCCAGTTCAGACATCATCTCCCCTGAAATGCCCAATTACCCTCTTGTGTAGGGCCCTCAACACTAGATCCTGGGCACCTATCCATCCCTTCCTCTCTGTCAAGTCGGTCAATCCTAAGTCCTGGCAAAGTGCCTTGCACAGATTGGGTGCTCAAGAATGTTTACAAAATTACGTTATCTAAAAACATTTCCTCATATCTCATGTTCAATCTTGGTGCCGCCAGCCAGGCCTTCCGCTGACAAGCAGCTTCTGACCATGGGTCTGATGCCTTCACGCCTGTGTGCTCAGCAGAATAAAGGCCCCCAGAACAGGTCGACATCCTAACGCTCAGAGCGTGTGCGTATTACCTCATCCGGCCAAAGGGGCTTTAGAGGTCTGACGAAGGACCTCGAAATGGGAAGATTACCCTTGGTTATCCAGGCGGGCCCATTGTCATCCCATGGCTCCTTAAAAGGGAGAACCTTTTCTAGCTGTGGTCACAGAACAATACAGGACCAAAAAAAAAAAAAAAAAGAGGGGGTCAGAGGGAGGCGACGCTGCTGGCTTGGGAGGAAGGCCTGAGCCGCAGATGGCAGGCAGCCTCTGCCTTCTAACTCCAGAAGCTGTGAAAGGCAAGAGAACGGATTCTTCCCCAGAGCGCTGGGAGAGTGCTCAGCCAGCATCTTGACAGGAGCCCAGTGAACCCTGGCTGGGCTGTGACCTCCGGAGCTGTAAGATGACACACCTGTGCTGCTTCAAGTCCTACGTCTGTGGTCGTTTTTATGGCAGCCACGAACACCAGACATCCTGACCACCAGCCTACACACTTACCAGGGTGTGCCCCAAAGCCCCGACATTTCCCAGCCTCCGCGCCATTGCCCTGCTGCTCCCACTGCCTAGACTGCCTTCCCCTGCTCCACATGCCCTTCCCTGCCTGGAAAACTTCTATTCATCCCTCAGAACCTATTTCCAAAGTCCCTCCTAGGGGAACCTATCCCAGCATGCCCAGGGGTAGGACTGGGCTCCACGCCACCTGAGTGCAGCCACACCTGGCAGCGTGCAACCACGGGCCACCGCCCTGGCTCCTCTGTTCTCCGGCTGATTGACGGGATCCTGGATGGCTGGCCCTAGTGTTCTGAGCAGGCTGAATCCTTGATGCCGAAAGCAGCGCCTGCAGCTGTGAATGGGATTTACAGAACAGCAGGCGTGTCCTTGTCTCGCCTTGTCGAGCTTTCCTTTAGATGGAGATACATTCACACCAGGAAAGGAGGTCCATCTCACGTGTATCTTACTACCCTTTACCTATATGGCCCTTCAGTCTCTAACCCTCCAGTCACGTCAGCAACAGCCACAGAGACAGGCCCTCCACACACCCAAAGGCACACCAGCATCCCAGCACCCTGCAGTCTGATATGCAGGAGGATGGCCTCACGGAAGAGCTTCTCCTAAGGACACAGAGGTGTGGGAGCAGCGTATGTATAAGGACATTCACCACAGCTCCCATTATATCTCGGCATTAGAAAACCAGAAATGGCTCAGAGGTCTAACGATGAGCACTTGGTTAGATAAATAATACCTCCTTCAGATGACAGCATATTATACAGCCATTAAAAATAGTGGCTGTAGGTCAGGCGCAGTGGCTCATGCCTGTAATCCCAGCACTCTGGGAGGCCGAAGTGGGTGGATTACCTGAAGCCAGGAGTTTGAGACTGGCCTGGCCAACATGGCGAAACCCCGTCTCGACTAAAAACACAAAAATTGGCCAGGCATGGTAGCAGGCGCCTGTAGTTCAGCCACTCGGGAAGCTGAGGCAGGAGGATTGCTTGAACGTGGGAGATGGAGGTTGCAGTGAACTGAGATCGCACCACTGAACTCCAGCCTGGGTGACAGAATGAGACTCTGTCTCAAAAAAAAAAATGTGGTTGTGAAAATACAGAAGATCATAAGAAAATGTTTAATACATAATTCAATTGGGATTCCAAATTTATAAAACATGTATATATTTGCATCTCAAGACTAGTGAGAATATTCATCTCAAATATGAATAATTTAATCTCACGAAGTGGGGTCCACACAGGGGATTGTTTTTACGCCACATCTGTGTCATAGTTTCCAAGATCCCTAAGATGATCACACGTTATAATTACAATATTTAAAGATGTGGTACTTTTCAAGGGAGAATTTTTCTGGAGAGGAATTTGGCATGCCCATATTAAGAGTCTCTTTAGGAAGGGTTAATACCATCATCCAGTGCCCTGGTTTGAGGAAATGGGAGGCGGTTATCACTGAAATTCACACTCCATGCCTGGTGGATGCGGATTCCTCTCTGCGAGCCCGCAGGCTCACGGCGGTTCTGGAGCTTCCATCAGGTACAGAGAACACAAAAACCCAGACCCTAGAGACAGGGAGCTGCCTGCCATGGTGGGGACAGGCCGGGGACTGTGGTGGAGACACTGGGATAACCCAACGGTGGGGCAAGACCCAGCCGGGGTGGGAGGAGGGGAATCCAGAAGGGCTCCCACATCTGGGAAAGGACAGCGGAGTCCGGGGGCAGGTGAAGCAGTGAGGTTGCTTGGGAAGGCCCGGCAGGAGGCCAAGCCCTGCAAGGAGGGCCCCCCTACCCTCGATGGGAGGACTCTGGAGGAAGAATCCTCAAGAGCTGGGAGAACCAACCCTGAGAGAGGATTCTCGGCTGAGCACAGGTGCAGAATCAAATCATCGTCAGACATTCCAGGCTCCCCCTCCCCACTAAGCATCTGTCCCCCAGTTCTCAGAAAAGCATCTGAGCTGATCCTATGGGCTGGGAAGCCGCCTGTGAGCTCAGAAGGCACGCGGTCGCCTGCATGGGCAGCACTGCCACCCTGCCAGGGAGAGAAGCCAGACCCCCCTGCACACCGTCAGAAAGCTAAATTCAGAACAAACGCTCTGGCTGGGGCAGAAGCTGCCAGTCTCACTCGGACGAAGCCGGAGACCCCCTTTCTGCCCCAGTTTGCTTTTTCCTGAGAACAAGCACCAGAAGGTAGCCATTGGCCTACAGGAGCAAGGCCGAGTGACCGGAACACAGGGGAGGAAAGGAGAGTGGCATGCCAGTGGTACACCATGCCAGGGTGAACCCTGGTGGGCCGTGACTCACTCAGAGCAGCTCCTACAGCAGAAGCTGGGACCCAGGCCCAGCCAGAGTACAGAGGGGCGGAGTGTCCCGACCACCTCCTGGGCCAGCAGCTGCACTTCCATCATGCAGCCTAGGATTACAGAAGGACGGCTGCCAGCTGCTGCACAGACTTGCTAGACCTTGGCAGGATATGTGCTAGGGATGGTGGGGACAACCTGGGCCGGGAGCAGAGACAAAGAGCCATCGTGGCTGTAGTAGCATTGAAGGCACTGTGTAAGGAGAGCAGCTGGAAGAGAAGGGAGGCTGCAGTATCTGGGGACCAGGGAGAATCTACTTCCAGGAAGTCTTCCCTGACTACCACTTTCTCGATTGCTCCAATCGAGTAGGGGTATCTAAGGCTTCCCTCCCCTGGTTCTTTCAGCTCTGTCATACAGTGGATTACATGCCACTGTCATGGATTGGTTCCTTGTCCATACCCGCTACTAAACTCTGAGTCTTAGATGTCAGTTATCACAGCTTACTGCACCCCAGAGCCTAAATGGATGGATGGAGGAAGGGCAGGGAGGTGGGTGGAGGGGTGGATGATGGGTGGATGGTTCACATGATGGATGAGTGGATGAAGAAATGGATGGGTGGATGGATAGCAGATGGATGGAAGAATGAGAGGGAGGGATAGAGGAACAAAGGTGGGAAGCGTGGATAAAAATAAGGAGAGAAGATAAGAGGAGTGGAAGGAAGAAAGAAAACATTGATGGTTGATCAGATAGGTGGATGGATACATGGGAAAGAGGGAGTGAGGGGAAGGAGGAAGGCAGAAGGGAAGAGAGGAAAGAGAGAAGGAAATTCAGTAGGTAGAGAAGCTAGAAGCAGCGACAGAGGGGTCCCTGGAAACAGGACCCAAGGAGGGGAAAGTATTAATGTCAAGATGGAGAGAAGAGGCCAGGCGCAGTGGCTCACACCTGTAATCCCAGCACTTTGGGAAGCTGAGGCAGGCAGATCATGAGGTCAAGAGATCGAGACCATCCTGGCCAACATGATGAAACCCCGTCTCTGCTAAAATTACAAAAATTAGTTGGGCGTGGTGGCGCATGCCTGTAGTCCCAGCTACTCAGGAGGCTGAGGCAGGAGAATCACTTGAATGCAGGAGGTAGAGGTTTGCAGTGAGCCGAAATCATGCCACTGCACTCGGCCTGGTGACAGAGGGAGACTCCATCTCAGAAAAAAAAAAGATGGAGAGAAGAAGGTGGGGCCGGCAGCTCGGAATGCTGAGAAATTTCCTCAAATTCTCATGATTCCTCAGTCAGATCTTGTCCCAAAGCATTTTAAAGGCCTCTCAAGGCCTCAGAGCCTAACCTCATCAAACCGTTGATTCACACTGAATTATTTACTGAATAGACCGTAACCCCAAAAGCTTTACAGTCGGGGCCTCTCTCTTGATCCCTATCTGCTGTGAGTCTTGTTTAAATCAAACTCAGATCTCCATGGTGATGTTAAAGCAAACACAGAGGGAGGCTGGCCTGGGAGCGAAACGCAGCTGGTGAAAAGCCAACGGGATATTTTAAGGTAACGGGAGAAGGAAGGAAGCAGACCTCTGACATCTGCTCAGCACCCGGCGTTTTACACACATTATCTGCTGTCATCTTCATAAGAACCCACGAGGTCTACACTGAGGTCTGAATGCTTGGGCTCATTTTACAGAGGAGACCCAGGGAGGTCACCAAGAAGGGAGCTGTGGAGCCAGAACTGAAACGAAGGCCTGTCTGTGTGCACAGAAGACTCTCTGTGCTTGTCATCACCTTAAGGAGAGAGTTCCCATTGGAATGTCAGACTGTTTCTCTGTGAAATCCCCCTCTTTCTGGATGACCAAAGGGCAAAGCATATAATCTCTTAAATTTTCCCATCTGAAAACTGGCTGTGAACTCTCAGCATTATCTACCAAGAACGGCCTCATCAGCAGGACTCCAACAGTAGGGGCCACAGAGAGAAATGCTGTGATACCCAGGACACTCTGCGGGAAGGCCTTGTCAATTCCAACATGGTCACACCATGGGGATGTCCCCCCAAGGCCATCATCGGCCTCTGCAGAGAAGGACTTTGATGTCTCTTTATGTCATTGAACATCAGAGGACGTCGCATTGCTGTTGGGCTTCACTGCTCAAATTCCTCAGACTGCATTCACAATACATGTTAACATTCTATACATTCAAGGACAGAAAAAACAAGGAGACTTCCGGTTCCAAAATGGTAGCATAGAAGCAACCTGGCTTCACTCCCCACCCACAAAAAACCAGAAACAAATATACAACGCTGAGATTATCACCAGCAATATTTCAGAATGCAAATATGACGATGAGACAGTTCCCAGAGCCACAGAGAAGTAAAAAGACTCAGAGCAGATGGTAAGAAAATTGGACTTCCATATCCTTGATGGCTCTTCTCCCCATCCTGCCTGGCATCAAGCCTACAGAAAACCTATCACCAACACACTGTTTCTGCTCTGGAAAAAGTGGGATTGAGGGTAGACAACCAGCTTCCCCATTATCTTCGGTTCTCTGGCAGGAGACGGCTCCTGTCATAATCCACAGAAAACATCTCAAGTGCTGAAGGGAGAAATATCCCTGAGGACATCAGAGACAAAGAAGGGAGCAAAGACCACCAAGCCCAGCCCCGAAAACTCTGCTCTGTAATTTGGCCAAGGAGACTCCAAATCAGAGTGTCTGTTCAGCAGCATCATGCTGTTGGAGATTATTCCACAGGTTCCCTGGGCACGAAACCCTAGCTACCACCCCCCACACTGCCCAGATATCCCCCTTTGAGACCTCCCCCATTTGCAAAGGGCAGCACTCCAGTCCTTTACTACAGCCAAGGAGAACCTGGGCTTAAGGCACCATTTAGAGTCAAAAAGGAGGCAGTGGCCTAGCAGTAAAGAATCTTTAATCAAAACGAGTCAGACAGAGAGGACTAGAATAAATAACAAATCCTTTAATGCAAAGACACAGACATACATCCACAAGAAACAATAGCAAACAGGGAACCATGATCTCCCAAAATGGACAAAGTAAGGAACCAGTAACTGACTCTAATGAGATGGCGATATGTGAGCTCCCTGATCAAGAATTAAAAACTGCATCTTTAGGAAAACTTCAAGATAACACAGAAAAGCAATTCAGAAATTTATCAGAGTCATTTAACAACAAAAAGTCACTCATAAGTGGGAGTTGAACAATGAGAACACATGGACACAGGGAGGGGAGCATCACACACTGGGGTCTGTCACGGGGTGGGGGTCTAGGGGGAGGGATAGCATTAGGACAAATACCTAATGTAGATGATGCGTTGATGGGTACAGGAAACCATCATAACACATGTATACCTATGTAACAAACCTGCACGTTCTGCACATGTATCCCAGACTTAAAATATTAAAAAAAAAAAAAAAGAGAGAGAGAGAGAGAGAAATCTTGAAACAGAAAAACACCTGTGGAACTGAAAATTTCACTAGAGGCTCTCAACTGCAGAATGGATCAAGCAGAGGAAAGAATCAGTGAGCTTAAAGATAGGCTATTTGAAAATATAGTCAGAGGAGAAAAAGAAGAAGAATTAAAAGGAACAAAGATCACTTGCAAAATATAGAAAATTACCTCAAAAGAGCAAATGTAAGAATTATTGGTGTTCAGGAGAAAGCAGATGAAGAGCAAGAGGTAGGAATCTTATTCAAAGAAATAATAACAGAAAACTTTCCAAAACTTGAAAAAGATATAAATATCCAGGTACAGGAAGGTCAGAGAACACCAAACAGATTTGACTCAAATAAGACTACCCCCAAGGCATATAATAATCAAACTCTCAAAGGTCAAGGACAAAGAGATGATTTAAAAAGCAACAAGAGAAAAGAAGCAAATAACACATACAGGAGCTTCAATTCATCCAGCAACAGACTTCTCAAAGGAAACCATACTGGCCAGGAGGGAGTAGAAAGACACTTTCCAAGTGTTGAAAGAAAAAAACTGTCATCCAAGCATACTGTAGCCAGCAAAGTTATCTTCAAATATAAAAGACAGATATAGTCTTTTCTAGATAAACAAAGGCTGAGAGAATTTACCACCACCAGACCTGTCTTAGAAGAAAGGCTAAAGGGAGTTCTTCAATCTGAAAGAAAAGCAAAAAAAAAAAAAAAAAAAAAAAAAAAAAAAAAAACACTAGCATGCAAAAAATAAATAAAAAATAAAAAACACCTGAAACTTTAGAATCCATTGGTAAAGTTAGGGACATGGACAAACCCAGAATACTCTAATACTGTAATTGTGATACACAATCCACTCATAACTCTAGTATGAAGCCCGGAAGATAAATCTATCAAAAATAGTAGTAGCCACAACAACTTGCTAAGAAATAAGTAATATAGAAATAGTAACTTGAAACAACTAAAAGTAAAAATGTGGGGGAGATCAGGATAAAGGGTATAATTTTGGTTTTTTTTTGTTTCTATTCTTTTCTTTGTGATCTAAATTATCATCTCTTTAAAATAACATGCTATATCTGTAAGATGTTTTTGTAAGCCTCGTGATAACCATAATGCAAAAAAACTATAATAGATTTAATGAAAACAAATATTAATGAATTTAAACATACTCCTAGAGAAAATCACTTAGCCACAAAGAGAAATAGTAAGAAAAGAAGAGGAGATATACAAAAGTAACAGAAAACAAGCCACAAAATGGCAATAGTAAGTCCTTACTTATGAATAATAGTACTGAATGTAAATGACCTCAATTTTCCAATGAAAAGGCATAGAGTGGCTGAATGGATAAAGAAACAAATCTCAACTATATCATGCCTACAAGAAACCCACTTCACCTATAATGACACACAGACTGAAAGTGACAGGCTGGAAAAAGTTATTCCATGCAACTTGAAACTGAAAAAGAGCAGGAGTTGCTATATTTATATCCAATAAAATAGGCTGCAAATCAAAAGCTGTGAAAAAAGAGGAAGCAGGTCACTATATAATGATAAAGGGGTCAATGCAGCATGAGGATATAACAATCCTAAATACCTATGCACTCAACATGAATCTCCCAAGTATATAAAGCAAACATTAATAAATCTAAAGAAAGAGACAGACACAATACAATAACAGTAGGTGACTTTAACACTCCTCTCTCAGTTAAAAACAGTTATGGACAGATCATCCAGACAGAAAATCAACAAAGGAACATCAGAGTTAAACTGCACACTAGACCTAACAGGCCTAACTGGCATTTACAGAATGTTTCACCCAAATGCTATAGAATTCATCAGCACATGGAACATTCTCCAGAACAGACCATACCTTAGGCCAAAAAACAGGTCTGAACACATTTTTAAAAGTAAAAATAGTATCAAGTATCTTTTTTGACCACAAAGAAATAAAACTAGAAAGAAATTAATTACAAAAAGAACCTCAGAAACACAAAAAATACATGGAAATTAAGCCACACGGTCCTGAATGACCAATGGGTCAATGAAGAAGTTGAGAAAGAAATTATAAAATTTCTTGAAACAAACAAAAATGGAAACATAACATACCAAAATCTATGGGATACAGCAAAGGAAGTACTAAGAGGAAAGTTTACAGCAATAAATATCTATTTTAAAAAATAGAAAAAATTTAAATAAACAGCCTAATGATATGCCTCAAGGAACTAGAAAAGAACAAACCAAATCCAAAATTAATAGAAAGAATGAAATAATTATCACAGCAGAAATGAATGAAATTGAGACAAAAAAACTATACAGAAAATCAACAAAATGAAAAGTTGGTATTTTGAAAACATAAACAAAATCAACAAACCAGACTAACAAAAAAAAAGAGAAAACCCAAAATAAATAAAATCAGAAATGAAAAAGAGACAAAACAACTGAGACCAGAGAAATACAAAGAATTACTAGGACTAGTGTGAACAACTGTATGTCAACACGTTGAAAAACCTAGAAGAAATGGATAAATTCCTGGACGGACACAACCCACCAAGATTGAACCATGAGAAAACAAAAAACCTCAATAAATCCACAACTGGTAACAAGATCAAAGCTGTCATAAAGTCTCCCATCCAAAAACAGTCTAGGGCCCAGTGGTTTAACCACTGAATTCTACCAAACATTTACAGAAGAACTGATACCAATCCTATTCAAACTGCTCAAAAATAATTGAAAAGGAGGGAATACTTTCAAACTCATTCTATGAGGCCAGCATTGCACAGATACTGAAGCCAGACAAGGACAGAACACGAAAGAAACTACAGGCCAATATCACTGATGAATAGTGATGCTAAAATCTTCAACAAAATGCTAGCAAACTGAATCCAACAGCACATCACACAGATAACACACTATGATCGAGTGGGTTTTATACCAAGGATCGAGGATGGTTTAATATATGCAAATCAATAAATGTGATACATAACATACAAACTAGGCATAGAAGAAATATACTTCAAAGTAATAAAAGTTGTAGACAGCAAACCCACAGCTAGCATTATACTGGATGGGAAAAAGTTCAAAGTATTTCCTCTAAGAACTGGAACAAGACAAAGATGCTCACTTTCACCACTCCTATTCAACATAGTACTGGGAGTTCTGGCCAGAGCAACCAGCCAAGAGAAAAAAATGAAAGGCATCCAAATTGGAAAAGAAGAAGTAAAATTATCCCTGTTTACTGATGATGTGATCTTATAGCTGGAAAAACTAAAGACTCCATGAAAAAAAACACAGATTTGATGAATGAATTTAGTAAAGTTGCAGGATACAAAATCAATGCACAAAAATCAGCAGTGTTTCTTTATGCCAATAATGATCTATCTAAGAATGAAATCAAGAAGGCAATCCCATTTAAAATAGCTACCAGAAAAATAACTACAAATAAATTTAACCAAAGAAGTGGAAGATCTCCACAAGGAAAACTACAAAACACCCTTTAGAAATTATAGATGACACAAATGAAAAAAACATTTCATGCTCATGGACTAGAAGAATTAAAATTGTTAAAATGACCATACTTTCCAAAGCCATCTATAGGTTACTGCAATTCCTACCAAAATACTAACATCATTTTTCACAGAATTTGAAAAAATAACCCTAAATTCAAATGGAACCCAAAAAGAGCCCACATAGCAAAATAAATCCTAAGCAAAGGAACAAAGCTGGAGGCATTGTGTTACCCAACTTCAAATTATATTACAAGGCTATCGTAACCAAAACAGCATGGTACTGGTATAAAAATAGACACATAAACCAATGGAACAGAATGGAGAACCAGAAATAAAGCCACATATTTAAAGCCAACTCATCTTTACCAAAGCTGACAAAAACATACATTAGGAAAAACACACACTCTTCAATAAATGGTGCTGGGAAAATTGGATTGCAGAAGAATGAAAATAGACCCCTATCAGTCACCATATACAAAACAAATCAACTCAAGATGGATTAAAGGCTTTAATGTAAGGCCCAAAACTATAAAAATGCTAGAAGAAAACCTAGGGAAAGCTCTTCTGGATGTTTGTCTAGGCAAATAATTTATGACTCGAACCACAAAAGCACAGGCAACTAAAACAAAAACAGGCAAACAGGCCTTAATTAAACTAAATAGCTTCTGCACAGCAAAAGAAATAGCCAACAGAATGAACAGATACCCTACAGAATGGGAGAAGATATTTGCAAACTATTCATCCAACAGGGGATTAATATCCAGACTTTATAAGGAACTCAAACAACTCAACGACAATAAAAACAAACAACCATATTTAAAAGCGGCCAAAGGACACAAATGGACATTTTTTAAAAGAAGACAAACACATGGTCAACAGGCAGATGTAGAACTGCTCAACATCACCAATCATCAGAGAAATGCAAATTAAATCCACAATAAGATATCATCTTATGCCAGTCAGAATGGCTATTAATAAAAAGACAAAAAATGACGGATGTTGGTGAGGATGTGGAACAGTGCAACTCTGGTACACTGTTTGTGAGAATATAAGTTAGTACAGCCTCAGTGGAAAACAGTTTGGAGACTGCTCAAATAACCAAAAATAGAATGACCATTCGATCCAGCAATCCCACTACCAGCTATCTACCCAGAAGAAAAGAGAAGGGAAATGATTTCAAAAAGACACCTGCACTCATATGTTTATCACAGCACTATTCACAACAGAAAAGATGTGGAATCAACCCAAGGGTGTATCAGTGGATGACCGGATAAAGAAAACGTGGCATATACACACAACGGAAGACAACTGAGCCATGAACGTGAATGAGATCATGTCTTCTGCAGCAACATGAATAGAACTGGAGTTTGTTATCTTAAGTGAAGCAAGGCAGACACAGACAAACACCACATGCCCTCACTCATAAATGGGTGCTAAAATATATATACATGGAGGCAGAGAGAATGACAATGGAGACACTGGAAAGTGAGGGGGTCTGAGGGGGGTGGAGTATCCAAAATTACTTCATGTGTAGTGTACAGTGTTTGGGTGATGGATACTCTGAAAGCCCTGACTTCACCATTATGCAGTCTACCCATGTAAAATATTGTACTTGTACCTCATAAATTTATATAAATAAAAATAATAAAAATTAAAGATTATGGAATTAAATGAGATTGAGAAATGCTGTATAGCCTTCTCTTGGAGAAGTATAATGTGTATTAGTGTATCAGAGACCCTGATAAATCCTACCGTAAAGAAATCTGAAACTTTCTTCCCTAAAGCATATTTATCAAATATGACCACACAATATGTATTTTCTGGAAACAACCATTACTTGCAATACCTTAAATTACCATTCAGGAAGCATTCCCTTCTCTCCACCCCACCAAACTCCTCCCCCTGCCCCACTGATGTTGGACCTGACCATGGCTATGCCAAGTGGACCCCTAGCAAATGTGATGTGAATGGAAGTCTTAAAACGTGCTTGTGTGGCTGAGCTTGGCTCCTGAACTCTGGAGTTCTGCATGAGAAGAACACATCCTGGAGGCCTCTGTCCTGTTCCTGTCAGCTTGGGTCCCAGTACAAACAGGTATGAAGCAGCCCCAAGCCCACCAGCCAGCAACCTGAACACCCAGCCAAGCCTTGGCCAAAGCAACCAAGCCACAGTGGGCACAGGGGGTGTGAGAATAAATGCTGAGTGCATGCCACTCAGTTTGGGGGCAGCTTGTTACACATCGTTACTGCCATAACAGCTGACTAATACACCATCCGTCAGAATTGCTATTCTATCAATTGCACTTCAAAACATAAATGTGGTATGGTAAAACATTCTTAGGAGGAAACCTTCTTAGAAGGTGTCGGGAAAGAATGAATAGCACCTGGCAGGAGCTCAAGACACATTTGGAGGACACGTCTTAAAATTAGGGGGCCTGGAAATGACATGGGGTTTTTAGAGTGGAGAGGTAGGGGTCAAGAGAAAGTTAAGCAACCCAATGTAGGAAGACAGGCATGAGATATGAGTGGGTGAGTCAAAGAGGAGGAGACTCAAAAAGTCAATAAACATAGAAAATATGTTCCATCTCATCAGGTATCAGGAAGAGGCAAAATAAAGCAAGATTGAGCAGTAGTCTCACACCCACTTGAGTGCAAACACAGAAAGTCTGACGACTCCAAGGTGTGGAGCAGTGAGTCACCCCACAGGTAAGCTGGCAACAGGGAGAGAAAAAGGCAGTTGTGCATGCACCCTCCACCCTATCCAAGCATCTTATCAGAGACATGTTCACTGCAGCCCTGACTGGAATGGCAAAATCTCAGGATAGAAATCCTAGCGCTCCCACAGTGGGAGAATACATCAATCAAGTAGGTTACATGTGCTACATGGACAAATTACCTAAATAAAGTCGGGGTGCGTAAAGCAAACTTCAAAAGGCAAAGTAATGTCATTCTCTGCAAAACAAGCTCAGCAGCAGAACATATTGACTGCGGGGTAGACATACATATATACATAAATCAAGATATAAAAATTATGATTTTTATTTTGTGTTGTATGTTTTTAATGTAAAAAGGGGGACCCACACCAATTTCAAGGTGGAGGTTACTTCCAGGTGGGTGGTGAGGGTGGGTGTGAGAGGATGGAGGAGAGAGTTGGACTTCATCAGAATCTTTCATAGTATATTTCTTTGAGAGATTCCAAACATATATGGAAAAAATGGACATTGATGAAAGCTAGATTATAAGCACTGAGCTGGACTGGGCTTTGGTGTGGCAAAAACTGAGACCCTAAATTTCAGTGGCACCTACATTATTCCTGCTCAGCATCCACTGGCCCACACTAATCATACAAACCCAGACTAACCACAAGGGGGCCGGGAAGAAGGAAATGCTGGGTTATTAAGCGAGCACTCACTTGGCTCTATTTCATGGGTACCTGGGCACCTATCCTACCAAGGTCTGTACTTTTCAGGATACGTTCAAGATTTCTTAATTAAAGTGAAGATAAAGAAAAAGAATCACTTCCTATCCCTAACAAAAAGGAGAGGATTCAACCAAGTTATTCTAGAGAAAACCTGAGACCAGCTCCACCCGCAATTCTCCTGAAACTGGATGAAGGTCCTGCCTGAGGTCAAATGCACCCAGGAAGTGATAAGGTTGGCCCAGCATTAGTGTGGTCCTGGTTCAGGGATGGCACAGGCAGAGTCCTCTGGTCTATAGGATTGTCCCTCTGCTTCACATCCACTCTGCCCAACAGCTGTGCTCGGTGTGAGGCAAAGGCAGTCCCTGAGGCCGCATCACAGCAGGAGGCAGGGCATAGGAAGCAGCCCCAGGTCAGCTTCCTCTCCAGCTCAGAATGTTTGCAGAACCCTCTTGCTCCTCCTCACAGCATCGGAGCCAACCCTCATTTCCTGGCTTCCGCAGAGTCCCCTAAGATGACTCCATAAATGTAAAGGGTCTTCTAGGTCTTAGCAGTGTTTCCCAAAAACCACACTACCATCCATCCTTTCTTCCAACTGTCCATCTGTCTGTCCATCCATCAGTCTGTCCATCCATCCATCTATTTACCATCCATCTGTCCATCCATCCATTTACTGATCAATCAATCCTTTCATCCATCTGTCCATCCATCCATCTACCTGTCCATCCATATATCCATCTATTCACCCATTCATCTGTCAATCCATTCATCCATCTGTCCATCTATCAGTCCATCCATTCATCTACCCATCTATCTATCCATTCATGCATCCATTAATCCATTCATCTATCTATCTGTCCATCCATCCATCCATTCATCAATCCATCTATCAGTCCTTTCATCCATCTGTCCATCCATCCATCCACCCGTCCATCCATATATCCATCTATTCACCCATTCATCTGTCAATCCATTCATTCATCTGTCCATCTATCAGTCCATCCATTCATCTACCCATCTATCCATCCATTCATGCATCTATTAATCCATTCATCTATCTATCTATCTGTCCATCCATCCATCTATCCATTCATCAATCCATCTATCAGTCCATTCATCCATCTGTCCTTCCGTCCATCTATCCATGTATCTATCTATCCATTAATCTATCCATCTATTCTTCCATCCATCCATCTATTCATTCATCTGTTCATCCATCCATCCACCCATCCATATATTCATCCATTCATCCATCTGTCCATTCATCCATTCATCCATCCATCCATCCACCCATTCATCTGTCCATCTGTCAATCCATTCATCCAATGCCCAACATATATCTCCTGTGCCAGATCTGAGTTTGGTTTAGAGATCTGGTGATCAGTAAGATAAACCCGGCAGGTCTCCATCCTCATATCTTCAACCAGCCTATGTTCTAGTGGTGGCGGTAGTGGGGCAAACCGTAAACAGGAACTCCCACACTTCAAGGAGAGAGGTTATAAAGAATGCCTGGGAGCCTCTTTGCACTGAGTAGTGAGGGAAGCTTCTTTGAAGAAGAGGTTTATGGGGGAGACTGAATGTGGGGGCAGGATCCAGTACCTGGGGTCAGTGCCACGTGCACTCCAGGCAGCGGCCATGGCACACACAGGTCTTTACAGGGACTGAGCTTGGTGTAGTCCAGGGTCAGCCAAGAAGCTACTGTCACTGGACACTGAACAGCAAAAGGTAGAGTGAGAGGAGTTGAGACTGGGGGATGGGGTAGGAGCTGGGGTTGGGGTCTTGGCAGGGATATTATTCCAAGTACCCTGGGAGGATTTTAAGCCTCTGTCCTAACCAACCCAACCTCTGGCTACTTGAAGTGTGGTCCCCAGACAAGCAGCCTGGGCAGCACCTGTGAGCTTGTTAGAAATGCAAGGTCTTGGGCCCCACCCTCCAGGCCGGTGGATCTGACCATGTGCTCCTTGCAGGAAGATCCCAGGAGATTCGAGTGCCTCTGGAGTCTGAGAGGCACTGCACTAGATCAGCCATTCCCATACTGCTCTCCCTGGGATAGCCCCTGGGAGGACCTGCATGCATCCACACCTGCCCTGGTGGGCCCAAGCTGCAGCACTTTTTAAGGGCTTTTCTAAGTGACTTCTTTATGCCTCTGCTAAGATCCCCGCAGTCTACACGTCGGGCTTTGCTCAACCCTCCGTGGTTTCTGTGGCTTGCGTGGGCAAGGCCACGTGCAGGAGCACGCCCCGCACACTCCAAACCCTGATGCCAACCAGGGAAGCATGTTGCTCCCCTCCTCACCCCCAGCCTCTTGCACCAATTCAAAGGGGCCTGAGACTGAGCAGAAGACCCCCATCACCACCACAAGAAGAAAGAGGCAGATCAATGGATCACCATCGAAGCCAGGAGGGGAGGAGCTGCTGACTCGGGGCCCCGTTAAATGCAGGACAATTAAAAACACATTCGGCTTAGATTTCAGAGAGCCACTTCCAGAATGAAAATACCATACCTGTCATTAAAAATGTATTTATTGCAATTACACAGAAGGATTCTTAGTAGACTCCGTGTGCACTCATTAATTGTGTCTTTAAGAGCCCCCGTTTAATATGTGCTCTCCAGAGGCGGGCACTGCCAGCCTTCCACCCACAGGGGCCTCTTACGCAGACAGAGGGTGGGGGCGGGAGGAGGCGGCATCTTGAAGAAAGAGTGATGGCAAGCTCTCCACTCTCAACACCAACTTCCTGCCTGAGTCCCAGAACAGAGGGTGAGGACGGGAGCAGGTAATGTGCAAAGGAGAAAATGTGAGTAGTAATTAACAAGAAAAACTGCTCCTCCTCACCAGGAAACAACAAAAAAATGCGAATTAAAACAACAATGCGGTTCCGTTCCTGCCCTCCGCTCCTCCTGTCAAGTAAGCAGGAGTTAGAAAAGTCGTCGGCAGGACGCAGGGCACTGCCCGGGTGGGAACGCACGTTCATCTTAAGGAAGAATTGAGTCCCACAGCACGCCAGCTGTAAATCCACTCACACTCCCTGGCTCAGTCATGTAACTGATTCAGCCTAGGGAACAAAATGAAAAGGAGAACTCCCTGCTTACATTTTTTATGGCAGCAGCAGTAAGGGGACAGCTAAGTATCAGAGCGAACCAACTCCAGGGGCTCATACCAGCCATAAAAGAAATAATGCCCCAGACCCTGTCACTCCGTGGAAAAACTGGAAACATATTTTATAAATGATAAAAAGAATACAAAACTACATTCTGTGTCACTACAAATATGTTAGCATCAAAAAAGATACTATAAACAAAGCAAGTAATTGCTCCAGTGGGTAGGGATGGGGGTGAACTTTGGTGACATGACTAATGTCTCTGCATGCATTTTTAATAAAGGGGAAGAAACGTCTGGGTATAGAGATGGTGATGAGAAGGGAACACGGAAAATTAAAATCTGTTGATTTGCTTTGGAGAAAAACTAGATTTAGATCATGCGCTGTTCTAGGAACATTTCGCACATTTCCTCATTCAGTTCTCACGACTTCCCTTAGCGGCATTTTATCCCCATTTTACAGATATGAAGACCAAGGCTCCCTGGAGGAGAAGGAACCCCCCACCACCTCGCCCTTGGAGCAGCTAAGAGTGGGAGGTTTGGCCTCTCAGCTGCCAGCTGCTTCTGAAGAATCCTGTCTGGAGCCTGTAAGTGAGGGGTCTTGGGCCCCATGCCACAGGGTCAGCCACAGTCGGTCCCACCCCCACCCCCACTGCACCAGGGCTCCAGCAAACGTGAACTAAGCCAGCAGCTCCGTGTCTAAGCGCAGATCACTCTGGGAAAGATCGCTCCCCATTCAGACGACGCTTCAGACAGTCTCATTGCCTCACTGAGAGGCTGCAGTGAGGGGAGGGAAGCAGGCACTCTGGAGATTTCTGCAGGCAGCCCCAGGTAGATAGATCCCTCCATGCCAAGGAGGGCTGCACCAGGCGCCTGACAGACACGCCCAAGTTGAGGCAAATCAGGTAACTGAGGGCCTTTGCTGGGAGGAAGAGAAGACTTGACCAACTCCGTCCACTGTGTCACCGAGGAACCCGTCCTGAGACCCTCTGCCCAGCAGCGAGGGTGCCCTCCCTGGGCCTGCCCTGTCCAGGGGTGTTGGCCCCAAACCAGTCTTGGAACTTAAATTCTCAAAGTGCGGAGCTCACACTGTTTTCCGCTCCTGTCTGGAATCAGGGGACAGTGCCTCCCCCAGCACTGGAGGAATGAGACACTTTTAAAGCAACCCACCAGTACATAAAGCAATGGGGGGGCCGTGGCAGGGAACACCTGTCCTCTACACAGGGATGCTACCCATCGCTCACCCCCCCATTTTCTGGTGGTGACGATGGAATGAGAGGAGACCAGTGGGTCTGGGAGGTGGATCCACACTGAGAGGAGCTTCTAGAGGAGCGTTTCTGCTTGGGAGCAGGTGAGGACCCCTCAGGGGAATGTGAGTGTCTTAACCCCTGAGCTTGGCCTCATTAGCAGCACAGGGGGTTCCAGGCAATGCCATTCCTTCTACAGCAAAGAAAGAACCCAACTCGAGACACCATTTCAACAACTTTCCAGACTGTTGCAGAAATCCCTCAGTGAGACCCAACAGAAAGAATCCTCAAACTCCTTAGTTAAAAGCAAAGCCAAAAATGGAAAATAAATCAACTCCAGAACCCGATCCGCAGGTACAGGCATCTTTTTATGGATTTCGAGTGGAAAAATGAATTAATTATTACTTGAGAAACATATGTTGGAAACCAAAATGGTTTCACACCCAGAGAACGTGGAGGTGGTAATCGGGGCCTGGAAGAAAGAGAATCTTCTGCAGGAGAAAAGCTTTGAAACCCCAGCGCAGACGCTGGGAACCATCTGCACCCTCCCTGGGTGAGCGGATGTAAATATTGAAGAGGGTGATGACCAAAATGGGTCCCCAAAACCTCGTTCTTTCACATCTCATTTAAAACATCAAAGGGGCAATCTCACGTTCCCGGGCTGAATTCACATTTCACACATAAAGAGATATCCCCCCATCGCCAGTGGCTTATTTATTTACCAAGCTCTTCGGCTAAGCCTGGAAGAAAGAAAATCGCCCAAACAAAGTGGATAATCAGAGCCTTTGGTGGAGTCCAGGAGCTACGTGTGAAGTCTGAGCACAAGCAAAGCGAAATTGTGCACTGACCTAAATTCCCAATGGAAACCCTCCTCCTCCGGGGGAGGAAGAGAAGGAAGCAGGGAGAAAAACAGAAAGAAAAGAGAAGAAAGCCAAGACGCTTTCTGAACAGTTGTCTGTTCTGCAGTGCAGTTTGTACCCACTGCCCAAACTGTTAAGCTGCTTTCAACTCTTCCTTTATGCATTTTCTCGCCAAAGAAAAGCTGTGAGAGGCCACCGACTCACAGGGGCTGTGACAGCGAGGCGTTTGGATCTAGGTCCTCAGCTGAGAGTCTGGGAAGACAGCACGCAGGTGCATAGGAGAAAGGTCTGCCATCGGGCTGACTTACCGCCACAGTGAGCTTTCCAGAACCTTCCCCATGTCTGCGTGGTAGTACTTTGTCAGAATCAAGATCACCTGTGGTGTTAACAGAAAGTAAAAGGCAGAAATCAGTGGTTTCCAAGGTTCTCAAAGAGACGAAATCATGCCACTCCCTGCCAGGATTTGGGGTCTCTCAACATCAGCTGCCCAGGGGCATCTCTCAGTCAGCATCCCTGGGCGGCTCCAGGCCACCCTGGATGAGAGCTTTTAGACGTGGGCTTATTCCTGCTCTGAGAACTTGTTTGTGTTCTGCAGAATGACTTCGGGAACATCTGAATCCAGTGAAATTCAAACAGCAGCTGCCATTTGTTGGGAATAATTCAAACCCACCCCTGGATGATCCCAAACTGTGGCAAAGGGAGTGGCGGGGCAGTGGTCCCTGTGGCCAGGGTGCTGACCCCACCCTGGTGTGGATGGAGGTGTGAGGACGGAGTGCACTTGGCAAGGCTTCTGGGAATGCACTCTGTCTCCACCAGCGCATTAGAGGATCCCCCAAGCCTGCTGGAAATAGATGCTGGGGCTGCCACTCAAGACCAGAGCAGGTCCCTACGGTCTGTCTGTCATTACTTGTCCTGGAGTGGCGGCTGGGGAGGCACAGCCAAGATGCTGGGGGCCCAGGAGTTGTTGGTGGCACACACCCATTTTCATTGTTGTTGAAACCATTCATTCATTCATTCATTCATCACACACAGGGCCCTAACAACACTGTTTGCATTTCAGACCTGTGCAGAAAACGCAACTGTTTATAAAATCAAAATAAATGTGTTTAGGACAACCTAATTATTTTTTGAAACAAGGGTGTAAATAAAAGGCTGCAGGGTGGGGAACATGGATGCACCGGCCCTGATGGGAAAACGAGATTTTCCCAGTTACTTCACCGGCCGCTGCGTTTCCATGTACATCAGATTTCATTTCACTCACTGCCAGTCCGTGTCAGATGTTCCTAGCACTCCTGTGGCCAGAGCAGCCCCCGGGAGGTAAGATGGGAACAGCCATGGGGTTTGGAGCAGCTGTTAGCCTGGTTTTTGGGGTCACCACCCTGGTCATCCCCAACGGTCAGGCTCCTCCGTGGGAGCAGAGAGCTCCCTGCACTCGGTCCTAAGCCGCCGTGTCCACAGATGGCAGCTGGGCTGACCTGCCTTTCTTTCCCTGGTGACTCAAGCAGGGAAGATGTGAGGAGGGGCTGTCCCCTGAGATAGGACAGTGTGCATCTTAGAGGCAGTGATGATTTTAAAAAGCCAGGCCTTGTCAATCAAGGCCAGACTGGCTATGCCATGCTTGGAACAAAGCGATTTTCTCTTGTCAGCTCACAGCCTGCCATCGGAGCCAGAACGCTCTAAGGAGAGGGAAGGCTGACAGGGTGTGGACTTTAACCCACTGGTTCATGTTTTATGCAGTCACGCTGTTCCCCAGAGGGGATTTTGTGCAGCCAGAGTGTGGCAGCTGGAGGGGACCTCAAAGTCTGTTTGATCTGCCCCGTTTGGGAGGAAATCCCCAGCCCATCTGATCCTGGAACAGCAAGATCCAGGCTCTGCCCTCGCCTCAAGGGGCACAGCTCGGCTCTAGAGGGCACCCTGCCCTTCTGTGGACTGCTAGGTTTGGGGCCCGCCCTGCGGTGAGGCTGGCTTCACGACCCCGTCACTCCCGCCTGTCCATTCCAGCTCTGCCACTGTGGATGGTCACCCAGTCACCCAGCAAGACTGCTTCCTCCTCCCTCTCCCTCAAGGGGAGAGTCCCCACCAGCCCACCCCCTCCTTCTAGAGCCCAGCGTTTGGGACCTTTGCCCAAGACACTCCTCATCCTGGGATGCTCTTTCTCGAACCCCCTGGCCCTATTTCCTTAGTGAATTCCTACTTGACCTTCAGACCTCAGTCTGACCCACACCACCCCCAGGAAGGCCCCCCACACTGGGCTCAATGCCCCCTCCACACACACCCCTCGAACCCCGCTGGGCTCCCTGCAACCCCACACAGCTCCCAGGGTCTGCTTCCACGATTGGGTGAGAAACTGCTCAGGGTGGGGACCTTGTTTCTCTCCCCCAGTGCAGGGCCCAGCACCTGCCATATGACAAGCACTCACACCACGCACTGGAAGAAACACAGGTCACTTTGCCCAAAGGAAGGATAATTTATGCAGTGAAGCTGGGCTGAGGCCGGTGCCACTCCCGACACCACCACGGCCACACTCCTATCAGGAGACCCTCCTTCCTCTCTGTGCTGGGGGTAGAATCACTCTGCTGGCTTCAACCGGCCAAGCCGAATGGGTCTCTGGGTTCCTGTGGGGTTGTCCCTGCCCAGGGCTGAAACAAGGAGGTCACCCAGGAAGGGCCAGCGCTGGAGGAGCCACACAGCAAGCAGCCCTACAACGCCCTGACGCTGCAGTCATCAAGGAAAAGGACCCTGATCCGAGGTTAGACCACTCAGGTTCCACGCTTGGCTCTGCACTGGCAACCCTCAACTTCAACACACCTCAGTTTCCCGGTCTATGATGATGTGATGGTGATGACTGAATATTTAGCAGCAAACATGACATGACCCATAAGCCATAGCAGCCGCCGGGGTTAAGAATAACGATAGCTAATAGCCACAGGTCTCAGCCCCGCCACCGATGTGCCCCGCAGTGGCCACAACCCCCCACTCCCCCCAGGAGCCCAAACTGCTGCTGCCCCCACCCCATTCCCCCAGAAGCCCAGGTTATTATCCGTGTTTAACAGATGAAAAAACTAAAGCAGAGAACGCTTCGATATTTTTCCAAAAACTCCACATTCAGCGAGCGGCAGAGCTAGAGTCTGATCCCAGCAATTCCACGTCAAGCTCAGGCTCTTCTCTGCCACGCCGAAAGCCTGTGTTTTCAGAAGAAACTTCTATTAAAAGCGGTTTCAAAGAACTAAAAATTATGACATGCCCTTCTGGGGTCCTCAGCTAACAGCTTTGGAAATGAAATATCCCTGGGAGAGTTTCTTCAGTGGCTTGTGTGTTCACTCTGGGGTTCTTTGATCTGGGTGGGAGAAAAATCGGGAATGTGAGTCAGGCACGCAAAAAGCGCACAGCCCCAGCCATCGCCAAGGGTCTCCTCCCATCCAGACCTGAGCCGCAGCCCACAGGGATCCTTCCCAGATGGCCAGGAATGTCCAAGCAGAAGACGGGGAAAGAAGAGCCACAGGAGGCCGGCCACTGCCGTCGCTCATTCCTGCAAAGGCTCTTCAGGATGCACGCGTCACCCCCACGCCTCATCCTCTACCTCCTGTCCTCCCAGCCGTGGGGAAGGCAGTGCAGGAAGCTGTTCCCATTCTCCCAGTGCCATTTTATCAAATGGGCTTGTGGGGGAGCCGGGGTGCTGGGTGCCCAATCTGTGCCAGCTCAGCACGTGACAAGCATCAGCTCACCCAACTCTATCGCAGCCCCCACCTGACTGGGAGGGGCCAATATTACTGTTCTCACATTACGACTGAAGAAACTGAGGCACAGAACTGGCCAGTGACCTGTCTGGCATCACACACAGCAGAGCCAGGAGCTTGTGTGCCCAGGCCTGGGGCTTTGATGGGTCTGCACTTCATTGCTGCCCTCACCCCCTCCATGATGTCTGTCTCCTAAGTATGGGACAAGCCAATGCCCGGGGTTACTCCAACACACCATCACCCAGGTCCAGCCCAGCAGCCCGCACCCTGAAAAGTCAACCCGGGACCCCGGGCAGATACGCCAGCCTCTTTGGAATTCCTGAACCTGCCCGCCCCTGAGACCGCTAAGCAGTAAGCTCCGTGACGGCAGAGACTCACCCACCCCTAAATCCCCCATGGGCCCAGCACAGAGCAGAGAAATCAATCAATCTCTCCTTGAGTCAATCAATGAGTGGGTGAGTCTATGAGTACACGAATGAGCGCCCACAGAGCAGCTGATGCAGACGGAGGCAGAACCTGCCCTTCAGGCCCCTCCCTCGAAAGAGATGGCAGGTCTGAGTGAGGTACTGGAAGGAGGTGTGAGGGTCAGATTCAACCACAGAGCTCAAAGGAACTCAGGCTGCTATCACCAATGCTTCACTTTAGAAACAGAGAAACTGAGGTTCAGAGGAAAGAAAGGGCTTGGCGGGGACAGACCCTGGTCCTGGTACATCCACATCCACAGCCTGGCCCCCGCGTCCACTGCCTCTGGCTTTATTCCAGGGCAGGGCCTGCTCCCTCCCTGATAGGGGCTGAGGGTACCCTTCCCCAGAAGGAAAAGAACCCTGAGGCCCACACTCAGCTCACAGAGAGGCCCTAGTCCGGCCATGGAGCCCCTGCCCTGATCACGGCAGCCGGCCCCACCTGCACCACACAACTCCATGCCAGCCCCTGTGCGGGGCTCACAGGAGGATCCTCTGCTCTGCGCTGAGCCGTCCAACTTGCCTGGAGATGAGGGCCCTGGGCTGCATCTCAGAGCTCCGGCAGTGGGAGGGAGCCAGCCTAACCAGCCTCGGACCCGTGTGGCATTAACAGGACTTAACATGGCATTAACAGCCCTGGGGACCAGGGCTGGTGCAAAGGAAGTCCCAGCTCCAGGGCTGACAGGCCAGCAACAGAGTCGTCAGCGCCTTCACCTGCAAACGGCGTGAACGGGGAGGTCAACGCTGTCTTTACCAGGTGGTCCTGGCAAAGTGGGCACTTCTCAGATGAGAGGGTGTGACGCAGGGTGGCCGAGCCTCGGTTTCCTGATCTGAGAAATGGAGCCAACTTGAAGGCGGCTGGAGGGTCTCCCCCATCTCTTTGTGTCACTCCACACAAACTTAGACCAGAAATCAGGACATAGATGCCCCGAGGCTCAGCCCCTCCTCCCTGGAGAGAGGCCACTGGTGCGTTTCCAAGCCCTCAGAGGTGGCGGTTTCTCCACCTGTCAAATGGAGCTGCTCCCTTCCAAAAATCAGCCGAGCCAATGGCTTTAGAACCCTCAGACATCATGAAATCCCTTCAATTCCAAACAACCGAATACTATGTGCTGGGAGTTTTCAAAATGCTGTTTCCAAAAACGGGTCCACCAAAGCCGTCCCCAAACGTAAGCAGCATCCACCAGGAACGAGGTCAGCTCTGGGGGTCAGGTTCAACACTTACCATCCAAGGGAAGTTCACGGCGCCTCCTGTGAGACCCCGAGCCTCTTCCCTCTGCTCATGTGCAGGGGGGCCTGACTCAGCCTCTGCTCACGTAAGGGGGACCTGACTCAGCAGCTCGGCAGCTCCGGGTACAAGCTCCTTGCAGACAGACACACAATCACTATAATTCCTTTGGAGAGACGCGCCCCGAGCTTTTCTGAGCCAGCCTGAACGCTGGCCCTGCGTGAGCCTCGGGTTCCCCCAAGCCTCGTCTTTACCAGCTTTGCTCTTCAGGAGCGCTTGGCATCGCCTCCTCAAATGTGCGCCTCTTAGGATAAGAAGCAAGAAACATCTGAGCACCTGCAGCTTAGGACACTGAGCCTTCCCAACAGCCAGTGGGAAATGATTGTGAAGCAGCCTTACCCATGTGTGCCTTTCAGGCGGTCAAGAATAATCAAAAAGACAGACAGACTCAGGCCCAATTCAGCTGTCAATCAATACATATATAGCACCAAATACTACTACTAATAGTCAGAGACAGCAGTAACTTAGTGCTGACTGCAAACTCCAACATCAACACCCCACTGGAAACAGGGAGAACTTCAGGTCAGAGGACAAGGCCCCTGAAGGTCCCCCATTGTCACTGATGTCTCCCTGGCCAAGCTGCACGGCCGTAGCCTCCTCCTCACAGTGGGGTCCGGGACTGGCTGTGCAGCTTCCCAGAGCTCCCAGAAATGCAGACCCCAAGTCAGCCCCACCCCCAGGCCTGCGGAAGCTGCATTTCATCGCTCACATTTGAGGGGCTGTCCTGGCAAGGCATCCCTGGGAGGGAGGACCGCACCCCTGCTCACCATCCCTCCGCCTCATCAGGAAGCTGGGGCTTCTCCTGTCACTCAGCAGCCTGGTTCCCTCCACTCTCACTGCCGCGGAGCCACCCCATGGACTCGGCTCCGAGCACACCCCCCTCGGCCACGAGCTCCCGCCTGGACTGTCACCCCGCTGGCCTTTGCATACTCGGATCACTGTGTTCTCCCCCTTCTCACTTCTGCACTACCTCCCTCCTGCTCATTCTCAAGGCCACTGGCTCCTGGAAGCCTTCCCCCGACCACCCTGTGCACCCCAGGAGGGGGAGAAGCTGTATCAGCCTCAGACACCTCTGTGTCCTGAACTCGCCAGGGCCGCCACACAGGGAGAGTTTGGCTGGTCACAGCTGAGTGAATTCATCAGCAGCAGGCTGACTCATAAAGCCAAGACCCACTCTTGGTGAGGCCTTTCCTCACCCCACCCCATCTGTGTACTCGCCCAGTGTGGACGTGGGCCCTGGGATCTGTAGGAATCCCATCAGTGGGGTCCACAGGCCGTGGCCCGCCTGAGTCTAGGCCCGCCTGAGTCTTAGACGCGCCATGCATCAAGTGGAGGAGTTGCTCCCTTCCAGAAATTAGAGTCGAGCTGATGGCTTTAGAACCCTCAAACATCATAAAATCTGCTGAATTCCAAACAGATCACATCACTCAGTCCCTGGTCTGTACCAGATCATGCAGGATTTGGCCAAATTCATTCCACATCAGTAACTCCACACCCACCAACTGGAGCTGTTCTTAAAGAGACCCCCTCCCCCGCCAGCCAACATGGACGAAGACCTCCCACCAGACAAGCTCTGCTGCTGGGGACCCGAGGCAGGACAGGCAGGAACAGAATCTGTTCCCCTATGAGCCGATTTCCAAGACCTTCACACGAGCTGCCGATGGGGGCAGGAATGATCCACCCATGGTGGGGCACGGGCAGAACCACTAAGGTAAGCACAGCCCGTGTGTCCTCTGGCCTGGGGATCCCACTTCAGGGAAGCAGTTCCATAGGAGTGCTGTGCACGGGAAATGACAGATGCCCGAAGTCCTTCACACAACAACGTTTCCAACAACCAGGGACCAGAAATAACCCTCACATCTACCAGCAGGGCCTGGTGGAGCTCACCACGCAAGGCAGCCCCGGGGAACCTGCGTGGATGGGAAGGCCGAGAAAGGACGGGTCGGGGCCGATGCAGGGAGCTCTCCTGTGCACACTCTTCTGTTCACAAATGGGAGAGTTGGAGGCCACTTTAAAATGGCCAAAGGGGTGAATTTTGTGTTCCATGAAGTGTATCTCAATTTTAAAACAATCTGTATTCACTTCTGCATGAAGAATGAAGGCACATGGTGACACACGGGAAGGAAGCACAGGATATGTGATCATGGGGACACCTGTGGGTGGGGAAGCGGGGAGAGATCACAGGAGGCGACTCGGGAGACTTTAACTAGAGACCCTTTAGTACGTGTAACATTAGGAACCATTGGCTGTATGACCTACTCCAAAAACATTTTTCAAATAAAATAAGAGACTCCTCCATCGGGCAGGTTCCAGAACGCAGGTGGCTTTTCTCATCTGGCTAAAACCACCCAGGACCAGCTCTCTGCTGGTTAAGATTCCACCAAAAGCAGCCAGAGGGATTCAGGTGAGTCTGTTGGGGTTTTGTCTTCTGAGTCACTGCGGCTGCTCCAGTTAAGAGCCAGGCCAACACAGAGCCCAACTTCTGCAGGCCGTCTGCCTGTCTCCCAGCTTCAGGTGTCAGGGCATCTGTGCACATGTGTGCATCTGTGCACATATGTGTGTGTTCATGTGTGTGTGTGTATTGGTGTGCCCATATGTATGTGTGTACATGTGTGCATGTGTAACTCTGTGTACCTGTACGTGTGCATGTGTGCATGTGTATCTGTGTTCCTATATGTGTGTGCATGTGTGTGCATGTGTGTGCATGTATGTGTATCTGTGTGTGCCTGTATGTGTGTGCATGTGTGTGTATATCTGTACCTGTGCGTGTGCATGTGTGTGCATATGTATCTCTGTGTACCTGTGTGTGCATGTGTGTACATGTGTGTATCTCTCTGTATCTGTGTGTGTGTATGTGCATATGTGTGTATCTCTGTATCTGTATGTATGTGTGTGTGTATCTCTGTGTACCTGTATGTGTCGGTGTGTGTGCATATGTGTATATCTCTGTGTACCTGTATGTGTGTGCATGTATGTGTGTGCATATGTACATGTATCTCTGTGTACTCGTGTGTGTGTGTGCTGCAGGCAACAGCGCCATTCCACGGTATGGCCACTCCCCTGGGAAGGTGGATGTCCACCAGTCTGGCCACAGCCTCTCTCTCCCTTCTCGCCTCCAAAACATGAGGAAGATGGTCGTTTTCATGCCAGTGGGGCTGGCACTCATGGCAAAGGGGAAGACTAGATGCTGATGAAAGCATTCAGTCAGTGCTCAATAAATGGACATTTCCTTTCTCCCCCAGCAAGGACCACTTCAGACATCCGGCCCCAGTTGAGGTGGGGTGGCCTAGGCTGGCTTGGCAGGGCAAAGGGTTGGATCAGCGATGATGCCCCGAGGCAGGAGCCAGGGGAGCTGGCATCTGTCCCTCCCCACATGGGAACAGAGGTCGCTCAAGCTGCCTATCACTCAGGAGGGTCACCCTCACCCAGGCCCAGCTTTGCTTCCTGTCAGGGCGTCGGACCCCCCATCACTCAGGAGGGTCACCCTCACCCAGGCCCAGCTTTGCTTCCTGTCAGGGCATCGGACCCCATGGAAGAGCAGGGCCTTCCCCCTGAGTGCAGAGTGGCACTCTTCAAGCCCCAGCTGCACTAGACTCAAACCACATCAGCCTGAGGCCAAGACCAGCATGGAAGAGGAGAGGCCTCCTGCTGGCCCTTCCCTTCCACCACACAGGCTGGGCCGGCCCACTCTGCACTCCCCAAGGAGGCCAGCTGGGTTCAGCACTGGGCATCCCCACTCCACCCAAGATGCATCCTCTATGAGGAAATTAATTCCATTTCAAAGAAATTGATCCTGCATTTATTTAGCAGGGAGAGGAATCTTGTTCCTCTCTACTAGAGACCCCTGAGGAGAGGGTGGGATATCCCGTTAGGCTCCAAAAGCCACAGGAGGTGCCAGCCCTCCAAGGGCCTCGCTCGGTGCTGCTGCCAATGCCGCTGCCCACCCTGCAGGCCCCAGGGCATTGGCTCAGTTCTACCCACACACCCAGAGTGCCACCCACTGTGGCCCCTGCTCCATGGAGCCCTCCTGGATTCTCCAAGCTCCGGATCCACCAGTGCCCACAGAGCCTCCCTGAAGGCTCTCCCTCCGAAGTGCTCAGAGCTGTGGTGAGCACAGGGCCTTTCCCTCTAAGAATCTTCTGCTGACACTGAGCCAGCCAGCGTGGGCCCCCACCTGCCTGATTCCTCCCCCAAACACAGTGCCCAGGCCCCTGCCCTCAAGCACCTCTGCACAGAGCTCTCCTCTGAGTCCCGGCCCTTCCACGTGCCTGAGCCTGCTGCGCGCTCCTGGGCAAGACACTGAGCCCCTCAGAGCTGATGCGAGGATGAAGGGAGTTGGGTGTGCGGTGTGTCCAGAGAGAGCAGGCCACACAGGGTCAGCCATGACGTCGGGCTCGGGGCTGGGGCGGGCTAGAGTGACTTCCTCTGTCCTGAGCCACATGCTGAGCACTCTAGGGCATTATATCATTTAATCCTCCCACAGGCCTTGTCCCTGGGAACCATTTTGTACCCATTTGGGGGAAGTCGAGGCACAGAGAGGCGTTACCTGCCCCAGATCTCGCCACTCACTCAAGGAGGCCTGGACGGCAGCTAGGCCTCCGACTCCGCCACGCAGCCCTTGGGCCTCGACAACGGCCTCCGCGGGGACTGTGGGAGGAAGAAGGCACTTCATCCACAGGTGCATTTCCTGCTGCCCCCAGACTCACGCGCTGAACCTCAGCCTCCAGCCCAGCACGCACTCAGGCCCCAGTGCAGATCCACTCAACTGCACGTCGGTTCTGGGACCCCAGTGCCACACACAGGCAGGGTCTGCCCTGGAGACCCCACCACGCTGCCCTCCTCCTGGCCTCTGAGGGTCTTGCCTCATGAGCCAGTCTGTGGGTCAGGGCCATGTTCGGGGCTGTGGGTAAATGCCACCCCCTGCCTGGTCGCCAAACCCACACTGTGAAACTGAACAGCCCCTGCTGGGCCCCGGGGCCACCTGTCACAGGCTCTGCGTAAGTATGCTTTACGGTTCCATTTCAGATCGCACCTCGGCCGTATTCCACCACTCCCGAGAGCCCCCATCCAACCCAAAAGCTACTTGCAGCATGATTTATTCACAAGGCCTCAAAACCACCACAAATGTGGGCCTGGAGGAGTGGGCCAGGCAATGAGATGGCCGGACAAGCCCCTGAGCGGGCACTGATCATCCCAGGAAAAGTAGATGGGCCTCGGGAGCATGCGGCCCCTTCCCTGGCTCTCCAGGGCAGGGTCTCCTGTCCTTGCCTTTGCAGCCCGCACTGGGCGCAGTCTGTGGAATGAATCAATGCGTCACGCCTGACAACCAGGGCTCACCAGAACACGCCCGCCCTCCACTCCTGCAGTGCTTCCTCTAGCTGCTTTCTTACCGGCCTGCAGGCTGCTTCCTCTGCGCCCCCAGCACATCCGCCTTCTCCAGGCTCCACGTGTCTGGGAAGGAACCTGCCCCCCACCTCTAGTCAAGGGTGGCACTTTGGGGTCCCACAGACCCTGGGTGGAGCGAGTGGAGTCGTGGCCCCCAAGAGATGGGTACAGCCAGAACCTGTGAGTGGGACTTCTGCTGGGAAAAGGGTCTTTGGTGCTGTAATTAAGTTTAGGGTCACAGATGACATCACCCTAGATTTGGCCCTAAATTCAATGGCAGCTGTCCTTGGGAGAGACACGAAGAGGGGGGAGGCCAGGCGGGGATGGGGGCAGAGACGGAGGGGTGCCGCTACAACCCAAGGAAAGCCAAGGACCGCGGAAGCCACCAGGGCAAGGAGGGAAGCCTGGGACCGAATCTCCCTCACAGCCTCCTGCAGGCACCAACCCTGCCGACACCTTGTTTTCAGACATCGAGACTCCAGAATGGGGAGACCATCCGCTGTTTGAGCAACTCACGTAGTGGTGTTTGTTACGGCAGTCTTAGCCAACCGATGCCAGCACTCGCCCATTGTACAGATGAGGACGCTGAGGCTCAGCTTGCCAGAGGCGACACAGCTGGAAACTGTCAGGGCTGGGGTCCCCACAGGGCCCTGCTTGACTCCAAGGTTAGGGACCCTTTCCAAGGCCACAGAAGCCCCACTGACACAGAGCTGGCCTCCAGAAGGAGAGACTGGGAGGTTCCTCCACAGCCCAGCTCCCCCAGGCCCCCCCACTTGCTCCTTCCCCAAGTTCTGCCTCCTGAAATGTTGGGGTCCCACCTCGGGCTGTGCTGGTACAGAGAACAAGGGGTGCCGAGTGCGTCCATCCATCGGACACCCTCACAGTCACGAAACCCAGCATGTGAAAAGAAGAGGGCTGAGAACGAAGCTGAGAAAGGGCCTCATAAATCAAAATCAGTCAGCAGCAAATAAATGAACGGGCGCTGCTGATCTGTGAAAAATTGTCTTCTTTACATTAAATCTGTTTAGGGGATGATGTGTATTTTAATAGGTGGGTCTTGGTAGACTTTTCCACCTCAGCTATCCTTTGAAAATATTATTCACTCTCCATTTCTCACAACCTGATTGAATTTTAATTTCACCCATCGCTCCTTTTTAACAGTCACTGTAAGTAAAATCATTAATGAAATTACAAGTTGCTTTTTTGGGTTGCTGTTCAAAATGTGCTTCTACCTGGGAGGGCTGCCATTTCTCAGGTCTATTTATGGCAATAAAAGGTAATTGGATAAGCTGTGATGCTGTTACCGCTGAGCCTCTTTCAACATAAAAAGTGCCCGGGGTATCTCCGGGAGGTGGGTGGAAATTGCTGATCCTGTTTTGAAAGCAGAAATCCCTCCCCTAGGCTCCAGTGCCCTCCCCGCTCCCTGCCAGTGCCCAGCCAGCCACACGTTCATCACCTCCAGGAATTCTCTTTGGAAACAACGCTGTGACGTCTGAGCAGAGGTGCCAGGCACAAAGGAAGCGCCGCCTCTTGCCAGGGAGGAGGGGTCGGTGGAAGAAGTCACTGGCTGCATCCAACTGCCAAGACCCAGCTCTGGGCACAGCAGCCCCTGAACAATGTCCCTCTGCCTTAGGGAACCCAAGCGGGCTCTGGACCCCCAAAGGGCTACCCCTCAGAATTGTCAGGAAGGCAGGGGTGGGAGTTCGGATGCCAGCTTGGGAAGAAGCCACTCAGAGCCCTCTGAGCTCCATGACGAACTGATCTTCTCCAGAAAGCTGGTGGGAGAAGCATCCGTGACACGGGGCCCTGTTTTGAAATCCGCCCCTCAGCAACCCCCCTCGGGAGAGGACTCCATGGGATTGAAGCATTGAAATCTTCATGGCGTTTTCCTCCATTAAAAAAACGTAGAATATATATTTTATGACTGTGTTGGCATTAACAAAGAGCATATCTTCAGATTTCATATCAAAATATTTTCTCCACCTAAAAGTTCATTTTTCTTCTTCTGATTTTAAAGGATATTAAAACATTTTTGCGGGTCCCTCAATGTGGTGTGGGCCCTGGCATGGAGCCCTGTGCCAGCAGGAGACGTGGGCCCGGCAGCCATTCGCACCCACCCTTGCCAGTTCTGATCCCTTCTTCTCTGCCTGGTCCACTGGACAGCCTCTGCCCTGCCCCTCAAGACCTGCAGGCTCCCTGCTTCAGCCCCTGTACACTGATTCTCAAAAGCAAACGGATGATGATAACCACCCCCCCACCCCACCTTACCCAGGGCAGGAATTCTGTCATTTCTCCAGGAGTGGACCCAAGCAAGAATTCCAGGAAAGCACTAAATATCCAGGCATGCCAGCGCCGTTTCCTGCCCACTTCAGGGTTTGTAGTCCAGCCTGGGACCCCATCTGTCTGTGGGGTCAATAAGGCCTTCCCCGGCTCCCTGGCAGGGGGGACTGGCCCTCGGCTTGGGATCTGGTCCAGTCTTGGGGCTGTCTCAGGAGGGGTCTATTCTCTGCACCTTACAGAAGCATTAAACCTGGGACAGCAGGAGAAGTCACTTGGGAACTCACTTTACAACCAGGGATGTGATATAGAGACCAGCAAGGAGGATGGCACTGTCACTCCCAGACTCAAACATGATCAGCATCTCCCACTGCCCAGAGGGTAGAGTCCAAACCCCATCCCTGCAGTCAAGACCTTTGGAGACCAGCACCCCCATGGTTCCTCCAGGCACCATCAGCTTTGCCCTGCTCTGAGGGCTGCCTGACCCCACACCCAAACCAAAATGCCTCCCCCACTCCACCAGTGGTGCCACCCTCCCCTCAAGGTCCTTCTGGAGGCCTCGGAGCCCACCACACCTGGGACTTTCCCTAACAAGGTCCTGTCTGTGGCCCGACTCCCTTTCTTTCCTGGGTCCCAGGTCCTGTTCACCTGCCTGTTTCCCCTGGAGACTCCACAGGCCTGGCCCGGGGAGGCTGGTGGAAAAGAGGGCTTGGTGCCTGTTATTCCCCTGGCTGCCTGCTCTGATGGTTGACAGCTGTGGCCCTTCCCCCTCTGCACTGCACCTCCCGGAGCCTGAGGACTAGGCTCGCTGGTCCTGGCGCCCAGCACCAGGTGCATGGTGGCCGTCAGGTTTGTGCATTGGGGCTGGAATGTCAGCGGGATGGGAGGAATGACTGCCCCTTCCAGAAGACGTCTGGGGAGGCTTGGGATTAGAAGTGCCTGCTGTTCTGGGAAATTCTTTGAAAGAGAAGGTTTACATCATTCTCTGAATAAGAGAGTTGGCTGCCTGAGGGGCACACCAACCGTTCCGTTCCACCAGCTTCTCCGGGCCAGGCCTGTGGGGTCTCCAGGGGAAACAGGCAGGTGAACAGGACCTGGGACCCAACCTGCGTCCTTCCACACCCGCGCACCCTCCCCTCCGCCTGGGACTCCACGCTCACGGTGGACGGCCCTCCCCAGGGAGGAGGAGGAGGAGCCTTTGGGAAAGTGGGCTTCCTGCGGCAGTGGGGGGACCCTTTCAGGGGGGAACCCCCACAGGGCGGCCTCTGATGTCAGCTTCGGGGCAGGCTGGCCTCTAACACTGTGTGGCTTCGGGCACAGCGTGCTCTTCTGGGACCGCGTCCTCCAGCTCTGTGCTCCATGCATCTAACCGGCAGCCCTGTGCTGGAATGCTCTCTCAGCTGGAGCTGCGGGTCAAAGTGGCCGTCCCCTCCAAAGACAGCCAGGAGTCACTGTCATGCCATCGACCAAACAGCTCAAGAAACCCAATATCTGATCATTCAGGGACTATCTTCCATCATCTGCACCAGAACCAACCAGCAGAATGACATATCACGAAGCTGTCACTGTTAATTAACCCACTTCTTTTACTTAAGTAATCAAGTTTCACATCACTGCCATAAATAGAAAACAAGCATTGCTTGTCATCCATAGAGGGTAACTACAGAAATAAACAGCAATAGGTGGCCTAAGACAAGCTTGAGGCGTACGGTCCGCCCCGACTTTATTAGGGAGGGACAAGGGAGCTGCCACAGGCAGTCTAGCCACAGTCAGCAGAGGACAACAGAACCACACTGACGCCTCTCCCTGGGCTTTATTGTATTGCATTTTATTTTTTGAGACGAGTTTTGCTCTTGTTGCCCAGGCTGGAGTGCAATGGTGCAATCTTGGCTCACTGCAGCCTCCTGCTCCCAATTTCAAGTGATTTTCCTGCCTCAGCCTCCTGAATAGCTGGGATTACAGGTGCTTGCCATCACACCCAGCTTTTTTTCTTTCTTTCTTTTTTTTTTTTTTTTTTTTTTTTTTGAGACAGAGTCTCACTCTGTCACCAGGCGCCAGGCTGGAGTGCAGTGGCACCGTCTCAGCTCACTGCAACCTCCACCTCCCGGATTCAAGCAATTCTCCTGCCTCAGCCTCCCGAGTAGCTGGAACTACAGGCACGCGCCACCACGCCCAGCTAATTTTTGGTATTTTTAGTAAAGACGGGGTTTCAGCATGTTGGCCTGGATGGTCTCAATCTCTTGACCTCGTGATCCATCCACCTCAGCCTCCCAAAGTGCTGGGATTACGGGCGTGAGCCACTGCACCCGGCCTTTTCTTTTTTTTTTTAGTAGAGACAGAGTTTCACCATGTTGGCCAAGCTGGTCTTGAACTCCTGATCTCAGGTGATCCACCGGCCTTGGCCTCCCAAAGCGCTGGGGTTACAGGCGTGAGCCACCGCACCCAGCCTCTCCCTGGGTTTTAAAGTCATCAGATGCTCCGCCCCAGCCCCTCCCCAGCAGCAGAACTGACTCACTTTGGAAAACACTCAGTTTCTCTTGAATTCAGAATCTCCAGCATCAGCTTCCTCACCAGTCCCCGGTTATAACCCAGGAGTCTGGTGACAGGGGAGCTCACTACCTGTCCGGTGCAACTCCAACATGGCAGGAAACAGCTGTAAGACTGCTCGTGAGACTTAGCACCTTCAGCCTCTCTGTGGAACCACAAAGCCTGTCTCCTCTGAATGCTACTCGTTTAAAGCCAAGCACCTCTTGGGGCCACTAGACAAGATCCCTATGCTCAGACAGCAGAGATCTCAAAATCAGGCCCCCGTGGAGGCTCCAGGTAAGCCCCAAATCCCAGGCTGGGGCCGAGCATGTCTTTGACAGCAGTGCCCACGGCCTCCGTCTACCCTTCTCTGAGCTTTCTGAGACATGAGCAGCCATAACCCAGGCCATCTTGAAGACTGTCGCCCATGCCACTTGGAGGGAGATTCGCTACCTTGCCAAGTTTCTGGAAATGGCCATTGTGGAGTAACCTTTGGGGCCTATGGCTCTTCCAAGCCTGTCCTCAGCCAGGCTCTGGGCACAGGGAAAGCAGAATGGAACCAGCGACTGGGGATGGGGGAGCCAGGGACCAGGAGGAGACAGATCATCACACTCACGCACTGAATGTCTGAGACGAAATATTTTAAGAAACGCATTTTAAAAATAGCATTTGGTAATGTCTAAAAAGCAAGTTTCCACAGCTGCCTTCAGCGTGTTTTCTAAGCATTGCCACAGCCTGAAGGAACACAGGCCTTTCAAAGAGGTCTTGCTATAAATCCGTTAAACAAAGCAACATATTTCCAGCGAGTCCCTTGCCTCTGCTTAGAAAAAGAATCCAAAAAGCCACAGGTCTAGAAGGTTCTCCCTCATCTGGGCTAGATGGCTTTGGCCAGGTTACCCAACCCTCTGCAATCATCCCGTCTGCAAAATGGACGCCCTTGGTACCCACAGCCTGTTGTGAAGGGTGTTTAGTGGAGGAACTGATACCACAAGAACCTCACCTGTGGACGGGGAAGCCTCAGGCCGTACATCACCACAATTGCAGCAACCTGGCCAAGAGTCTTTCCATGTGCACCCCCTCACATGACGGGACGCTCCACCTCCTGGAGGTCCTCTCATGCTTAGCTGAATATGCCTCCCTGTGATTCCACCCATCCACCCCAACTCTGCCTGGTGGGACCTCACAGGCTGTGTTTGCTCCCCCAAGGCAGCCCTGCAGATGCCCAATGGCAATCCTGCCCTCCCGAGGCTCAGGATGCCCCAACTCTTGCTGAACCTGCTGCATGCCGGGGAGTCAACCACAGCACAGGTGCGATTTCTGAAAGGCTCCTCCTTTAAAGGCAGGCCCGCACAAAGAGCTGGCCCACACTCTGATGAGCCTCTTTCCAACCTGGTGTCCTCAGCCACCATCCCAAGCACGGGATCTAGGAGGCAACAGAATCTCAGTAACCCAGCACATCTGCTTTAGATGCATTTGATCAGCATGTAAATCACACGGATAAAACAAAGGTCAGGGTATGCATGAAACCTGAGAATGAAGGGGCATCTGGGGAGAGGCTCTCTTTTGCTGTCCATCCCACTCAGCCAGGGTCAGTTCAGAAGTCCAAGAATGAATCCATGTCCATGGTGGGCAATAGGGCAAGAAGAGGAAATGTGGTCTTTTCTCTAATTCAGGGTCACAGAATGGGCCAGGACCTGGTGGGGGGAAGACCTAGGATAACTCTAAGCTGCTCATGGTGGTCTGAGGGAGGTGGGCAGGGGTGGAGATGGAGAGCAATGCCTCGGGAATGCCACGTGCAAAGCCTGGCACACAGGTGCTCTGGTAGCGGGAGGGGTGGGGAGGAACCTGATCTGGCTGGGCTCTGTGTCCCCACCCAAATCTCACCTTGAATTGTAGTAATCTCCATATGTCAAGGCTGGGACCAGGTGGAGGTAACTGAATCATGGGGGTGGTTCCCCCATGCTGTTCTCGTGATAGGTGATAGTAAGTAAGTTCTCACGAAATCTGATGGTTCTATAAGGGACTTCCCCCTTCACCTGGCGCTTCTCTCTCCTGATGCCATGTGAAGAAGGCTACCCCTTCCGCCATGATTGCAAGTTTCCTGAGGCCTCCCCAGCCATATGGAACTGTGCCATGCCTCTTTTCTTTATAAACTACCCAGTCTTGGGTATTTCTTCATAGCAGAATGAGAACGGACTAATACAGAACCCCATAAAGGTGCTTTAAATTATCTGAATGGACACCTCCAATGATACACATTAGCCCGAAGGGAAGCAATGGAGTAAATTTCAACAGAGATGTTAGTCTCACCCAAGGTTACTTTCAGAGACCAAATTGATTTCATTTTCATGGCCATGAAGAGGCACCAGCCCCTCCACCCCATTTGTATTTGATATAAATATACCTGTAACAAATAAATGTGACTTTAGCTTCTCCAAGTAGTTCAGGTAATCTAATTATAACTAAAAGCAGAGGAAAAAACATATCCGTCTTCACGAAAATTGGGGTATATTATGACTTATTTGGAGACAGGAAAATCATGGAAGGGTTAAGCTTCTGGACACAAAAAACAAGATCTTCATTTTTGAAATCTAATTTAAAAGATCTCCCCCAGGGTGAACTCAATGTATCTTCCACGGAAGGACGAGGACGGGAACGATTCTGTTGGGACCCAAACATATGGCTGAATTCTGCCTTAAGTACATCAAATAGAAGACTCCCTTCACTGGCGCGACTTGTTATAAAACAGGCCTGTCAAATCAGGCTCCTCATATAAACTTCCTGAGCTGATTGAGCTAAATCACATGCCTGGCATTTTATTACCAGCTGTGGCAGAGGGCATTCTGCCATCCCGGGTGAAGGAGAGCCCTGCCGCCATCACATCAGGGCTAAAAACAGAGCCATCTCCATCAACGTGACAAAGACAAAAAACCTGAATTAAGAGCCCTGTCTAAAATTAGCAGTGATTGAAAGTTAATGATGAAACAAACTTGGCAGAACTATTTAAACATGCATCAGGATGTGGTCTGGGCTTTCAGAGGGGGAAGCTGAAGTGATAAATGTCTATTGAGCGCCTGCTGGGAGCATGGCATGTGGCTTCACGTGGTTCTCCCTTCCACCGGAATCAGACCCTCGGCAGGAGGTCCAATCTGTCCCCCACGATCACAGCCCCAGTTCTGGGACTGGGCGAACACATCTGCTTGTCAACATTCGAAGCTGTGTCTATGTTCTCGTCAACACCATTTGTTTATAACAAGCCAGAAACAACCCCTATTGGGGAATGGTTCCATAAACCATAGCATAACCATTTCATTCAATCAATGAACACAAATCAGGAGGAAACAAAAGACAAGCAATGATCTGAGAACATACTCATGGTACAATGTGACATGAACAAATACTTGAAATTATAGACACAGCGTGTCCTCCCTGTACTTCCACGTGTATACTGAAAACACGTGCTTAGATGCCTGTTTCCTCCATGCGACTATAAACCCTTCGCAGGCACAAACCACTTTCACAGCCCCAGACCTGCTGCAGAGCCGGTACCCACCAGACGAGCAGCAAATACCTGTCTAACTCCACTGGATCGTTGGTCACGATCCCTTCTTTGTAAGTCTTATTTAGGCATCCCTAGGTATAAACCCACAAAGACGTGCATATAGACACATAGACACGTGCGGAAAATGAACCAGAAAGAAATGTGCCTGAGTGAGAAAATAATGACCTCTGGGTATTAGTGAATTGTTTTCTTCTTTTTTTTTGAGACAGAGTCTTGCTCTGTCGCCCAGGCTGGAGTGCAGTGGTGTGATCTCGGCTCACTGCAACCTCTGCCTCCCGGGTTCAGGCGATTCTCCTGCCTCAGCCTCCTGAGTAGCTGGGATTACAGGCACCCGCCACCATGCCTGGCTAATTTTTGTATTTTTAGTAGAGATGGGGTTTCACCACGTTGGCCAGGCTGGTCTCCAACTCTTGACCTCAAATGATCCGCCAGTTTTGGGCTCCCAAAGTGTTGGGATTACAAGCGTGAGCTACTGTGCCCAGCCACTTTTTTTTCACTCTTTTGCATACTTTCCAGCTTTTTTTTTTCTTTTTTATATAAAAAAAGCCCACAACACCCAGTATTCTCAGGCAGTCTCCCATCCAAGTACTAACCAGGCCCCACCCTGGTTAGCTTCGTGTTTCAGATGAGATCGGCACGTTCAGGGTGGTATGGCCATAGACCCAGCTTCTCTATAATAAGCATACTTTACAGTTACAGCCTGGGGGAAATGAGACTGCAGAAGAGATCCTGTTTATTCCTGTTGCACACAGATGCAGAGCCCTGCCCAGATAGGCTTTGCCACCAACTGCACGCCTCCCGTGTGCCAAGAACTGCTTCCAGACCTGCCTGCATCTGATCCTCACAGTCACCTGGCTTGTGTGTTTGCATCACAAGCATTTACCTAGAACTCTCTCAGCTATAAGCATTCACCTCATTTAATCTCCATAACCACCTCTGATTAGGTATTATTATCCTCATTTGCAGCTGAGGCCCAGAGAGGCAAGTAACCTACTCACGAATAACAAGTGGCAGAGGATAGGGAAAGTGACTCGAATGAGATAGACGAAGAAGCCACGTCCACTAGACACAAACCCAGGACATCTGTCCATGTCCACCCCTCTGTGGACACACAGCCAATCAACCTCAGTCACTTCCAACAGGCTTCAGGTGGATGTGTATTACAGGACTGCACATGCATTTTTGTTTTGGGTTTTTTGAAAATTGTTTTCAGCTGCTATTACCACTGACACAAAGCTGGCTCGGGCTGGGCTGATTTTGCGCAGCCAAGCCTGAACTCAGCTGTTCCTCCATGCACTCGAGGAAGTTCAATTTGGCATCTCGCCCATGCACATGAGCATGGCTCCCCTGACTGGACACACGTGAGCAAAGGCTTCTCACCGGCTGGCTGCAGCCATACCAGGTCCTGCTTCAGAAATCCCACCACAGTACCCTGCTGATGGCCCTGCAGTGCTGCAAGGCCCAGTGAACTGAGATCTCTTGCCCAACATGGACATAGCATCAGCATTTCTATGCCCAGGGACAGAGGCGCATGGAGCTGCCTTGATGATTCTAGTACTTCCATTTATCATCTGAATGAGACACTGACATAAATGTCCAACACGCTTATTCAATGATTCTGCATCACCACGCCTGACTCGAGGGAACAGGAAAGGACACAGAGGTCCCGTCGGAGGCGGACTTGCCCTTTGATCAGGGTAGATAGCTCCACTTCATGGAGATGGAATGGTACAAGCAGAACCTGGGACCAACCCAAACAGGGTGTTGCAGGGGAAAGTCCTGGAAGCCAGAGTTAGACAAGGCAGCCTGGAAGCCCCTTTTTCTCCTTGAATCACCACGATTTACCCTGCACATTCCTCCCCCCTCGGCACTATGCCAGAAACCCCAGTGAATAACAGATTTGCTCAGACACTGCCGTCTGAGAATACAAATGTCAATTTGTCTGGAAAAAAATCCCAACCCCAACAGCAAAGTCCCCACTGTAGAGGTGAGCTTCACTCCAGCTCCAGGCCTCGCCCACAAGCCCATGCAGTCCACACACCCCGCACGGGGCCACCTGCAGCAGGAAGGCCTCCCCCTCACCCACGGTCTACCCCTGCAGAGAGGCTAGAAGGAGCACCAGATGGCTGCGGGGCCAGATGACACTGTGGGACTCTAAGCCTGAGCCCACCAGGGAAGTGGCCTAGACACTGTACGGGCCACCTCTAAATAGTTCCTGCAAATGTGTGGGCTGTTCAGCAATCGGGGACCTCAGCTCTTGGCGGTTACCAAAAGCAATGATGGCTTCGGGAAGGAGTGGGGCAGGGCCTGGCCAAGGCACAGACAAAGGTGAATTTGGCGAGATGGTGTTAATTCAGGAGAAGTGGGCAGGTCAAGCCTCTGCATCTGGGAAAGCAACGCCCAGACTATGTCTGGGGGGACGTCCCAGTGCTTGTGCCACTGCTGCCAGCATGGCACCCAGTTTTCATCACGATGGGAGAAATCCACCTTGCTCATGAAGTGAGCATGCCACTTTCAGACCCGGGACCAGTACGAGCTCACCTTTGCACTGCCCTTCCCCCTCTATCACTGGAGGGAGAGGAGGAGCATTTCCCCCACCACAAACCTTGCTGGGCCCACTTAGTCCCTCGCCAAAGGATTTCTCCCCCCATCTCTTTCCATTCCTTTAAAGTTAGTCATTATAGTGGTTCCCACCAATGATGCTGACCAATGGACCAAAAAAAAAAAAAGCTCAATCCTAACTTTGCACCACAGACAAAAATCAACTTGAACTGGATCCTAGGCCTAAATGTAGGCTCTGAAACTATAAAACTTCTAGGAGAAAACAAAGGGGGAAAAAATATTTGTGCCTTTGGATTAGTCAAAGATTCTTAGGTAAGGCATATAAGCAGGGACCATAAAAATGTTAATCTATAGATAATCTATAGATAAATGGAATTCATCAACATTTAAAACAGGTTCTAGGGACACCAAGAAATGGAAAAGCCACAGGTTGGGAGAAAATTTTTACGAAGTACACATCCAGCAATGGGTCTGTATTCAGACTCTATGAAGGGGCTGGGTGCGGTGGCTCATGCCCATCATCCCAGCACTTTGTGAGGCTGAGGCGGGCGGATCACCTGAAGTCAGGAGTTCAAGAGCAGCCTGGCCAACATGGCAGAACCCCATCTCTGCTAAAAATACAAAAATTAGCTGGGTGTGGTGGTGCACGCCTGTAATCCCAGCTACTCAGGAGGCTGAGGCAGGAGAATGAACCCGGGAGGTGGAGGTTGCAGTGAGCCAAGATTGTGTCACTGCACTCCAGCCTGGGTGACAGAGCAAGACCCTGTCTCAAAAAAAAAGAGAGAGAGAGAAAATATATATATATATGGTTCTCACATTCAATACAACAAACAACATACTATAAAATGACCCCCAAATCTGAATATTTCCTTTACCAAATAAAACAGATGGGTGGCGACTAAGCACAGGAAAAGACGCTCAATATCATTTCCTATGAGGGACATGCAAATTAAGTCACAGTGCAGTATCACCACACACTTATTACAATGACTCAAATGTGAAAGTTGACGAAAGTGCTGAAGAGGACGAGGAGCAACTCAAGCGCTCATACCTTGGCGTTGGGAATGCAAAGGGACATAGCCTCTTTGGAAACACTCTGGCAGTTTCTTACAAAGTTAAACATACGCTTGTCATATCCAGCCACGTCACAGCTACGTATTCAAGAGCAATGAGGCTTACATCCACACCAAGACCTGCACACAAACATACAGAGCACTTTATGCATAACAGGAAAAAAGAAAAAAAAAACAGAAGCCACCACGGTGTCCGGCAGCTGGTGACGGGATCAGCAAACTGTGCCTGGTTCACATGATGGAAGACCATACAGCACCGAAGAGGAAGGAACTCCTGACGTCATGAACAGACGTGCCAGCACCCGCAGATCGCAACGGGACTGCAGGAGCAAAGCAGCCAGGCCCAGAAGGTCACAGATGCTGTGTGATTCCATTTATGTGGCACTCTGGGCAGGCAGAAAACAGACCCAGGGGCTCCAGGGGTTGGGGATGGATGGGGGTGCTGATCACAAGGGCTCAGCGGAACTTCTTGGGGGGTGAGGGAAATGTTCTTTATCTCGACGGTGGTGCTGCCTCCGTGAGTATACACATTTATTGAAACTTATTGAGAAATGTGTTTTAAAAAGTGAATTTCAGGCCAGGTGCAATGGCTCATGCCTGCAAGCCCAGCACTTTGGGAGGCCCAGGCAGGTGGATCACCTGAGGTGAGGAGTTCGAGACCAGTCTGGCCAACATGGTGAAACCCTGTCTCTCCTAAAACTATAAAAACTTAGCTGGGCGTAGTGGTGGGTGTCTGTAATCCCAGCTACTCAGGAGGCTGAGACAGGAGAATCGCTTGAACCTAGGTTGGGCAGAAGTTGCAGTGAAACTGCCTCAAAAAAAAAAAAAGTGAATTTTATTACATGTAATTTATACCTCAATAAACCTAGCTTTAAAGAAAACTTAATCATTATTATTGCATTCAAACACTGACTTACAAATACCCAACTTACAGACACCAGATTCACACACATCCTCCACACACCTTCTGGTTTCTGAGGTGCCCAGATGCAAAGCTAACGACCTATACCAGCAAGGGCCACAGTGACAGGAACCCATGTCCTGCCTGCTTCTACACTGACCATCCCAAGCCCGCCTTGTTCACCCCGTCCACACAAGCCACCCATTCTGCTCTTGTCCTCTCCTCTCCACTTTGCCCCGCTGCCAGCATCTTCCCTCACTCCCCTGCCAGCTCCACAAGCCTCCTGCCAGAGCCAACACAGCTCTTCTAGGGGCCACCACCATGCAGGTGTCCTCTTTATCTCAGCTGTGGCCATCACAGCTGGTAGAAACCAAGGCTCGGAGAAGTGAAGTCCAGCACAGCACCTCCGTCGGACGCCTGGGCGTGCAGTTACTGAGGGACCCACAGCGAGCTGACATCAAAGCTCAGCTCTTGGCACACACCCGCCTCCGCGCAGTTCCCAGGGTCGGTGTGTAGGTGGCCACGCGGCAGCTCAGTTCATCCACAAGTAATGAAAACCTACAGCTCCAGAACCCACGTGTACCATGGAATTCCAGATCACGATGCCAGCATGTCACAGTGTACTGGCTCCTCTGTGGGCACAGCAAGCCAGGAAAAAAACTAACGTAGGCTCTGACTCATTCATTTCTTTTCTGTGTCAGATAATAAATGAATAGTGTCTGACCAACACCACAAAATCTGGAAGCAGCACAAGGCAGAGTGTGAGGCCTAAGTATGAAATAATGAATTTATAATCCCTCTGAAGAGCAGTCAGAATGGGAAACTGACATCACCATGGAAACCAGGGGAGTGTGGCAAGGTTCTCAAGAAGGGCCCGGCAGAGCCACTTCAGATGTGGTCCACGTCAGAAGCAGAGGCTGATCCACCACAACGCAGGGCACAGGCAGCCATGGGAGGGGCCCCGATGCTCTCAGACCGGCAACAGGCATGCATGTGGGCACAGCCCCCACAGACCTTCACAGGAATGTGGCAGGAGGGTCGAAGGGGACACCTGTGCCCACGTTTCCACCTCTGGACAAACATCCTGTGCCCCAACTCTCCACGTGAAGCACATTCTCCACTCAACAGACACCTGGTCCCGACATGGCACTGAAGAGACCTCAGCTCTGCCGTCCAGGGGCCCTGAGAGCCAGGGAGAGAGGCAGGCTCGCACCCTGTGCTGTGGGGCCCAGCAGGGACCCACATTAGACTGGGGTCCAGGGCAGGCTTCTAGACAGGGGAACCCCACGGGAGAAGTCTTGAAGAATCAGCAGCAGCTGCCCAGGGGGATGGGGTGGGGTGGGGGGATGTGCTAGGCAGGCAGCCGGGGATAAAACAGCAAAGCAAAAGCCAGTGAGAACAGAAGCCACAAACCCCTGTGTGCAAAGGCAGGGACTGGCCAGAGAGGACAAGTAAGGGGGGCCCAGTCCCTCCACCCAGAGAGATGTCACACAGGAGCAAGGCATAGGAGGGCGTTGTCAGGGCCGTGGAGCCTGGTGGGGACACGAGCTTGGGATGGCACCCTGCCGCCGGCAGGAAGGGGCTGCGCCCCCACAGTGGGGGAGCCCCATGAGGATGATGGGCAACGTTCTTTCTCTTTGGAAGCTCGTCGACTGTGTTGATGTATAATTTTTCAATAAAGTATTAGCCGAGATGTTAAGGACCTTAATTTTAAATAAAGTCTTAATCGAGTTGTTAATTTTCTACTCAGCTTTGCTGCAACTAATTATGAAGAGCTATAATGACGACGATCCCAGATGGACCAGGCTGTCCTCTGAATACAAACTTCGCTCCCCGCTCCCGCTCCCCCCCCCGCCCCCCCTCCCGCTCCCGCTCCCGCTCCCCGCTCCCGCTCCGCTCCCGCTCCCCGCTCCCGCTCCCGCCTCCCGCTCCCGCTCCCCGCTCCCGCTCCTCTGCACACTCACAGCAGGCAGCCCGGGGCCGGTGCCCCTCTGTCTCTGCCCAGGCTCCGACAACCAAACAGAAGGCAAGTCCTGAGCTACTCTCAGTCCTTTTGGTGCCCTGAGCAGAGCCTGGGCTGGAGGTCAGGGAGCCCAAGTGCCCTGCCCAGCCTGGTGGCTATGCCTGCCTCTGGGCACAGTCTCCCCCAGGAAGAGCCCAGGGATTGACCAAAGAGGAGGGCCCCACCTGGATGCCCTGCACACACCCCACCCAGGAGCAGAGCTGCCAACAGCTAAGCTGGGGGGGCACTGAGGCCATCCCTGCATTATCCCAGCACTCACGTGGCTGTTGCTTCTTATCCCTATTTTATCAAGGGGGAAACTGAGGCTCAGAGAGGGAGAGTAACTTACCCAAGGTCACACAGCTCCTATTTCCTGCCTTCCAGATGGGAAGCGGGCAGGAACATGGTGGGGAGTGGGGGACTGGAAGAGACCATGTGTGCAAAAGCTCCGGAAGCTTGTGAGAGCTGATGTGTGTGAGCACTGGGGTAGGGCGGCTGCAGGCTGAGGATACTGATGAGAGCCACAGGTGGATCCACTCCATGGGGGAGGGAGAACCTGCAAAGCCCACCAGAGGCATGGGGGAGGGGCTGGCCAGGACCTGCAGGGCTAATGCACTGGGAGGGCACTCAGCAAAGCTGCGGCCAGGCCACTCCCCCAAACCTGCTGCGTCAGCTTCCCAGTCCCAGCACCCGAAACCAAACTCGTCTCAGAAATTCCAAATGGGATCTCTGGGGTAGACACACCCCCAAGTCCAGCCTCTGGAGCATGTGTGGTTTAGCAAACACATATGGCTCTCTCTGTGCCTCAGTTTCCTCATCCGTGCAATGGGGCTGCTGCAGGGAGTTGATATATACTGAAGAGAGAGACCAGCTCACAGTGGCCACTTACTTATTGTATTCATCTGTTTCCATGCTGCTGATAAAGACATACCCGAAACAGGACAATTTACAAACGAAAGAGGTATTTAGGTTTTGTTTTGAGACAGAGTCTGACTCTGCCACCCAGGCTGGAGTGCAACAGCGTAATCTCAGATCACTGCAACCTCCGCCTCCGGGGTTCAAGTGATTCAACTCCCTCAGCCTCCCGAGTAGCTGGGATTACAGGTGCACGCCACCACGCCCGGCTAATTTTTTGTATTTTTTAGTAGAGATGGGGGTTTCACCATGTTGCCGAGGCTGGTCTTGAACTCCTGACCTCAGGTGATCCACCCACCTCGGCCTCCCAAAGTACTGGGATTATAGGCGAGAGCTACCACACCCAGCCTAAGAAACAGGTTTAATAGACTCACAGTTCCATGTGGCTGGGGAGGCCTCACGATCGTGGCAGAAGGTGAAAGACAAGTCTCACGTGATGGCAGACAGAGAAGCGCTTGTTCGGAGAAACTCCCATTTTTAAAACCCTCAGATCTCGTGAGACTCCTCCATTATCACGAGAACAGCACAGGAAAGTCCCACCCCCATAATTCAATCACCTCCCCACCGGGTTTCTCCCAGGATGCGTGGGAATTGTGGGAGTTCCAATTCAAGACGAGATTTGGGTGGGGCCACAGCTAAAGCACATCACTTATGAATGTGTTTTCATGATACTCCTGGCCAATTTCAAACTTCAAACTGCCTCCAGGCACTGAGCCACTCAGGGAACATGTCTCGGCCCCTCCCACAAGCCAGGGAGGTGGTCCTCAATGGGGCAGGCCCTTCTAGTAGTTGCACCTGGGGTTGTGACCAGGATCAGCCCCTAAAGGGCAGCGTGGCTGGGCCTGCAGCTCCTGGCACCCAGCATGGCAATGGGGTGTGCTGGCTGCTGGGGGGACCCAGTGGATTGTCAGGCATGACCCTGAAGGCCAGGACTCCTGGGAGGTGGCAGGTCCAGATGAGCGAGGGGGGAGACGTGCACCTGGGCGGTGACCAGGCCTGTGGGAGGGTGGGCTTGTGAGATTGTCACCAATGCCGCTTGGCAGCCCTTCTCTTGGGCTTTATTACTTAACATGCTGTTGGCCACACTGCTTTTTTAATTGCCTCGGAATTCTCTGCTGTTGATTGCTGATATCAGCTCCAGCCTCCCTGGAGAGTCTGGCTCACTATGGAGCACACCGGGGCGAGTCCCCTTCGTCTGTGTCCACTCTTCTTGGCCTCCCGGCTTTAGAACAGGATTCTGGCACATTCGTCACCCTCAGCACCACCAACCGCCTCACCACCACATGTGAACAGGGGTGGGTGGGGTGGGGGCCATTAAGCCCTCTGTAAAAACAGGACCTTACGGCATTTAAGCAGTGCTCCTATTCCGAGTCTCATGAAGCCCAGCGCTGAGGACTGGGGGTCATGGGAAGCCCACGCACTCAGGGGCAGTGCTGAAACCACAGGCTGACACACAGGCTGACACACAGCACTGGCCCGGGTGGCGGGAAGCCTGGGAGCTGTCACCGCCTGTGCTCCTGAGCTGGGATTTGGGGTCAGGTTTTGGGCCCCTGCCAAAGTCTTCGTTAGACTCAGAGAACATTCTTTTTAAGTTGTCTCTTTGGTTTTCACTTCCCCACATTTATTTAAAAATAAACTGCATGGATTCAATGCACGCTTTCACAGACCCGTAATAAGCAATTTCCTAGTGAGAGTCAGAGCCAACATGGGCTCCTGAGCACACAAGCGCCAGGCCGGGCAGGGGCCTCCCCATGGGGGGCAAATTCCACGAAGGCAGAGCTCAACCTGAACAGCCCAGCCCCGAGCAAGGAGAGCCGGCACCCTGGCAACGGCAGCTCGCTCCTGCATCCTGGAGTCAAGTTGCTGTGTGGACCGCCTTGACTGACGTCATCTGTTTAATGCTGCCAAGCGCCCTGCAGCACAGACAGGCTCACATTCCCACTTTACAGAGGAGGAGCTGTAGAGACTCAGAGAGGTGACATGACTTGCCCACGGTCACACAACTAGCAAGGGGTAGAGCAGAAACTTGCTGGAAACAGATGCTCAGTGCTGCAAAGAAAAATCAGCGCTGAGGCAAGGGATCTTTCAGCAACGCAACTTTTACATCCTGGGGCTGCAGGAAGGGTACCCTCGCTAGCCATCGTGCTGAGAGAGTGCAATGAACAAAGGAAAACACACAAATTTATCCCCTACACATTTGGGTCGTTCTTACTGCTGTGTCTGATCTCCATTGGCTGGAGCCAGACCTCACAATTTAAACTAAAACCCAGTTAGCTAATAACTGAAAACTTTTCTAAACAGGTAAAAGCAACGGAGAGCTGGGACAAGCCTGTGATCACGTCCAGCACAGATATCTTGGTTAAAGTACAAGGACATAGAATGTACTACGTGCCTGTAAGCATGGCGTGTCTAACAGCTACATAGGACAGGGCTTCACAAAGTTATTAGCACACTTATTCTTTAACAAGAAAGGCAACTTTAAAAAGAACCTTTTCTACTTTCCACAAACTCAAGCCCAGGCTGTGAGCGTCCAAATACACTGTGCTTCCCCCACTCTGTTTGACGTGAATTTGCCAGGTCACCATTCTCTGGACACAAGATTGCTGCTGCTGCTTGTGAAGTAGGGTGACCTCACCTGAACGCTGTCCCACGTGTGGCCAAGTCATTGCCAAGTACAAGGCCACCGCCTCCCTTGCCACAGACCCTATACTTCTGTTAATGCAGGCAAGGTGGTGATGTCATTGCTGGGGCCACATCAAGGCTCCCCTTTGGGGATCTTATACTCCGAGGACACCCAGAGGCTATTCTGACATCCAGCACTGCTGGGAAATTGCTTGGTGCCTTCCTCTGGGGCAGCCGGCTTGGGAACCTCACTGCACTAATCTACTGTTGGTGAGTGAGAGTACCCTTCCTGCCGTCCAGGAAGTAAAAGTTGCGTTGCTGGAAGATCCTCAGTGCTGATTTTTCTTTGCAGCACCAAGCATCTATTTCCAACATTTACTTCCAACACCTACACCCATCCAATAAGATGACTCCTGTGACTTTAAGTCCTTCCGACCTGGCCTCTCAGGGGTGGGCATTGAGTACCCCTGAGAGAATAAATGAATGAACAAAGGAGCAAAGGAATACCTTTACTCAGCGACAGCTTCCTGAGAACCTACCATGCACCTAGCCTTGTGCCAGGGACACACTCGAGGAGGAAGATAGGCAGGTCCCTGGCCCTGCGAAGCTGTTGGAGGTGCCGGGTAGACAAGAAACACATGTGGTGAGCACACAGGCCATCTGATGGTGACAAACATCATGAAGGTGCCAGGCGCAGGAGACATGGAAGGTCTCCCAGAGGAGGTGAGAAGCAGCTGACACTTGGGAGCAGGTGCACGGGAGGCTGGAGGAGGAGGTTCCAGGCAGAGGGAACTGCCAGCACAAAGACAGAAACTAGCAAGGCTGATAAGGATGGAGGAGAGGGTGAGGCTGGAGGGGAGGGAAGGAGGGGGGGGGAAGGAAGGGAGGAGGGGGAAGGCTGGAGGAGCATGGCAGGGAGCTCCCACCGTGAAGACCGGCCTATGAGATGGAAACACCTCCTGTGCTGAGCCAGGGGTGCAGGATTGGCCCACAGGCTGCCGGGGGAGCAGGGAACTCCACCCTGTTGCAGCTACAGCAGCCACGCACTCACAGTGAGGTCGGGGAGCAGGGGTCACTACTGTCCATGCAGGTTTTAAAAAGGGGGTGGGGGCAGGATTGAGAGAGAGAAAACGAGGAAGGGAAGGAGGGGGAGGGAGGAGAGGGAAGAGATGGAGGAAGGAAGTGAACAAGGATCCCCACCTCTCCTTCCTCACCTTCGAGATGATGGGGGGATGCCGAGGAAGAGGAGGGTGGCAGGGGTGTTTGGGGAGCCTGTGCCCCCCCCCCCCCCCCACTCACATCCTGTCACTCCTCCTGCATTTGCCTCTGGCACAGAACTGAGGTGCCTGTGCTGATGGATGTCACTGTGACAAACGAAAACAAGGGACAGAGGCCCCGCTTGCTGCACCGGGCAAGGACACCCCACACTGACTATTTTCCCGGGCTCAGTTTGCTGGGTGCTGTTTTGTTTTCATGGGGGTAAGGGGGCAGCCCCAGTCCTGGCAATGACCTCCCTGGTCCCTGCCAAGTGAGACAGATGGTGGCGGCTGTGAATTTATCTGACACTTTGCAAAGAAGGTGCCTGGCTCGCTCTCCCAAGGAGGCTCGACGAAGCGACACACGAGTTGTTTATTATCATCAGCACAGCCCTGGCCAAAGCCATGATCATAAACTGCAGGTGTGCCAGGTTCAGCAGGCACAAAGCCTGCACGCCGGGGTGTCCAGGGCCTGCACCAACCCTGAGTGTCAGCAGCTGTTGGGTGGGCAGGTGGGCGGTGTCTCTATTCCACGCTGATGGAGGGGCCCCACGTGTCTCTGTTTTACACATCAGGTGCAGACTGAGATCCTTTATTTGAAAAATTGTTCTAGGTTGTAAAAACATTTGAAAGCAACAACCCCTAGATACAAAACTGAACTCTTGACAGCTCTGGTGGATGCCCCTGACCTGGCTGTTGTCCCAGCTCCCCATCTAAGCCTGCACCCCAACCCTCCTGGTGCCCCAAACAAAATCCTAGGGGTCCTCCTCATTACACACCCCTTCCCCTCCCATCTACATGCCTAAGTGACCACCAAACCTTGCACCCTCCCGGACTCACCACACACCCTGCACTGCCCTCCAGCTCCACTGACAGCACTCCAGCTGCCTCTCCCTCCTCCATGCTGCGGCCAGGGCTAGTCCCATCGGCCCCCCTTCATGGCCTCTCATGGCTGCCATCACAGCTGGCAAATCCCCGACTGCCTGGACCACTCAGCTGTCTAGCAATATGAACCACAGCTAACGCTAAGAACCCCTGTGAGGGACTGGCTGCAGGGCTCAGCGCTGGACACGAATTCACTCATTTGGGTCTGACAGCAACTCTGCAAGTACAGGGCCAGCCTCACCTGCACTCCACAAATGAGATCCTGGAGACACAAAGGGTTATGAAGCTCCCAGCTGGGACGTAGGGGAGCCGGGTCCTGAACCCAGGTAGGCTAGCTCCTTGAGCTGCATGCAGGAGCTCAAGTGCCCCCGTGACGAATGCTTTGAACCCAGGCTCTATCACCTGTGCACTGTGCGATGTCAGGCAAGGCTCCTGGGCTCTGGAAGCCAAATTTTTCTCTTCTGTGACATTGAGCTAACACCCATAGCCTTGGACAGTCACTGCTAGGGTGACATGAAGTCCTCACAACAGCTCCTGGAACCACCAGGTGGTCAAGTCAATGTTAGCTCACTCCCTGACTTGCGTTCCATTTTGTGGAGAGAACTGAACAAAAGCCATTCTCAAAGGAAGAGAATGCCACTGCCAAGACCCTTTACCTCCTCCTGACCCATGGGCTGAGTTCCTGTGCATTGACTCAAGGAAGCAGACTACCCAGAAACAGAGCACCTGCAGGAGTATACCCCACCGAAGCCCCTGAAGCCACGGCCACCCACTGCCCCCCCCCCACAGCAGCCTTGCTGACAAGTCATGATTTGCAACAACTCTCGATCCAGCCCAGAGAGAAAATGTCAGCCACATTGCTTTCTGTCACATTGAGAGGAACAAGAACACGATGTCACCGAAAGACAGGGGCATTTCCCTGTCCAAAGACAACTTGGAGCCTTTCCACTTGGAAAGAAAGCTGCCTGAGCGTGGATTCAGTTCACTTCAGACTATCCTGGGTGGATTGGGCACCTACTGCCAACAAGACCTGGGCTGGACCTGGATGCTACCCTCCAGCCTATGCATATGGCGTCACAAATTATATAGATGATGATGATGATGATGATGGAACGGTGGGGGGGGGGGTGGTAGTGACAATGATAACAGTAATAATGGTGGCGAGGGTAATGACGACCGTGATGATGGTGGTAGTTATGGTGACAGCAATGGCGATGGTAGTCATGGTGGCGGTGGTGGTAATACTGTTGATAGTGATGGTAGGTACGATGGCAGTGATGGTGGTGAAGGTGATAATGATCGTGGTAATGGTAGTCATGGTGGTGGGTGGTGGTAATATGTTGATAGTGATGGTAGTAATGACGGCAGTGATGGTGGTGAAGGTGATAATGATCGTGGGTAATGGTAGTCATGGTGGCGGTGGTGGTAATACTGTTGATAGTGATGGTAGTAAGGACGGCAGTGATGGTGGTAGTGAAGGTGATAATGATCGTGGTAATGGTAGGTCATGGTGGCGGTGGTGGGTAATACTGTTGATAGTGATGGTAGTAACGACGGCAGTGATGGTGGTGAAGGTGATAATGATCGTGGTAATGGTAGTCATGGTGGCGGTGGGTGGTAATACTGGTGATAGTGATGGTAGTAACGATGGCAGTGATGGTAGTGAAGGTGATAATGATCGTGGTAATGGTAGTCATGGTGGCGGTGGTGGTAATACTGTTGAGTAGTGATGGTAGTAACGACGGCAGTGATGGTGGTGGGTGGAAGGTGATAATGATCGTGGTAATGGTAGTCATGGTGGCGGTGGTGGTAATACTGTCGATAGTGATGGTAGTAACGATGGCAGTGATGGTGGTGAAGGTGATAATGATCGTGGTAATGGTAGTCATGGTGGCGGTGGTGGTAATACTATTGATAGTGATGGTAGTAATGACGGCAGTGATGGTGGTAGTGAAGGTGATAATGATCGTGGTAATGGTAGTCATGGTGGCGGTGGTGGTAATACTGTTGATAGTGATGGTAGTAACGACGGCAGTGATGGTGGTGAAGGTGATAATGATCGTGGTAATGGTAGTCATGGTGGCGGTGGTGGTAATACTGTTGATAGTGATGGTAGTAACGACGGCAGTGATGGTGGTGAAGGTGATAATGATCGTGGTAATGGTAGTCATGGTGGCGGTGGTGGTAATACTGTTGATAGTGATGGTAGTAATGACGGGCAGTGATGGTGGTAGTGAAGGTGATAATGATCGTGGTAATGGTAGTCATGGTGGCGGTGGTGGTAATACTGTTGATAGTGATGGTAGTAATGACGGGCAGTGATGGTGGTAGTGAAGGTGATAATGATCGTGGTAATGGTAGTCATGGTGGCGGTGGTGGTAATACTGTTGATAGTGATGGTAGTAATGACGGCAGTGATGGTGGTAGTGAAGGTGATAATGATCGTGGTAATGGTAGTCATGGTGGCGGTGGTGGTAATACTGTTGATAGTGATGGTAGTAATGACGGGAGTGATGGTGGTGGTGAAGGTGATAATGATCGTGGTAATGGTAGTCATGGTGGCGGTGGTGGTAATACTGTGATAGTGATGGTAGTAATGACGGCAGTGATGGTGGTGGTGAAGGTGATAATGATCGTGGTAATGGTAGTCATGGTGGCGGTGGTGGTAATACTGTTGATAGTGATGGTGGTAACGATGGCAGTGATGGTGGTAGTGAAGGTGATAATGATCGTGGTAATGGTAGTCATGGTGGCGGTGGTGGTAATACTGTTGATAGTGATGGTAGTAACGACGGCAGTGATGGTGGTGAAGGTGATAATGATCGTGGTAATGGTAGTCATGGTGGCGGTGGTGGTAATACTGTTGATAGTGATGGTAGTAACGACGGCAGTGATGGTGGTGGAAGGTGATAATGATCGTGGTAATGGTAGTCATGGTGGCGGTGGTGGTAATACTGTTGATAGTGATGGTAGTAATGACGGCAGTGATGGTGGTAGTGAAGGTGATAAGTGATCGTGGTAATGGTAGTCATGGTGGCGGTGGTGGTAATACTGTTGATAGTGATGGTAGTAACGACGGCAGTGATGGTGGTGGGTGAAGGGATAATGATCGTGGTAATGGTAGTCATGGTGGCGGTGGTGGTAATACTGTTGATAGTGATGGTAGTAACGACGGCAGTGATGGTGGTGAAGGTGGATAATGATCGTGGTAATGGTAGTCGTGGTGGCGGTGGTGGTAATACTGTTGATAGTGATGGTAGTAATGACGGCAGTGATGGTGGTAGTGAAGGTGATAATGATCGTGGTAATGGTAGTCATGGTGGCGGTGGTGGTAATACTGTTGATAGTGATGGTGGTAACGATGGCAGTGATGGTGGTAGTGAAGGTGATAATGATCGTGGTAATGGTAGTCATGGTGGCGGTGGTGGTAATATGTTGATAGTGATGGTAGTAATGACGGCAGTGATGGTGGTGGTGAAGGTGATAATGATCGTGGTAATGGTAGTCATGGTGGCGGTGGTGGTAATACTGTGATAGTGATGGTAGTAATGACGGCAGTGATGGTGGTGGTGAAGGTGATAATGATCGTGGTAATGGTAGTCATGGTGGCGGTGGTGGTAATACTGTTGATAGTGATGGTAGTAATGATGGCAGTGATGGTGGTGGTGAAGGTGATAATGATCGTGGGTAATGGTAGTCATGGTGGCGGTGGTGGTAATACTGTTGATAGTGATGGTAGTAATGACGGCAGTGATGGTGGTGGTGAAGGTGATAATGATCGTGGGTAATGGTAGTCATGGTGGCGGTGGTGGTAATACTGTTGATAGTGATGGTAGTAATGGCGGCAGTGATGGTGGTAGTGAAGGTGATAATGATCGTGGTAATGGTAGTCATGGTGGCGGTGGTGGTAATACTGTTGATAGTGATGGTAGTAACGAGGTGGCAGTGATGGTGGTGAAGGTGGATAATGATCGTGGTAATGGTAGCCATGGTGGCGGTGGTGGTAATACTGTTGATAGTGATGGTAGTAATGACGGCAGTGATGGTGGTAGTGAAGGTGATAATGATCGTGGTAATGGTAGTCATGGTGGCGGTGGTGGTGACACTGTTGATAGTGATGGTAGTAACGACGGCAGTGATGGTGGTGAAGGTGATAATGATCGTGGTAATGGTAGTCATGGTGGCGGTGGGTGGTAATACTGTTGATAGTGATGGTAGTAACGACGGCAGTGATGGTGGTGGTAAGGTGAGTAATGATCGTGGTAATGGTAGTCATGGTGGCGGTGGTGGTAATACTGTTGATAGTGATGGTAGTAATGACGGCAGTGATGGTGGTGGTGAAGGTGATAATGATCGTGGTAATGGTAGTCAGTGGTGGCGGTGGTGAAGGTGGTAATACTGTGATAGTGATGGTAGTAATGACGGCAGTAGTGGATGGTGGTGGTGAAGGTGATAATGATCGTGGTAATGGTAGTCGTGGTGGCGGTGGTGGTAATACTGTTGATAGTGATGGTAGTAACGACGGCAGTGATGGTGGTGAAGGTGGATAATGATCGTGGTAATGGTAGTCATGGTGGGGCGGTGGTGGTAATATGTTGATAGTGATGGTAGTAATGACGGGCAGTGATGGTGGTAGTGAAGGTGATAATGATCGTGGTAATGGTAGTCATGGTGGCGGTGGTGGTAATACTGTTGATAGTGATGGTAGTAATGACGGCAGTGATGGTGGTAGTGAAGGTGATAATGATCGTGGTAATGGTAGTCATGGTGGCGGTGGTGGTAATACTGTTGATAGTGATGGTAGTAATGACGGCAGTGATGGTGGTAGTGAAGGTGATAATGATCGTGGTAATGGTAGTCATGGTGGCGGTGGTGGTAATACTGTTGATAGTGATGGTAGTAATGACGGCAGTGATGGTGGTGGTGAAGGTGATAATGATCGTGGTAATGGTAGTCATGGTGGCGGTGGTGGTAATACTGTTGATAGTGATGGTAGTAACGACGGCAGTGATGGTGGTGAAGGTGATAATGATCGTGGTAATGGTAGTCATGGTGGCGGTGGTGGTAATACTGTTGATAGTGATGGTAGTAACGACGGCAGTGATGGTGGTGAAGGTGATAATGATCGTGGTAATGGTAGTCATGGGTGGCGGTGGTGGTAATACTGTTGATAGTGATGGTAGTAATGACGGCAGTGATGGTGGTAGTGAAGGTGATAATGATCGTGGTAATGGTAGTCATGGTGGCGGTGGTGGTAATACTGTTGATAGTGATGGTAGTAACGACGGCAGTGATGGTGGTGTAAGGTGATAATGATCGTGGTAATGGTAGTCGTGGTGGCGGTGGTGGTAATACTGTTGATAGTGATGGTAGTAATGACGGCAGTGATGGTGGTGGTGAAGGTGGATAATGATCGTGGTAATGGTAGTCATGGTGGCGGTGGTGGTAATACTGTTGATAGTGATGGTAGTAACGACGGCAGTGATGGTGGTGAAGGTGATAATGATCGTGGTAATGGTAGTCATGGTGGCGGTGGTGGTAATACTGTTGATAGTGATGGTAGTAATGACGGCAGTGATGGTGGTAGTGAAGGTGATAATGATCGTGGTAATGGTAGTCATGGTGGCGGTGGTGGTAATACTGTTGATAGTGATGGTGGTAACGATGGCAGTGATGGTGGTAGTGAAGGTGATAATGATCGTGGTAATGGTAGTTATGGTGGCGGTGGTGGTAATACTGTTGATAGTGATGGTAGTAATGACGGCAGTGATGGTGGTAGTGAAGGTGATAATGATCGTGGTAATGGTAGTCATGGTGGCGGTGGTGGTAATACTGTTGATAGTGATGGTAGTAATGACGGCAGTGATGGTGGTAGTGAAGGTGATAATGATCGTGGTAATGGTAGTCGTGGTGGCGGTGGGTGGTAATACTGTTGATAGTGATGGTAGTAATGACGGCAGTGATGGTGGTGGTGAAGGTGGATAATGATCGTGGTAATGGTAGTCATGGTGGCGGTGGTGGTAATACTGTTGATAGTGATGTTAGTAACGACGGCAGTGATGGTGGTGAAGGTGATAATGATCGTGGTAATGGTAGTCATGGGTGGCGGTGGTGGTAATACTGTTGATAGTGATGGTGGTAACGATGGCAGTGATGGTGGTAGTGAAGGTGATAATGATCGTGGTAATGGTAGTCATGGTGGCGGTGGTGGTAATACTGTTGATAGTGATGGTGGTAACGATGGCAGTGATGGTGGTAGTGAAGGTGATAATGATCGTGGTAATGGCAGTCATGGTGGCGGTGGTGGTAATACTGTTGATAGTGATGGTAGTAATGACGGCAGTGATGGTGGTGGTGAAGGTGATAATGATCGTGGTAATGGTAGTCATGGTGGCGGTGGTGGTAATACTGTTGATAGTGATGGTAGTAACGACGGCAGTGATGGTGGTGAAGGTGATAATGATCGTGGTAATGGTAGTCATGGTGGTGGTGGTGGTAATACTGTTGATAGTGATGGTAGTAACGACGGCAGTGATGGTGGTGAAGGGATAATGATCGTGGTAATGGTAGTCATGGTGGCGGTGGTGGTAATACTGTTGATAGTGATGGTAGTAACGACGGCAGTGATGGTGGTGAAGGTGATAATGATCGTGGTAATGGTAGTCATGGTGGCGGTGGTGGTAATACTGTTGATAGTGATGGTAGTAATGACGGCAGTGATGGTGGTAGTGAAGGTGATAATGATCGTGGTAATGGTAGTCATGGTGGCGGTGGTGGTAATACTGTTGATAGTGATGGTGGTAACGATGGCAGTGATGGTGGTAGTGAAGGTGATAATGATCGTGGTAATGGTAGTCATGGTGGTGGTGGTGGTAATACTGTTGATAGTGATGGTAGTAATGACGGCAGTGATGGTGGTGGTGAAGGTGATAATGATCGTGGTAATGGTAGTCATGGTGGTGGTGGTGGTAATACTGTTGATAGTGATGGTAGTAACAACGGCAGTGATGGTGGTGAAGGTGATAATGATCGTGGTAATGGTAGTCATGGTGGCGGTGGTGGTAATACTGTTGATAGTGATGGTAGTAACGACGGCAGTGATGGTGGTGAAGGTGATAATGATCGTGGTAATGGTAGTCATGGTGGCGGTGGTGGTAATACTGTTGATAGTGATGGTAGTAATGACGGCAGTGATGGTGGTGGTGAAGGTGATAATGATCGTGGTAATGGTAGTCATGGTGGCGGTGGTGGTAATACTGTTGATAGTGATGGTAGTAACGACGGCAGTGATGGTGGTAGTGGTGGTGGTGAAGGTGATAATGATCGTGGTAATGGTAGTAATGGTGGTGGTGGTGGTGGTGATGATGGTGATGGTGGTAACGATGATGGTAGTAATGGTGGTGATGGTGGTGGCAGTGGTGATGGTGATGGTAGTACTGGTGGTGATACTGATGATGGTGATGACGGTTATGGTGATGATAATGATGAGGATGGCCGTGATGGTGATTGTGGTGATGATGGCTGTGATGATGGTGATGTTGGTGGTGATGATGGTGATGGTGACAATGATAGTAACAGTGCTGGTTGTAATGACGGTAGAGGTGGTGGTAGTGGTGGTGATGATGGTGATAGTGCTGGTGGTGATGACGGTGGAGGTGGTGATGGTGGTGGTGACGATGGTGATAGTGCTGGTGGTGATGATGGTGGAGGTGGTGATGGTGGTGGTGATGGTGATTAGTGCTGGTGGTAATGATGGTGGAGGTGGTGATGGTGGTGGTGATGATGGTGATAGTGCTGGTGGTGATGACGGTGGAGGTGGTGATAGTGGTGGTGACGATGGTGATGGATAATGGTGATGTCGTTGTCATGATGGTGATGGTGAAGATGGTAACAGTGCTGGTAGTAATGACGGTGAAGGTCGTAATGGTGGTGGTGATGATGGTGATAGTGCTGGTGGAGATGATGCTGGAGGTGGTAATGGTAGTCATGGTAGCACTGCCCACACCCTGCCACAGGCAAAGTCAGCCTCACTGATCAGGATCCCCCTGGAACTGCAGCTTTCCCGGGGCAGGGCCCTCTTCCTGGGCTCTAGGCCTCCAGCACAAACACATTTGTCCAGAAGCCTGGGCACTGGCCCAGTGACCAGATGGGTGTTGAGCACATAATACCAGCTCGGCGAATGCCTAGCAATGGATTCGTCTTGAAAAGCCAAATACAACAGAAAATGCCAGCGACAACTTTTCCAGGGCTTGAGATCAGGGTCTGAGACCCCCCACTACGTAGGTAAAATCACCTGCCAGGAAGAGGTGTGAGGGTAAAGTAGGACATGGCATGGAAGGATTCTAGCATGTGGGGATGCCCACTTCTTAGCAAGCCTTGCAGCTCATCTGTGAAAGCAGCAGACATCCTTGTCACCTGGCTTAGGCATTCAGAGGCTGACTGGCAGCTACGGATATTTGGGATACGGGTTTGTTCCACCTCAAACCCCATCTTGGCATCTTGTTCCCTCATAGCCCCCCACCTTTGCACAGGCTGTTCCCTCGGCCCTTCCACGCTCTATCTCCCTGGACCAAGATCACAGAGCCCATCCCAGAGGCAAGGATAAAGCCACGCCTCCTGGCTCTAAGTTTTCTGTCCTTTGTCCCCACCACTTTACTCCACCTCTCAAACATGAGAATGGACTGTCATAAAACCAAGAGAAGTGAGCATGCCCGCTCCTGGGGTAGGATTCCCCCGCCTCCGCTTGCTTCCCACTGTGCTCTGCACCCTGCGCCTGCCCGGGCCACACTCAGAAGCTTCTCTGAGCACCTGGAGGGCCTGGCAGCTGCTTCAGCCTGACCCAGCGTTAGCATTCCACCTGCACTGGTTGTGTTTCTTTCTTCTCAGCCGCTGTGAGAAGGTCAGTTTAATAAAAGCCTTACAGCTGCCTGCAGTGGGGTCCCCCCAGCCCCCACCCGGCCCCCTACACCCCTTCTCTCTCTGTGGACGTGTCTCCTCCTGGAGTGTGTGAGTCAGGCGAGCAGGTTCTGTTTTTTCCCTTTATAAAATAATGTTATTCACAATCACTGACTCCCCGGGATTATGATAACAGAGGCAGGGGCCCACAGCTGCTATTATAGTGTCCAGCCCAGGTCGGGTGAGCATGAGGAGGCCAGATCCTCTCTCCCAATGGCTGCATGGAGGCTGGGGCTGCCAAATCGTGCTCCCGAGGAGGAGCTGCTAATTTGGGCAACAGCTGTAGGCGTTCCCTTTCCAAGAAGTGTGCTGACACCAAGTCAGACCTCGCTGTCTTGCCCCTCCCCTTCTTGGCAAGGGGTGACATTAATGGGGAAAGCAGCGTCGGAGACACAGGCTCATTTTCAAAGTCATTGCATTGACAGTATTTCCACGAGGAGACTCATACACAACCATCATTGAAAAATCCACTTGGCATCTATGTGGCACGATTAGGGATAATGAAGTCACCTCCAAATTATGTATTTTGTTCACTAAATAATGAAGCTGCTGACAGGGCCTACGTGGGGAAGGCAAAGGAAGCAGTGGAGGAGGCTGCCGTGCAGAGCCTGGCAAAAATGCTAGGAGGGAGGAACAGAAGAGGGTCCTCAAAGCTGTGTGGCTGTCACGTAAGCTCCAGGGGAGCTTGGAATTGCACAGGGATGGAGAAGCCTGATGCAAGGGCCACAGGAGAGGAAGCGGGGCAAAACCAGCCTGGCCAAGACTTGTGCTCCTACCTCCACAGGGGAGTAAAAAGATGCCTGACGAAGGGACCAGGCGGGCCGGGTGTGGTGGCTATAATCCCAGCTATTTAGGAGGCGGAGGCAGAAGCATCGCTTGAGTTCAGGAGTTCGAGACCAGCCTTGGCAACATGGTGAAACCCCATCTCTAAAAATTAGCTGAGCATGGTGGTGTGTGCCTGTGGTCTCAGCTACTCGGGAGGCTGAGGTGGGAGGATCGCTTGAGACTGGGAGGTCGAAGCAACAGTGAGCCATAATCGTACCACCGCACTCCAGCCTGGGAGACAGAGTGAGACCCTACCTCAAAAAAAAGAGGTGGGGGGTCTGGGAGGGTATTTAGGGAAGAGGCACAGTGCAGGATGCCACAGAGCCTGGGCTGGCACTCAGAGGGGCAGCAGGAGGAGGCACAGCCTCAGGCAAGAGAGCCACCCCAGGACGGAATGGCTCACAGGCACCCATGCTCCCGTTGTGGAGGCTAGGACCTGCTGGGGTGTGGCAAAGGACCTCCCGGGGGAACAGCAGTGTTTCGTGTGAGGCAGGTTGGGACCCCTTCCCTGCCATCGTCCTGCTGTGAAACTTGGGGTATGTCACCCTCATCTCTCTGAGTCTCAGTTTCTTTATCTGCAAAATGGAAAGAATGCCTCTTTGACAATAACATATGATTACAAAGACCGTATAAGCTAATGTAGAAAAAACCTGCCCTGGTATTCTGTGGGGCACAGAGTAGGCAGACCAGTGATGCTTAATATTCGATCAATGATGGCAATATGAAATAGATCATTATCTGCCTCAGGGGGAGATAATGCACGATAATAAAATACTATAAGGATTCATTCAAATCACACATGGGTTGTTTTAGGGCAATGGCCAGGACTGGGCAAGCTCTCAGAATGACAGCTACTGTGACCTCTATACCTGCTGTGATTATTAGTACCGTTGGGTTCCTTTCCCAGTGACAAGCAACAGCAGACCCTCCCTTGCCCCAGGCTGCCCTCCTCACTTGTCCCTGGGCCACTTCCTGCAGTGCCAGTTGCTTGGGGACACCCTCTGGACATGAGAAGGGCTGCCTTTTGTGGCCCATCTGTATTCTTCCGGTTAAAGAGCTATTCACTTTCGATCCTGTTGACCTGATTTTAATCCCAGCTACATTAGTGCCTACAGCCACCAAATGGAATACATTCAGCAGAAAATAGATTCATTCTCACAGAATGATGCTCTAACAGCAGCCAGCAAAGGTCAAAGACAGAATGCATTGGCTGCCAGCTGCTGGAATCTTGGGAGCGAATCCTTGGACACTCCACGGGGCCTCTGGGTGTGGGGTGCAGGCAAGGAAGTCGGCCCAGGGATTTTCAGAGCTGCCAGGGCTCTTGCTTACACGAAGTCAGTTAAACAAACAGCAGCCTCCCTGAGCACATTTCCTGAGTGGCTTTTCCTAAAAAATAAATTACTTGGGCTAGGCATGGTTGTTCATGCCGGTAATTTCAGCACTTTGGGAGGTTAAAGTGGGAGGATCGCTTGAGACCAGGAGTTCAAGACCAGCCTGGGCAACATGGTGAAACCCTGTCTCTACAAAAAGTAAAAAAATTAGCTGGGTGGGGTGGTGTGCACCTGTGGTCCAAGCTATTCTGGAGGCTGAGGTCAGAGGATCACTTGAGCCCAGGAGGTGAAGGCTGCAGTTCACTGAGATCGCACCACTGCACTCCAGCCTGGCCGAGAGTGAGACCCCCTATCACACAACAACAAAAACTAACACAGAGCTGCAGAGCCGGGCACTTGTGGGGGCCAGCAGTTGTTGGGTAAAACAAGGGTCCCACATGTGTGCTTGCAACAGGGGACTCTGCAACGGGACACCTCAAGTCTGAGCTTCAACTCCCGCATTCCTCATCCTTACCCTGGGACCGGGCATGCTGTCGTAATTAATAATCACAACATCTGACTGAGTGCTTGCCGTGTATCCCCCACAGTTCTGCGCTCACCAAGCATGGGCTCATGTTAGCCCCATCACCACCCCATGAGTGGGAATTCCATGGACTTCATCAATGAAGCAATGGAGCCTCCCGGAGTTCCTGGCTGGAGGTCACCCGCTAGGTCACGGGACAGACCCTGGAACCTGCATCTTCAACCAGAGCCCCAGTGTCACCAACAGTAACGCATCAAGGGACAGGAAGACATCACAGGCGAGGTGTCTGGGACTCAGCCCAGCTGACGGAGGCTACATAAAATGCTGTCTGACCTGGCTGGGCCTTTAAATCCTAAAGCCCAGACTGTGAAGCCAAAGCTCCCGCTCTGTAAAAGTTGGTAAATGTTATAGATTGAATCGCGTCCCCTGCAAACTCATACACTGAATCCTAATCCCTGGTACCTCGGCATGGGATTGTGTGTGGAGACACTGCCTTTTCAGAGGAGAGGTGAGGCCACGAGGGCAAACCTTGATCCAATCTGACTGGGGTCCTTCTAAGAAGAGCGTTTCAGGACACAGACATGCACAGAGGGATGACCCTGTGAGGACACAGTGAGAAGATGGCATCTGCAAGCCGAAGAGAGAGGCCTCAGGGGAAACCCACCCTGCCGACCCCTCGATCTTGCACTTCCAGCCTCCAGAACTGTGGAATAACCAGTTTCTGTTGTTTAAGCACCAAGTCTGTGGGACTAGTAACCCACATGTCTGAAGCCCTGTGCGAGCTGAACCAGCAGCACTGTGGTCCGGGTTCGGCCTGCAGGTCCTGGAGTTCACACACGCCGCTCAACATGTCTCAGTCTCAGACACATCACTCTGTAGAGTTGACGACATCTACCTTGTAGGATCGTGGCAAAGGTATTACGATGGAAAAGGCATCTGTTCATGTTGCGCGCTTCTGTGCATGTCCAAAATGTTCTGCAGTGAGAAGCTACTGTTTGTATTTCCATAAAATAAGCATCAAGCCCAATGTCTGGCACGCAGCGGGCACTTGGTAAATGCATTTTACGTGCTAACACAGCATCGACATTCACTAAAAGAAACTGGTGGAGATGCAAGAAGAAACAGAAGGGCATTTGTAGTGGATCCTTTAATTCCCTGCTCTCAAGTCTTGACAAATGAAGAAAAGAGAAAATAGCCAAGGACCCAAAAGACCTGAACAATATTATTAAAAACACAGTTGCTCAGCTGAGGACAGTGGCTCATGCCTCTAATCCCAGCACTTTGGGAGGCCCAGGTGTGAGGATCGCTTAAGGCCAGGAGTCTGAGGCCGGCCTGGGTGACAAAGCGAGACTCTGGTTTTTGTTTTGTTTTGAGACAGAGTCTCGCTCTGTTGCCCAGGCTGGAATGCAGTGGCACAATCCTGGCTCACTGCAACCTCCACCCCTCAGGGTTCAAGCGATTCTCCTGCCTCAGCCTCCCAAGTAGCTAGGATTACAGGCTTGCACCGCCATGCCCAGCTACTTTTATATTTTTAGTAGAGACTGGGTTTTGCCATGCTGGCCAGGATGGTCTCAATCTCCTGACCTTGTGATCTGCCCACTTCGGGCTCCCAAAGTGCTGGGATTACAGCCACCATGCCCGGCCAAAAAAGGTTTTGATTAGCTGGGTGTTGTGGTATGTACCTGTAGTCCCAGCCATTCAGGAGGTTGGGGTGGAAGGACCACTTGAGTCCAGGAGTTTGAGACTGCAGTGAGCTGTGATTGCATCACTGCACTCCAGCCCGGGTGACAGACTGAAACCCTGTCCCTAAAAGAAATAAACATAAAAAATAAAAGCACAGTGCTAACCAATGCCTTAAAGCAAAATAAACCATCTTTTCTATTGCCCATGGGACATTCCCCCAAAATTGCTCATGAAGAAAAGCTCAACACATTCAAAAAACTGTATTTAGAAAAATTAATTTCACGATTTTCAAGCTGATCCCTACACTCAGCAGATGGTCAGATTGAGATCCACATCTGTGACTTAACACGGCAACGCCACTTAGAGGACATGAGTCATGCATGGCGGGTCAAAGGCGCAACCCTTCAAGAGTCGACAGTGAGGCTACACGTCATCATCCGGGACGGGAACGCGCCCAGCGGCAGGAACTCACTGGCACGTGGGCCTGGCAGGCTCCGCACTCTCACGTCCCAAGCTCCTCTTCTGTGAAATGGCATGACTACCATCATCATAACAAGAACGCCAGCCTCTCAGGAGTGCGACTTTGGGAACTCAGGCCAACCTCTCTGAGCCTCAATTGTTTTCTTTTCTTTTTGTTTTTTTTTGGTTTTTTTTGTTTTGTTTTGTTTTTTGAGACAGAGTCTCACTCTGTCGCCCAGGCTGGAGTGCAGTGGTGCCATCTAAGCTCACTGCAACCTCCACCTCCTGGGTTCAAGCAACTCTCCTGCCTTAGCCTCCCAAGTAGCTGGGATTACAGGTGCCCACGACCACGCCTGGCTAATTGTTTGTATTTTTAGTAGAGATGGGATTTCACCGTGTCAGCCAGGATGGTCTCGAAATCCTGACCTTGTGATCTGCCCGCCTCAGTCTCCCAGAGTGCTGGGATTACAGGAATGAGCCACTGCACCCGGCCTTTTGAGCTCAATTTCTGCATCCATAAAATAAGGTTAGTGGTATCACTGACAGCAGCCCGAGAGGCTCCTGTCAGGATGCGTGATCAGGTAGGCAAGTGCCTGGCATCCAGCAGGTGCCCCGTAAATGTCCATCAGTGGCCCCTCTTCTTAACCATGTGAAACCAGCTGGCCTCCTCACCCACGCTACAGGCATGCACTCTGGGAGGCTCTGACATTGCACTGGTGTTAAGAAAAATTCATTGTGACCTTTCCTGTGAAAGTGGATTCCACATCCATGAGACCGGGTGTATTATTTTCTCTCCAGCCACTCTTGGAAACCTGAGCCAGCACGCTCCCCCTCCTTGGGAATGGGGGGTACACAAATATTTTCAGGAGGAAGCGAGCACGGAGCTGTAGACCCCAGAGGCCACCTGCAAATGGCCTCAAACCAGAGGAACCACATTCCTCTGCTCATTTTCATTTGAACCGTGTCTAGACAGACAGAATCCACTGCTTTCAGACTGGAGTGTGCACAGAAGCCTCCACCCAACCCCAAAGACAGGGCAGGAGTGGGAGAAGGCCCGAGGCCCTCTGGGATTGAAATGAGAAATCTCCACCCACCCCTGCATCCAACCCCGCCCCCCACTCCCTGGCCAGGCCCCTAGTGGGTGAGTGTGTGGCAGGCATTATACCAAAATGAAACCTCTCCTTTCAACCAAGAAAGGATTTGACTTCTCTCAGTTTCCCCCAGTAGAGCTTGTATTCTCTCACGTAATCTTCCTAAAAGCCTGGGCCTCTGAAAGGTTAAATCACCTTGAAAGGGCAGAATTATCACTCAATTAGCACTGTTGAAGATGAGCAATTATTACTGCGTGAAGTGTGTAATCAGTGTCTCCTGAAACCCAGTCCATTAGCAGACGCCTCCACCCCCAGAGCTCATGGCAGCCAGGCTGCTCCGCCAGTGTGGGGACCTGTCAGCCAACGTTCTGCAGCCTCAGATAGACTGTCAGTGCCTAAAGTCTGTCATCTGCTCTCTCCTTTCATTAGAAAAATCCAAATTCTCACCGGGCACAGTGGCTCATACCTGTAATGCCAGCACTTCGGGAGGCCGAGGTGGTGGGCAGATCACAAGGTAGCCAACATGGTGAAACCCGTCTCTACTAAAAATACAAAAATTAGCTGAGCGCGGTGGCTCGTGCCTGTAATCCCAGCTACTCGGGAGGCTGAGGCAGGAGAATCGCTTGAACCAGGACCTGGGAGAGGGAGGTTGCAGTGAGTCAAGATCGCACCACTGCACTCCAGCCTGGGTTATAGGGCAAGACTGTCCAGAAAAAAAAAGAAAGAAAGAAAGAGAAGAAAAATCCAAATTCTCACATCTGTGATTAAGAACCAGTGGTCATGTTGATCTCGTCATATTTCATATTTTTTATTGGAGTCTTTCAAATAAAAGAGCAAAGGTCGAGTGCTGGAGGCAGAGTTGAGCTGGTGTCTCCTGAGTCCCTGGGACAGGCATCAGAGACACACGGCTGGAGCACCTGAGCTGTACACCCAAGGTCACGGGTGGAGAAAGAAGCATGGCTGCACTGTCTGGGCCCAGCAAGGGTTTCAGCCAGACCGCGGGCTGCAGTGAGTGGGGAGGGAGACAGGGTTCAAGGCCAGCTCCTTCCCCTCCCTGCAGCCCACCATCCCCAGCTCTGTGGTGAGGCTCGGAGCACCCTCCTGCTCCGCTCATTGGGAAGGCTGGATGAGAAAGGGAGATAAAAGGTCTGGCCGAACACTCAGCACACGTTTCTGAGCAGGTGGCTGGCCAGCTCCCCCAGGACAAACCTGGCCCCAGCCAGCAGGTCAGGCCTGAAGCCCTCTTCAGAGATCCGGGGATCGTTTATTCATCAGTGTGTTCATTCATTTAACAAGTCACTAGGTGCCAGGTGCCCTATCACGCTCTGAAGACATGGCTTTGAACAGGACAGCCAGGCTCTCTGCTGTTATGAAGCCTAAGTTACAGCACACAGAGAGAGGCTGCTGTGGACAGATGTCCACATCCCCCCAACCCAAACCCACATGTTGAAGTCCTAATCCCCATGTGATGGTATTTGGAGGTGAGGGCTTTGTGGGGTGAGTAAGTGTAGAAGCCATCATGAGGGTGGGGACCTGTGGGGAGCAGAAAAGTTCCTTTTTAAAGTTTCCTTTCTTGTTAAAGAATAAGTGTGCTAATAACTCGTTGTTACACCCTATCCTATGCAGTTGTGAGACACGCCATGCTTACAGGCACGTAGTACATTCTACGTCCTTGTACTTTAACCAAGATACCTGTGCTGGACGTGCTCACAGGCATGTCCCAGCTCTCCATTGCTTTTACCTGTTTAGAAAAGTTTCAAGTTATCAGCCAATCAGGTTTTAGTTTAGACTGTAAGGTCTGACTCCAGCCAATGGAGATCAGACACAGCAGTAAGGACGATCCCAAATGCATAAGGAATAAATTTGTGTGTTTTCCTTTGTTCTTTGTACTCTAGTGGCAAGATGGCTAGTGAAGGTACCCTTCCTACAGTCCAGGAAGTAAAAATTGCATTGCTGAAACATCCTTTGTCTCAGTGCTAATTTTTCTTTGCAGCACCGAGCATCTGTTTCCAACAGGGCCTCACGGTGGATTTGCCCTCGTAAGAGGAAGAAGAGATATCTCTCTCTCTCTCTCCCTCTCTTCCCTCTCTCCCTCTCTCTCTCTCTCTCTCTTATGCACACACACTGAGCCAAGGCCATGTAAGGACATGGTGAGAAGAGAGCCATCTGCAAGCCAGAAAAAGAGCCCTCACCCAAAACCAGAAACTCAGCCAGAGCCTTGACCCTGGACTTCCCAGCCTCCAAACACATGTCTGTTGTCGAAGCCCCCGGTCTGTGATATTCTGCTACAGCAGCCCAGGCAAACTAACACAGAGGCCAAGACAGAAAACAAATGAAAAGGCAGCCAAATGCATACTGTATCCAGTGTTGAGAAGCCACAGAGACAAATACAGCTGAGAAGGGGAAGCCATGCTGGGTGAGTGGCCCCAAGGGCCAGGGGACAGGAGAAAGAGCCTCTCTGACAGGTGATCATTGAGGCCTGCAGGGAGGAGCCAGCTACGTGAATGTGGGGAACAGTGCTCCAAACAGCCAGTGCAAAGGTCCTGGGGCAGCAACAAGCATGGGCGGCTCAGAGGACGGAAAGAGGGCCAGAGGGGCTGCAGCTGAGAAACCCAGGGAGGGTGGAGGGGAAGGGAGAGCGGAGGGCAGGTGGAGCGTTGCAGGTCCCCACCCTCATGATGGCTTCTACACCTACTCACCCCCCAAAGCCCTCACCTCCAAATACCATCACATGGGGATTAGGACTTCAACATCCCAGCCAAGGAAGCTCTGCCTCCTGCCAGCGGGCCTCCTGTCAGCCAGGAAGCCCCGTGGCCCTTGATTTCTGGATCTCACTCAGAAAAGTGTCACAGCACTTTTGGAAGCAAAGAAGTGCTGTGCGTTCCACAGAGGCACTTCCTGTTCCTCGGACTCACAGTGAGACTGCGTTTCCCAGCACCACTGAAGTCAAGTTCACGTTTTGCTCATTTAACCCTGGGGCTCCATGCGCTCTGGGGGCCCGGACACCGGGTTACAAAGCTGCCATCAACTCAATCTTTCACATCCTTGTTGTAAACCTCCTCAGCCGTCCACACTCTCTCCCTCCAACCCACACAGGGGAACTGAAGGACTCTGAGGACCCTGGGGATGGCAGAGCCACACAGTGAAGGCACTTGGGGCCCTGCATCACTGCCTGCCGGAGATCCACCCACCAGGACCCTCCACTCTGGCTAACCGCGTCAACAAAAATATAAACATTTATAGCATAAGCTATTAACTTGGGGGCATTTTTGTTGCAGCAGTTAGCCTCTTGTGACAAATACACGTTGTGTAACAGAAGTATTTGTCTAAAGAGGTTCTAAGATTGTCTTCACAGAAAATTAACAAGGATATCCAGGACTTGAACTCAGACCTGGACCAAGCAAACCTAATAGACATTTATAGAACTCTCCACTCCAAATCCACAGAATATACATTCTTCTCAGCACCACTTCACACCTACTCTAAAATTGACCACATAATTGGAAGTAAATCACTCCTCAGCAAATGCAAAAGAACGGAAATCATAACAAACAGTCTCTCAGACCACAGTGCAATCAAGTTAGAACTCGGAATTCAGAAACTAACTCAGAACCGCACAGCTTCATGGAAACTGAACAACTGGCTCTTGAATGTTGACTGGATAAACAATGAAATGAAGGCAGAAATAAAGATGTTCTTTGAAACCAGCGAGAACGAAGACACAACATACCAGAATCTCTGGGACACATTTAAAGCAGTGTCTAGAGGAAAATTTATAGCAATAAATGTCCACATGAGAAGCAAGAAAAGATCTAAAATCGACACCCTATTGTCACAATTGAAAGAGCTAGAGGAGCAAGATCAAAAATACTCAAAACCTAGCAGAAGACAAGAAATAAATAAGATCAGAGCAGAACTGAAGGAGACAGAGACACAAAAACCCCTTCAAAAAATCAATAAATCAAGGAGCTGTTTTTTTTAAAGGTCAACAAAATAGACCACTATCCAGATTAATAAAAAAGAAAAAGAGAAAATAATCAAATAGATGCAATAAAAAATGATAAAGGGGATATCACCACAGATTCCACAGAAATACAAACCACCATCAGAGATTACTACAAACAACTCTATACACATAAACCAGTAAACCTGGAAGAAATGGATAAATTCCTGGACGCTGGCATCCTCCCCAAGCCTAAACCTGGAAGAAGTTGAAACCCTGAATAGACCAATAACAAGGGCTGAAGTTGAGGCAGCAATTAAGAGCCTACCACCCAAAAAAAGCCCAGGTCCAAATGGGTTCACAGCCGAATTCTACCAGACATACAAAGAGGAGCTGGTACCATTCCTTCTGAAACTATTCCAAACAATCCAAAAAGAGGGAATCCTTCCCAAATCATTTTATGAGACCAACATCATCCTGATACCAAAACCCAGCAGAGACTCAACAAGAAAAGAAAACTTCAGGCCAATATCCATGATGAACACAGATGTAAAAATCTTCAATAAAATACTGGCAAACCAATTGCAACAGCACATCAAAAAGCTCACCTGCTATGATCAAGTAGGCTTCATCCCGGGGATGCAAGGCTGGTTCAACATACGCAAATCTATAAACGTAATTCACCACATAAACAGAACCAAAGACAAAAACCACATGATTATCTCAACAGATGCAGAGAAGGCCTTTGACAAAATTCAACAGCCCTTTATGCTAAAAACTCTCAATAAACTAGGTATTGACAGAATGTATCTCAAAATAATAAAAGCTATTTACGACAAACCCACAGCCAATATCATACTGAATGGGCAAAAACTGGAAGCATTCCCTTTGAAATCTGGCACTAGACAAGGATGCCCTCTCTCACCACTCCTATTCAATATAGTATTGGAAGTTCTAGCCAGAGCAGTCAGGCAAGAAAAAAGAAATAAAGGGTATTCAATTAGGAAAAGAGGAAGTCAAATTGTCTCTGTTTGCAGATGACATGACTGTATATATAGAAGACCCCATCATCTGAGCCCAAAATCTCCTCAAACTGATAAGCAACTTCAGCAAAGTCTCAGGATACAAAATCAATGTGCAAAAATCACAGGCATTCTTACACACCAATAACAGACAAACAGAGAGCCAAATCAAGAACAAAATGCCATTCATTCACAATTGCTACGAAGAGAATAAAATACCTAGGAATACAACTAACAAGGAACGTAAAGGACCTCTTCAAGGAGAACTACAAACCACTGCTCAACGAAATAAGAGAGGACACAAACAGATGGAGAAGCATTCCATGTTCATGGTTAGGAAGAATCAATATCGTGAAAATGGCCATACCGCCCAGAGTAATTTACAGATTCGACGCTATCCCCATCAAGCTTCCTATGACCCTCTTCACAGAACTGGAAAAAACCACCTTAAACTTCGTATCAAACCAAAAGAGAGCCCGCATAGCCAAATCAATTCTAAGCAAAAAGAACAAAGCTGGAGGCATCACACTACCGGACTTCAAACTATACTACAAGGCTACAGTAATCAAAACAGCATGGTACTGGTACCAAAACAGAGATATAGACCAATGGAACAGAACAGAGGCCTTGGAGGCAACACAACACATCTACAACCATCTGATCTTTAACAAACCTCACAAAAACAAGCAATGGGGAAAGGATTCCCTGTTTAATAAATGGTGTTGGGAAAACTGGCTAGGCATGTGCAGAAAGCAGAAACTGGACCCCTTCCTGACACCTTACACTAAAATTAACTCCAGATGGATTAAAGACTTAAACATAAGACCTAACACCATAAAAACCCTAGAAGAAAATCCAGGCAAAACCATTCAGGACATAGGCATAGGCAAGGATTTCATGACTAAAACACCAAAAGTATTGGCAACAAAAGCCAAAATAGACAAATGGGACCTAATCAAATTCCATAGTTTCTGCACAGCAAAAGAAACAGTCATTAGAGTGAATCGGCAACCAACAGAATGGGAAAAAAAATTTTTGCAATCTACCCAACTGACAAAGGGCTAATATTCAGAATCTACAAAGAGCTAAAACAGATTTACAAGAAAAAAACAAACAAGCCCATTCAAAAGTGGGCAAAAGATATGAAAAGACACTTTACAAAAGAAGATATATATGAGGCCAACAAACATGAAAAAATGCTCATCATCACTGGTCATTAGAGAATGCAAATCAAAACTACATTGAGATACCATCTCACACCCATTAGAATGGCGATCATTAAAAAATCTGGAGACAACAGACGCTGGAGAAGATGTAGAGAAATAGGAACACTTTTACACTGTTGGTGGGAGTGTAAATTAGTTCAACCATTGTGGAAGACAGTGTGGTGATTCCTCAAAGACCTAGAAATAGAAATTTCATTTGACCCAGCAATCCCATTACTGGGTATATATCCAAAGGATTATAAATCATTCTACTATAAGGACACATTTACACGAATGTTCATTGCAGTACTGCTTACAATAGCAAAGACTTGAAACCAACCCAAATGCCCATCAATGACAGACTAGACAGGGAAAATGTGGCACATATACACATATACACATACCATGGAATACTATGCAGCCATAAAAAACTATGAGTTCGTGTCCTTTGCAGGGACATGGATGAACCTGGAAACCATCATTCTCAGCAAACTGACACAAGAACAGAAAATCAAACACCACGTGTTCTCACTCATAGGCGGGTGTTGAACAATGAGAACACACGGACACAGGGAGGGGAGCATCACACACAGGGGTCTGTCGGGGGGGGGGGAACTAGGGGAAGGACAGCAGGGGTTGGGGAGTTGGGGAGGGATAACATGTGGAGAAATGCCAGATATAGGTGATGGGGAGGAAGGCAGCAAACCACATTGCCATGTATGTACCTATGCAACAATCTTGCATGTTCTTCACATGTACCCCAAAACCTAAAACACAATAAAATATATTTTAAAAAATAATAATAAAAGATTGTCTTCAGCCTGAGAGATCTGTGTGATGGTGGGGCAGGCTGGGACGCCATCAACCCAGAAGGGCACAGAGGGGTGATGGTAAAATCAGAGGGAGAAGGAGAGGGGAGAGTTAAGGGGACCCTCTCACTGATGCTAGTGCCTGGGCTCCAGCTCATGGGGGCAGAGCGGGGACTCAGGCCCAGTTTCCTCCCAGCAAGCCCAGGGTTCCTTCCACAACTTCAGAATTATGCAAACAAAAGCACAATGCCACATCATTAGCTGGACCGACATACAGAACAGATTGGGTGCTGCGAGGAAAATGTGGGTTTTTTTCTGGGTATGTATGCATTTTCCTATCACTTGATATTGTCTGGAAACAGAAGACAAGATTAGAATAAACAAACTATTGATAAAAGCCACCTAATATTTTATGAAGTACAAGAAGTGCTGAATATCATCATCGATAACCCTCCCCTATGATGTAAGAGGGTACACCCACAGCATGGCCAAGAAATGCCATCCAGTCTGGGATTCACTTACTTTGGGGTTTGGATTTTCAGTACAGAGTTCCCAGGCTCCTTGTGCTGTGGGGACCAGGCCCCCAGTGTCAGAGATGCCCCCTGTGCTGCCCTCCTCTCTCTCTCCCCTCTCTCTCTTTCTCTCTCTTTCTCCCCCCTCTCTCTCACTTTTCCACCCCATGCTAGCAGAGCTCTCTTATTTCATTATTGCATTACTGCCCTTCCCCCACTCTGGCTTGTAGAAGCTCCCAGATGGCCTCTGGTGCCTTTACAGAGGTGACATGAAGAGAAACCCCAAGTGAGGACAGGGACACGAGCTTAGCCGGGGCTGGGCAGGGCTCTGGGCAGGGCTGGGACTCGCCCCGACCTCCTGAATCCTACGCTGGTGCTTACCCCTGCACCTTCCTGTCTCTTTTCAGTCGGGAGCTGGGGCTGGGTGTGTTTGGTCGTGGGGGTCTTTCTTGGGGAGAAAGCCAGGAGGTGAGCCCCCAGGAGGTGCCTGGCAGGCTGTGGAGCTGGAAGCAAGAAGGCAGCGCTGGGCAGGTCCTCTTGCCTTCCCATGGGGTGATAGGTCCAAGGTCAGTGCTCACATCAAGGTGAGTGTGTCCGGTCCTCCACCTGGACCCTCTCTACTGCCCTGGCCTTTCCCCCGAGGGATGCCAGACCAGGACAGGCTAAGTAGAAACCAGGGACTCTTTCCAAGGTCATTGCAATGACACAGGGTGGGGCCCATGCAGAGAACAAAACAGAAGAAAGAGGCCTCAAATCATGCTCACGACATCGTGCAAAGCCAGTTCCCAGACCTGTTCTCACCTGAAGAGCAGACAGACAGGTGGACACTGGGAGCAAGAGGCTCCACAAACAGAGAGAGAGACGTGCGCGAGTGCAAAGTCGTGCAGGTAAAGGTGGTACAGGTAAAGGCGGTGCAGGTAAAGGCGGTGCAGGTAAAGGCGGTGCAGGTAAAGGCGGTGCGGGTAAAGGCGGTGCGGGTAAAGGCGGTGCAGGTAAAGGCGGTTCGGGTAAAGGCGGTGCGGGTAAAGGCGGTTCGGGTAAAGGCGGTGCGGGTAAAGGCGGTGCAGGTAAAGGCGGTGCGGGTAAGGCGGTGCGGGTAAAGGCGGTACAGGTAAAGGCGGTGCGGGTAAGGCGGTGCGGGTAAAGGCGGTGCGGGTAAGGCGGTACGGGTAAAGGCGGTACGGGTAAAGGCGGTGCGGGTAAAGGCGGTGCGGGTAAGGCGGTTCGGGTAAAGGCGGTGCGGGTAAAGGCGGTGCGGGTAAAGGCGGTACGGGTAAAGGCGGTGCAGGTAAAGGCAGTGCAGGTAAAGGCGGTGCAGGTAAGGGTTCGGGTAAAGGTGGTTCGGGTAAAGGTGGTACAGGTAAAGGCGGTGCAGGTAAAGGCGGTGCAGGTAAAGGCGGTGCAGGTAAAGGCGGTGCAGGTAAAGGCGGTGCAGGTAAAGGCGGTACAGGTAAAGGCGGTGCAGGTAAAGGCGGTGCAGGTAAGGCGGTACAGGTAAAGGCGGTGCAGGTAAAGGCGGTGCAGGTAAAGGTGGTGCAGGTAAAGGTGGTACAGGTAAAGGCGGTGCAGGTAAGGTGGTGCAGGTAAAGGTGGTGCAGGTAAAGGTGGTACAGGTAAAGGCGGTGCAGGTAAAGGTGGTGCAGGTAAAGGTGGTGCAGGTAAAGGCGGTACAGGTAAAGGTGGTGCAGGTAAAGGTGGTACAGGTAAAGGCGGTGCAGGTAAAGGCGGTGCAGGTAAAGGTGGTGCAGGTAAAGGTGGTGCAGGTAAAGGTGGTACAGGTAAAGGTGGTGCAGGTAAAGGCGGTACAGGTAAAGGCGGTGCAGGTAAAGGTGGTGCAGGTAAAGGCGGTGCAGGTAAAGGTGGTACAGGTAAAGGTGGTACAGGTAAAGGCAGTTTGGGTAAAGGCGGTGCAGGTAAAGGCAGTTTGGGTAAAGGCGGTGCGGGTAAAGGCGGTGCAGGTAAAGGTGGTACAGGTAAAGGCAGTTTGGGTAAAGGCGGTGCAGGTAAAGGCTGTTCGGGTAAAGGCGGTGCGGGTAAAGGCGGTGCAGGTAAAGGCAGTGAGCACTGCTCGGGCTGCCAGCAGAGAAAGGGGAGGAGCTTCTTGCCAGGAAGCTGTGACTGGCTTCCTTGGGTTTAAATATTTATCTGATGAAATCATTAGGCTTTCCCAAGGAGACCTTCACCAGTGCTGGGCTTCCCACTAATGAAAAATGCATTACCGAAAGTCCTGCTAAAATAACCTAAGGGTTGGACTTAAACTGCCCAACCCCTCCCTAATCCATCAACCCCATCCCCGGCCAGCCAGCCCCCAGGCTCCCTGACAAACATGACCCAGAAGAGCCATAAAGCAGCCGCGGCTGTCCTCCCAAAGCTGTCCGGGGCTGCCATTTCACCAGTGCCACTGAAGCCAAGAGAGTACAGCTCAGGGCAGGAGCCCCAGGGAACGGATTGGAGGTGCACGCTCATACCCATCTTCTGCTCCAGAGTTCGCAGTGATTTACTGAGCATGTAGTAAATGCCAGGCCTCATGCTGAGCCATGGCCTGCCATTGTAGAGCCCCACTACCAGGCCCTGCAGACCCTTCGCACAGGGACCCGCACACCAGGCCGAACCCCCCCCACCTCTGGGTGCTTGTCTGGTTCTAACCCTAGGCGCAGCATGGAACCAGGTGCTCCCAGTAACTGACTATGGGTCCCACCTGGAGCCAAGGCTGAAAGTAGACTTACCTCTGGGCCCTGGGAGAAGCCCTGCCAGCCTGCTTGGGTCCCAGCATCTGGGGACCTGCCATGAGACACCCCCACTTTTTGCCTTAGCCAGTGCCCACCGGCACCTCCCCACGCCACCTCTGCAGGGATGGCCCTGCCCTCGCTGGCAGTTCACTGTCTGGGCCCTTGAGATTTTGGCCCCCACCTCTGGTGGCTGACTCCATCCTCCTCTACCCCCTCCCAGTGAGAACCACTGCCGGGCACAGACCCCCTCCATCACAGACCTGGGTGATGGCCTCTAGATCCGGGAAGACATGAACAGAACCTCAGATTGTGCAAGAGGCCTCATCTCTCTGAGCCTCCATTTCCTAATCTGAAAAAGGAGGGTATGTCATGATTTCTCCCCTGCCCTTGCCCAGGGTATTGGGAATGAGGGAAGTAAAAAAAAAGTTCCTTTTCAAAGTTTCCTTTCTTGTTTAAGAAAAATTCATAAGCATTAGAATTAATAGTTTGTTTTAAACACTTTCTTCAAAAGCCTTCTTGCCTTTTTGCTAGAAGCCCTATCCTATGTAGCTGTTAGACATGCTTAAGGGCACACAGATCATTCTACGTCCTTGAACTTTAACCAAGGTATCTGTGCTGAACATGCTCACAGGCATGTCCCAGCTCGTAGCCTATGCCCCTTCCTTATTTGGACTTCCTTTTATGCTCTCCATTGCTTTTACTTGTTTAGAAAAGTTCCAAGTTATTAGCCAATCGGGTTTTAGTTTAGATTGTGAGGTGTGGCTCCAGCCAACGGAGATCAGACACAGCAGTAAGGACAACCCCCAAATGGGTAAGAAATAAATATGTCTGCTTTCCTTTGTTCATTGTACTCTCACGGCAAGACTGCTAGTGGGAGTACCCTTTCAGCAGGAAGTGAAAAGAATTGCTTTGCTAAGAGATCCTTGTCCCAGTACTAATTTTTCTTTGTGACACCAAAAAAGAAAAATTTTATACATGACAAGGAGGTTCCTAGAAACCATGGTTATAAGATTCAGCCACCTACACGGGGGTCAAACCCATATGTACCCCAGGGTGACAAAGGCCCTGACTTCACCAAAGTTTTATTTCCGAAACACACAGTCCCTGGCCCATAAGGATGTACAGCTCTCCCCTCCCTGCTGACAGCTCCAAAGACTCCCCTTCCTGCCATTCCAACTGCAGCAGGCGTGAGGCTGCGAGGTGTCCTCCGAGGATGTGATGCCAGGTGAGCTCACTTAGTGAGCATGGGATGCAGAGCCTTGGGCCCAGGCAGATGTGCCCAGCACTGCCTTCCACTCCCAGCTCCAGCCTGCCAGCCACCTGCTGAGAGCATAGCCCACTTGCTTTCTCCCCCCCAGGACTAAGCTCAGGAAAGACCTCCCCGCAACACACACCCAACCCCAGCTCACAATTTCAGAGACAGCAAGACGCAGGGCTAAGCTCCAGAATGGCATCCAGGAGACTGGGGTGAGTCCTGGCACTGCCCAACACCACTGTGTATCACTGGCTAAGGCCCACACACCTCTGAACTCGTGTCCTCTTTTGTAAAACTGAATGACTACACTAGGGCATCGCCTCATTCATTCATTCAAACTTGAATGTGTTGGAAACCTACAATATGCCAGGCACCTCAGTTCTCAGTACCAAGGGATAACAAGACCCAGCCCAAACTCAGGAAGCCTTCACAATCCAGTGAGGGAGACGGAGCTGCAGAAACCATCCCACAATTTAGAGGGATCAACATTTTGAAAGATGGATACACAGAGGCTTCTGTGAGCCCAGAAGCAGCAGCTAACGTCACCTGATAAGTCCATGACAGCATCCCAGCACACATACAGAGCAAGTATCGGGAAGTTTTGGGTGGGTGGACGGGTAGATAAATAGATTAGTGGATTAAGGGGTTGGTGGGTAAGTGGTGGATGAAGGAGTAGGCAGATAGATGGGTGACTGAATGGATAGATGAGTGGCTGAGTAGGTGGATGGACAGTAGATAGTTGGGTGGACAAGGGGGTGAATGGATGGAGGATGAACGGATTGATGGGTGTGGGTAGATGGGTGAATGGGTAGGTGATGGATGAATGAATGGGTGATGGATAGATGGATGGATAATAAATGGGTGGGTGGATGAGTGGTTGGATTGCGGAGAGAGGGAGGAATAGATGGGAAGATGTACGGATAGAAGATGGAAGGATGGATGGATGGATGATGGATGGATGGATGGATGGACGGATGGACGGATGCATAGATGGATGGATAGACGGATGGATGGATAGATGGATGGATGGATGGATGGATGGATGGATGGATGGACGGATGGACAGATGGATGGACAGATGGACGGACGGATGGATGGATGGATGGATGGGAGACAAGGAGAGAGGGATGGGATGATGGACAGGCACCTCTGATTTTCAGAGGATCGTGAGCTGTCCCCCTCTTTGGTGGCCCTACGGAAGCTCACTCAGTCAGCAAGGGCCTGATCCAGAGAACTGCTGTCCAGAAGCCATTTAACAAGAGAGACAGACTGACAGAGATAAGGAAAAGAGACAGGAAAGCCAAGGATGGAAAGAAAGGAGAGAAGGACGTGACGAGAAGGGACAGAGGAAGATAGTGCGGCGAAGGCCCTGTCAGGCAGACAGAGCAGAGCTGGAAGGAGAGCAGAGAACAGGCAAGGGCCAGCCACGGGGGTGGGAAGAGGAGGGAGAAGGCTGTGGCAGGGGTGGTGACAATGAGAAGGGAACTATAACACCCGCTGTGACAAGGTTCTGTTCTGAGCAGATCTCTGTTCTGCCGCTTTATGAAGCTGTGTCAGTAAACAGTAGATTGTGTAGTCCCCGTGCTCACAATGACACTGCAGTGACAGTGACTAGGGCAGCAGAGGGCCAGGGGTTTCCACCAGCCCCATGGGCAGAAGCTGAGGGGCTAAGTGGGGGCATGCAGCCTGTGTGGGTCACACTTGCAGCCTGGTCCGTGGAGCAGGGCAAGCGTGGTAGCTGTGAGCACAGTGGGACGATATGGGCAGCCTGATTTGTACACACCAGCTTCCGACACCCCCACCCGGACCACACGCACCCCAGGGAGCCCGTTCCCTCCCTTTTCCTAAGCCTAGACAGCAGCACAGGGAAGAAAAGATGAATTTGCATGGGCCCCTGTATCCCAAGCAGCCACAAAGAGTGGACGCAGATGAAGGGGACCCGCCCTGGCGTGCTCCACAGTGAGCCAGACTCTCCAGGGAGGCTGGAGCTGATATCAGCAATCAACAGCAGAGAATTCCTAGGCAATTAAAAAAGCAGTGTGGCTGACAGCATGTTAAGTAATAAAGCCCAAGAGAAGGGCTGCCAAGTGGCATTGGTGACAATCTCTCGAGCCCACCCTCCCACAGGCCTGGTCACCGCCCAGGTGCACGTCTCTCACCTTGACTGCCTGGACCTACTGCCTGCCGGGAGTCTTGGCCTTCAGGGTCACACCTGCCCATCCACTGGGTCCCCCCCCAGCAGCCAGCGCACCCCGTCACCATGCTGGGTGCCCAGAGCTGCAGGCCCAGTCAAGCTGCCCTTTGGGAGTGTCCCATCTAGCAGGATTTTGGACATCAAAAGTCAAAATTCCTAAGCAGGGCATCCAATGCCCTCCCTGGATCCAGTTGTCCATGTATTGCTAAGTTCTGTTCCACATTGGCCTTCAAAATTATAATATTTGATTATTCAACATTGTTCGTAATGGGAGGTGGCCTGATTGATGGTAACTGCAGCCCACTCTGGAACCCTGCCATGGTCTCCTCCTTGTGGATGCTATAAATAACATTGCTGCAAACACCTGCATATGGGGAGTGTTTTCCTGGTCTGGAAGGACGGATTGCCTTCAGGGAAATTCCCACAAAGTGAGATTCCACAGTCATGGGGTGGGTTGTAATTCTTAAAACAAAAGAGTTGTGTCCATCTGCAACACTGGCAGAAAAATGCATGAAAATACCCTTTTCACCAACTTTTGCTAGTATTGGACATTACCTTTTGTCCATAGCTCTCTTTTGAATGTGCCAGATATTTCTTGGTGACAACTGGGGCCAGGGGTAAAACAGAATCCTAACTGATTCCTGAGGACTGAAATTGTCCAGTGGTGGGAAAACAGGAGAACAGCAGATCAGGGTCCTCTGGAACACCAAACGCTCGGGAGAGTTGTTTCATCCCCTGGTTTGGAAACGCAGCTCCAGGGCGTTGTGTACACTTACAGTGAAGCTCACGGGTGAGCTGCAAAGGAACGACAGAGCGTCCAGTCCAGTGGTGCTCCGGCCCACGCACTGAAACCCAGCGAGGAATGCCAACAAAAGGCCAGACCTGGGCCTCCGCAGCACCCCAGGCACTGGTGTGGCCCAAAAGCCACTCGCTGGGAGCCTCATGTCCATCCAGCTTGAGGTCTGCTCACTTCATCCAAGCCCTCACTGAACAGACAAGGACATGCCGGAGCAGGGCAGGCAGGAGAGCCCGTCTCCGGGATCTGCTTGGCTGTTCCTTCTACCACACCGCTCAGCCCCCAGCTCACCCAGCTCCCTGCCCTATGTCCCTGTGACCTCCTGAGCCTCCCCCAGGGCCTGGGGATAAAGTCTGGGGTCTCACTCTGCAGCCTGGCACAGGGCACCTAGCCTGCACCCACTCCACCGGCCCTGTGCTCCAGGGGCTCAGGGCCAGTGGCAGCTCCCAGAAGACCCCACGCCTTGACTCAGCAAAATGTTTACAATAAGAATGCTGAAACACCTGCAGGACTGACCTGCAGCCCTCCAGAATCATCACTGGGGCAGAGGGGCCCTCTGCCCCCCACCGCAGGGGTGGACAGGGCATGAGTGTTGCAATGAGACAGACCAGAGTTCCAGCCCCAGCCATGCGGCCCCCAGCTTCCTCGTAGACGTAGCACCCACCCCAAACCTTGCTGCGATGATGAAGTATGCTAACATATTGCAAGCACCACGCTCAGTGATTGGCACAGGAGGCAGGTGTGCAATTAAGTTGACTTCTCCCTTGCTAGCAGTCAGTCAGTGTCATGTAAGTGTATGGAAGCAGTGGGGTGGGGGTGTCTCTGTCTTTTCTGTCTATAACCAAGGAGAATGCTGCTATCATGTTCCAAATGTGTTTCCAACAAGGTGAGGCCACTCATAGGATGGGTCGCTTTCCGATAGCAAAAAGGTAGAAAACACAGCCGCTAAAAACACAAAATTCGGCCAGGTGCGGTGTCTCATGCCTGTAATCCCTGCACTTTGGAAGGCCAAGGCAGGTGGATCACTTGAGGTCAGGAGTTCGAGACTAGCCTAACATGGTGAAAGCCCCATCTCTACCAAAAATACAAAAAATTATCCAGGCGTGGTGGTGCACACCTATAATCCCAGCTACTCAGGAGGCTGAGGCAGGAGAATCGCTTGAACCCGGGAGGCGGAGGTTGCAATGAGCCAAGATCGCGACACTGCACTCCAGCCTGGGTGACAAGAGTGAAACTCCGTCTCAAAAAAAAAAAAAACCCACACACACAAGATTGAAATTTGTTCCTAATGAGCCACGTGGTCTTAGCCAAGGCACTTAGCTCCTCAAACCTCAGTTTCATCATCTGTAAAGTGGAGGCTGATGACAGTAGCCAGGCCATTGCGGGGGGGTGGCGGGGGGAGTGGGGGAACAAATGCATGCTTAAAGAAAGAGCATCTAAGCGCGGTGTCCCACACAGCATAAGCACTCAAGAAATCAGAGTTGTTTTTATTGTTCTTCAAGTTCACAGATCAGAACAGTTTCCTTGCACAACATGCTTTCTCTGACTGAACTCTAATTTCATAATCCTGTCAAGAAAGATGGCAGTGCTGGTAGAATGAAGGACCTGAAGGACACAGAGTTAATAGTGAGTAATTTCCCCAGGAATTCCGAAAGGGCAACCCAGGGAGAAATTCACAGGATGACGTGTCTCATATTGGCTCCTCCGGCTCCTTGGCCTGACACAAGGGACTCTCTTAATTAACTCTATCTTTACTGCTAATCTTAGTAAATCACTAGACAAGATCATCCTCAGAAATCATCCTCCCTTTCGTTCATCAAAATCATGGTTTCCTCTGCCTGTTCATTTCAGGTGATTCACAAAAAGTTGTCCTTTTGAACTAGCATGGTTTGCGGGTATTAATCAAAAGTCTATTAGCGCAGACACTGTAATAATGAATTGAAATTTACATCATGTGTAATCTCATTAATTGTGCGATCATATCAGGTCTGACAGTTTTAATGCATTACTAAGGGAAAATAGTCTAATACATGACATTAAAGATGTTATCAAGGTTAATTTGCCTTAAAATGTAGTAACTACAGAAATTTTCCCCTTTCCTTTGAGATTCTGCGGTTTAAACACATGGCGCTTTAATCTTGGAGTCAAGTGCCCACACAAATCCACAGAATCAGAAGGGCATCCCTCAGCTCTCCAGGGAGAAGGGAGGAGTGGAGATAGGCATGGGATTTGGAAACACTCAGGTGAGTTATTCAGCTCTGCCACTTAAGTGCTGTGTGATAATGAATGAACTGCTTAACCTCCCTGGGCCTCACTTGAGTTCTTTGTCTGCAAATAGCTATGGGAGTCCCAACATCTTGCTGGGTCACCATGAGGCTGAAACAGGCATACAGAGAGTCCAGCAGAATGCCCGCAGTAGGTGCTTTTTACTCTTATTCACTGATATGTCCTTGACATCCAGCACAAGGCATGGCCCATGGAAGTCCATCATCAGTGGATCCAGGGTTGCCAAGGAGAATGCTTGCAGAGAAACAGGTAGATGTCAACATAGGAGCTGATGCCAGATCCAGTCCCAAGAGAAAGTAGGACTGGCACAGGTGCCCCACCTCAGACAGGTGACTCTGTGTGGTCCCAAACACTAAGGCCTGAAGGAGCTGTTCTGACAGCTTCCCTTGGGCAAAGGCATTGTTCTAATAAAATTATGTTCAGAAATACTGATATGACACCTAGGTGGTCTGGGTCAGAGCCATCCTGAAGCATTAAATTTTTTAAATAACCACTATTAATATATTTCATAGATATGACCTTATTCTTCATTCAATCAGCAAATATTTCCAGAGCACCTACTACTGTGTATGTGTAGGCTTTGTGTTAGGTGCTGACCATAAAGAGCTGAACAGGCTTGACATGCTCCCTGACCTCATGTAATTTTCAAGCAATTATAATACAGTTTGATGAATGTTATGATGGACCTGGGAACTCATGGTAGAAGAAACTAGCATTGTCTGACATCTGGGAAGACTGGTATAAGTGAGGCTGAAGGAAGAGAAAGAAGATCAATCCTTTGGGAAGATATAACAAGTACAAATATATATGCACCTAACAGCATAGCCCTAAAGTACATGAAACAAAATTAACAGAATTGAAAGGGGAAAAAGACAATTCTACACCTGCAGTTGAAGATTTCAGTGCCCTACTCTCAAAAATTGTTACAACACATAGATGGAAGATGAGTAGATCTTGACTTGAGCAACATTATCAACTAACTTAAGCTAACTGGCATTTATGAAATACTCCACCCAATAACAGTAGAGTACACATTATTTTCAAGTGCACATAAAACATTCTCCTGGATCGATCACATGCTAGGCTGTAAAACAAGTCTCAATAAATATTAAAGGGTTGGAATCCTGCTAAATATGTTCTCTGATTATAATGGGGCCAAATTATAAATCAACAATAGAAAGAAATTTGGGAAAGTCTCAAATATTTGAAAAATAAAAGATTTCCAAATAATCTATGACTCGAAGAAATCACTAATGAAATTAGAAAATATCTTAAACTGAGTAAAACTGAAACACCACGTATCACAATGCAGCTAAAGCAGTGCAAAGGGGGAAATTCATAACTTTAAATGCTGATATTAAAAAGGAAGAAAAACCAACATCAATTATCTAAGCTCCACCTCAAGAAGCTGGAAAAAGTAAGGAGAAGGAAGGAAATAATACAGGTCAGAGCAGAAGTAAGTGAAATCGATGACAGAAAAAGAATACAGAAAAATAAATGGAACCAAGAGTCAGTTCTTTGAGAAAATCACCAGAAATGGTAGACCTTTTGGCTAGACTGACCATGAAGGAACAGAAGGAATTGTCTAGAGACAAGATGGCAGACGAGGAAGAAAGTGGTCTAAGGGGAGGGACCCAGCAGAGGGAAAACTCAGGCAAGAGGACAGGGACACAGAGGCACTCCAGAAACTGGAGTATGAGTGGGTGGGAAGTAGAACAGTCCTCTTAAAGTTTCCTTTCTTGTTACAGAATAAATCATAAGTGCGCTAACAACTCTTTGTTAAGCCCTATTCTACATAGCTGTTAGACACGGCGTGCTTACAGGCACGTAGTATATTCTATATCCTTGTACCAAGGTGTCTGTGCCGGACGTGCTCACAGGCATGTCCCAGCTCCCCATTGCTTTTACCTGTTTAGAAAAGTTTTAAGTTGTTAGTCAATCGGGTTTGTTTAGATTGTGAGGTCTGGCTCCAGCCAACAGAGATCAGACACAGCAGTAAGGACAACCCTAAATGCATAAGGGATAAATATGTCTGCTTTTCCTTTGTTCGTTGTACTCTCTGGCAAGATGGCTAGCGAGAGTACCCTTCCTGCAGTCCAGGAAGTAAAAATTGTTTTGCTGAGAGATCCGTTGTCTCGGTGCTAATTTTTCTTTGAGGCACCGAGCATCTGTTTCCAACAGTAGGGGGAGAGACAGCAGCGGGAAGGAAGACGGGGTCTGCTGCAGAAGGGTTGCCAGAGATCTTGTGAGCTTTGTTGATGTGCTTGGGTTCCACCCCAAAAGCATTAAGCCATCACTGGAAGATTTTAAGCAGAAAGAGATACTATGCTCAAAGGTTTTAAAGGTCATTGCATCTCACAGGCAGGAAACGGATGCTTGGAGAGATCCTAGGACTTGTCCAGGGTGACACAGATAGTCAGCAGCACTGCTGGACTCATACTCAGCTATTTTCATCAAAATAGCCTGGAAGAGCACTAGAAGGGAAGCCAGGAGACCCCCAAGTTACTGCCCCTCACTGAGGACCATCACCTCATTTGTAAACTGACAGAACTATTTAAAAAGCTCCTGTAGCCCCTTCCAACAACAGCATGAAGGGTTCTCAAGAAAGAGACAAGTTGGCTGGCACAGTGGCTCACGCCTCTAAACCCAGCACTTGGGGAGGCCGAGGTGAGCAGATCACGAGGTCAAGAGAGCAAGACCATTCTGGCCAACATGGTGAAACCCCATCTCTACTAAAAACACAAAAATTAGGTGGCACACACCTGTAGTTCCAGCTACTCAGGAGGTTGAGGCAGGAGAATCGCTTGAGCCCAGGAGGCAGAGGTTGCAGTGAGCCAAGATTGTGCCAATGCACTCTAACCTGGGGACACAGCGAGACTCCATCACAAAAATTAAAAAAAGGCAAGTGAAGGTCCTTTAGCGACAGCTAAGGACAGCTAAAGGTCCTGAAGTCATACCTAACGTGCACTTTCTACGCTTAATATTGGTCTTAGGAGCTCAGCACTGCTCAGTCTGTCCTGTGCCCCAACATTAAGAAGTTTTAAGATTTCATGACAGACACTGAGAAGATGTAAATAACACAGCCACTGCTCTCTGGAACTAGCTTCTACCGCTCCAAAGTTTTGCTTTGAAAATGGGGGCCCAGCACAGTATGAGTGACATTTTCATCACAAGGTAAAATTCCCACCCTTCCTGCTCGAATCCATACAAGTCCCTGGAAGGAAGCTTGTGGCAAACACCCTACCCTTCCCGCCAGCAGCAGGAAGGAGAACAGGCCGAGGCGCCCCAAGTCTCACTGGTAAGTCAAAAGCAGCCTGGAGGCATCTGGAGAATGAGACTGGGGTCTGGGTGGCCCCCAGAGCTGCACAGCACAGCCAAAAGCTTCCAAACTCCCTCTCAGATCCATTGTGCTCCTCCCACAGACTCCCGGTCATGTTGTCTACTGCATTGGACAATAAACAGTGAATCAGTATATGGGGTAATCAGGGGTGAGGTGCGGTAGGGGGTTTATTCGCTTCATCTTTTAGGCCTCAGTCCCAAAAACCAACCCATTTGCCCAGCTTCCACCCAGCATGGTGCTCCTCTTCACCTCCTGCCCCAGCGTGGGAGGACTCGGCTGGTCCCAGGCACGTTTCTGCCCCTTACGTTGCATGCTCTGTCCTCTCCCATGCAAGAAAACTCTCCACTACCCTGCTCCCCTTCCTGAATCCCCAGCCCCGATAGAGGCACACTGCCCTCCAGTGGGTCTCACTAGGGCTATTCTGTGGGCACAGGTGATGAAGGGGCAGAGCAGAGGCTGCAAGGAAAGAGCACACAGACCCGGCCCTCCGTCCATCCAACTGCCTTCCGGCCAGCAGTGAAGACCTGGGTGCTGGGGAGGGTGTCCGGTTTCCCATCATTTCTGGAAGGCTCCATGGGATAAGTTAGTCCCAGTTCCTGGGGACCTGTGACCCTCCTCATCTGGACAACTGCCCAACGTTGGTAAAGGAGGCTGTACAACGTGGGACTCAGCAGATGAGGGACCCACTGAGACCTTACGTCCCAGGCCCTGCACTAGGCAGGAGCAGATGGCGCTGCCTGACAGTTAATGATGTCAAAAAGCTGCAGACACGTGGACCTTTAGGCGCATAGGCAGGGCAGAGTGTCAGGTTCCATGTCCAAACTGCACTCACCCCATACCTCCATGTCAGTTTCACTTGTAGATCAAAGAGAAAGACCATCTTGGGGCAACTTGGATCTGTACCAGGGCTTAGAAGCCAACTAATCCTCTCACCCACCCCCTGGAAAGACACGTCATGGCCGTGCCTTACAGGGAGCACAGGAAGCACCCCCGGCACTGCCACCTCCCCAGCTGCAGGGCCTCGGGCCACTCACAGAACCTGGAAGCCTCAGGATCCCCCCCCAACAGGGCCTGTCAACCTTCCTCGTGAAGCAGAGCTAGAGGGAAGTCAGGGGCTTTGGGAAGAGAGCGCCGCCGTCTTGAGTACTTATTCTATGCCGTGTACCAACCCACTCACTAGGTGGGTGTATACTGGCTCCATCTGGCACAGTGCTTGCTCCTGACCTCCTAAGGGCTATTGTCCACATGCGGAAACTGAGGCAGGCAGGGTCATCCAGGTAGAAAGCAGCCACAATGGTAGAAAGAAGCCAGGCGTCTGCCCCAGGGTCCAAGCTCTCAATAGCTGAGCTGCCCGCTTACCGAGGTCAAGGCTCTGTGCAGAGGGAGCAGGTGCCAGCCTGGGGAGATCCATCCTCAAAGCCCTTCCCATGCCAGACCCAGAGGTGTGCACGCCACCTGCATCAGTGTGGGGGACACGGACGCTAACCTTACAAGTGAAGAAGCTGAGGCTCAGCTGTGTCACCTGCTTTGCCCAGTGCCACTCACTGAGGGAGAGGTCAAGCAGGAAGCTGAACCCAAACCCAGCTGCTTCCAAGGTCCCAGGCTCCCACTTCAGCACAACACCCAAACACAGACACCCCTGGCGACGATGTGGTCGGGGCCCTGGTGACTCCCTGAAGCCCATGCTTCATACCAGCCAGGCCACCTCATGCCTGAGGGCGACTGGCCCGTTTGCCGACAGCGCAGACAGGAGGACCCGGATGTCTGCCTTCCTAATGCCCCTGTTCAGTCACCGGAAGAATGTAGGCAGAGGATCACGAGCCACTCGGGACCCACACAGTCACGGGCTGCGTCAACGTCGCTCTGTCCCCTTCCCCCGCAATCCCCTTCCCAGACCTGTCTGCAGCCACCTTACGTCCCTCAGTTCTAGGCACCCCCCGAAGGCCACGTAGCCAAGACAGAGACCTTGGCCAGCACCCAGGGAAGCAGGCGTCGCCACCTTCAAGATAACCACTGCTTCCTTCCACCTTGGCAACCACAATTTACAACAGAAGAGATCAAATTAGTCCCATCTGCCTGCTCACAGCTCTGCGGGTTAAAAACTGTTATAATTACCGCCCACGCCCGCAGCCAATTACCCCTCTCAGGCCATTCTTTAAGGCAGATTATTTTATATGGAACTTTATAGGGGACACACCATTACCCTGGCCTCGGAAATGCTGAAGGGAGGGCTGCTGGAAGCTTTGCCGGGCTTCATCCCTGTGTGTAGCTGGGGGTGCGAGCAGGCCAGGCCCCAGGGTCCCTGCAAGGGGCGCCTCCACCTCCCTCCACACTGCAGCTCCAAGGGCGAAAGGACACATCCTGGCCCACAAGACAGCCCCCAGCGACCCCTCCAGCCCTGAATGAAAAGCAAGAAATGAAGGAGGGCACGCTCCCCCCTCGGACTCACCGGGGCCGGCTGTGGAATCTGCAAGGCTAAATGCCAAATGAAATGTGGGCCCGCGTTCAAAAATGATGAGAAGGGCAAGATGGCGGCGGCAGCAGTAAACCCAGCACAGGCCCTTCTGAGCACGCGGCCCGGGCAACGTCGGAGGCAGCTCTGCGAGGCAGAGGGTCAGGACGCAGTGAGTAGCTCAGGGGGAGGAGGCAGACCCAGGTCTATGTCACTGTCGCTGGCCCTTGGGAGCTGCAGCCCCTCGTTCCCAGCGCCAGAACAGCCTGGCACCCAGTGGGCACTCGGTCCTTGAACAGGCGAGACCTTCCTCAAATACCCCCAAATGGACAACGTAAATGTTCATCAACAAATGAATGAATACAGAAAATGTGGTCTGTTCACACCACAGAATATTACTCAGCCATGAAAAAGGAATGGGGTCTTGACACCTGCTATGACATAAGTGGACCTTGAAAATATTGTGCTTTGTAAAGGATGGCAGAAGCGAAAGACCACATCATACGTGATTCTATCAATATAAAGTACCTAAAGAGGCGAACCCATAGAGACAGAAAGCAGACTGGTGGTTGCCAAGGGCTAGGAGGAGCAGAAACCGGAAGTGACTAATGGGGTTGGGGTTTCCTTCTGGGGAGATGAAAATGCTTTAGACCAGGCCGCGGTGGTGGCTGCACTTAATGCCACTGAAGCCACACTTCACGATGACTGATTGTACGCTGTGTGAATTTCATGTCAATAAAGAAGGAATGCTTCCAGCTTTCGCCCATTCAGTATGATATTGGCTGTGAGTTTGTCGTAAATAGCTTTTATTATTTTGAGATACGTTCCATCAATACCTAGTTTATTCAGAGTTTTTAGCATAAAGCGCTGTTGAATTTTGTCAAAGGCCTTCTCTGCATCTATTGAGATAGGAAAGGAGGAAGTCAAATTGTCCCTATTTGCAGACGACATGACTGTATATTTAGAAGACCCCATCGTCTCAGCCTAAAATCTCCTGAAATTGATAAGCAACTTCAGCAAAGTCTCAGGATACAAAATCAATGTGAAAAAATCACAAGTCAAAAAAAAAAAAAATAGAAGGAGAGCTGCCTGGAAGACTAAATGATGTCATGCACCTGTGCTCCCTGGCGCTTCATGGACCCTCAGGAAAGGGTGGCTGGGTCATCACAGAACCTTCCGGCCTCACACTTCAGAAAACAGCTCCTAGTCCCTTGATCCTCCAGGTAGCATGGGCACTGTGGGCACCTCCTGCTGCCAGGCCTCTTACAGGCTGAAGGGTAGAGAGAAAAATGAGCAAAGAAAGCTCAGAATCCAGCCAGGAAGGCCACACCTGGCCACAAGCAGCCGACACAAGACGAGGAGAAGGACAAAGCCCCACAGGGTTCAGGGCTGGGAAGATCACTCCATCTGCAGGACCAGGAAGGCTTTCTAGAGGAGGACCTTTCTGGGCCTTGGACAGGCAGAGGCAGAAGGACACCCCAGAAGGAAAAAAACAGCTTGTCCAAAGGTCTAGGGGCCGAAACAGAGCAGTATGCACAGAAGATTCACCAGCTCCCCACAAATTCTCCCAGGGTCCACTCCTCACCACTGACATGCTTCCATCCGCCACCATTTCCTGCACTCAGACCTAGGGCCAGACCTCCAGCCAGGGACCGAGACGCTGAAGTCAGCAAGACCATCCCCCCACACTGCACGTCTGCATCTTCCTTTCTGAGATGTGGCACACTTCCCCTCATGGCCTCTTACTCCCTGTGGAGCCTCCCGCCTTGCAAAGCCGCTTCCTTTGCTGCTCATGTCCTGGCCTGCAGGCAGGGTTTGTTCCAGCTGCTCTGGCCACACAGCAGGGATGGCAGCAGTTGTCCAGGCTGGCAAGTGGCAGGGCTCAGAGATGAGGGGGAGCAGTTCCCTCCTGGCTGCAGACCCAGAGCCACCCTTGCCAATAGTGAAGCCAGCCTTCCATCTCTAACATTTGGCTTGCGTGTCTTATTTCTCGATGGGTCTCAAGCTCAGGAAGGGAATAGGGGTGTTGCTAAATGTCCCCTGGTGCCCTGTGTTTCCTCTTGACTGATACCTTCTCCTTTCCTCGGTCTTGCCTTCTAGCTCCAAGTAGGGCCTACAGCCAGAGCGCAGGGCGTTTCTCACCCACAGGTGTGCCAGTGGCAGTGTGCTCAAGCGCAAGAATGTGGAGGGGTATTCGAAGCCATTTCCTCAGAAGGAGGCTGCTTCAGACCCAGCAGTGCTGCGGGGGCCCGGCGGAGACTGCAGCAGGCAGCCTGAGCTGATTCACAGAACGCACGTGGAGGGCGCCTTTCCCGAAGGAAGCTGGCACCTTCCAGGGCAGGTGCTGGCCAGGATCCGGGCTGCCCTCTGCAAACGCCAGGAGGTGCAGAGGCTCTGCTCCGCTATGGTGACCAGCGCCCCGTCTGCATGGACTGTCTGGTTTTAGCAGCAAACGTCTCACCTCCTGACGTCCACTCAGTCCCAGCCCCTGCCCAGCCTCCCCTGCCCCCGTGCGGAATGGCACAGCCACACTCCACCGCTCGGGGCAGGGCCACAGTCAGCAGAGCGAGGGGGTCAGGCAGGCCTGCGTGGTGGCGCCGGCTCAGCCTCTTACTGACTGTGGGGCTTCGGGCCTCGCAAATCCGCTTCTCCCAGCCTCAGTGTCTACACGTGTAGGGTGAAGATAAGGACACTCATCTTGTGGGGCCTTCTGAGTCCTGCACATGCAGCCCGGCAGCCCCGGCACCCGGCCAGCGCCCCACAGGCCCTTCCTACGCGGCCTCCTAATTAGCACCATCTCTGGCCCTGGGCAGGCACCATACTCTCCTCACCTCAGGGTCCTCGTCTGTAAAGTGGGCAAGGCCTCGTGGAAAGCAGCCCTGAGTGTGGCAGCTGCTGCCAGCGGAGCCTGGGCCTGGGCCTCCTCCCTTGGCTCCTTCCTAGAGACCTCCCTTTTAGGAGACACTCCTCCCGGGACTTCCCAAACCCAGGATTTGCAAATATGAAAGCGTCTGAGCTGGTTCTTGGCTTTCTCCCTCTTACGGGTTGAACTGTGCGCCCCAAAATTCCTATGTTGAAGTCCTAACCCCCAGGACCTACGAATGTGCCCTTAATTGGAGTCAGGGCCTTTACAGAAGGGATCGGGGTAAGATGAGGTCATTCAATGAGCCCAATACGACTGGTGTCCTTACAAAATGGCCACGGAGACGCACTCAGGGAGAATACCATGAGAAGACGCAGGCAGAGACCAGGGCGGGGCATCTGCAGGCCAAGCACGACAAGGACAGCTAGCAGAGAGGCCTGGGACAGATGCCCCCACCCAGCTGCAGACGAACCCAGCCAACCTTGTGGGCACCTCCATCTCAGGCTTCTGGCCTCCAGAACTGCCCGTGGTGCTTTGTTACACAGCCTGCGCTGACTCATACAACTTTCCTGCACCAGCTGTTGCATTGCACTCAGGAGTCCTCATCCCTGTGCACACCCTTGGATCAAGTGACAACTGTCTTGTCACTCATACTGGTGCCTCCTGCCCCACAGATGGCCACTTCTCAAAGAGAAAGCTTTGGTTCCTACCCAAGACTGGCTGGCTGTGCACGTGAAGGGGAAGCACTCCACAGGCTGATTTTCTCCTTAGGAATGCAGCCCCCTGCCCACAACCTCACAGGCCACAAGCCACAATTCATATCCTGGCCACAGAGAAATGGCAGGTGATACCACATGTGTGTGAATTTCCAGGCAGAATGGAAGAGCCCGTCTTGGCCAAGAGGTGCAGTGCCCCTGGCAGCCGCTGCCTTGCCGGAAGTGTGTCTGGGGTTCACTGGTTATCCCAGGGTTTATTGTTGACCAACAGCTCCTGGTGCAGGGACAGCTTCGTGGCCCCAGCATGACCACGCACCTTCCATACTACTGCCATCCACAGAGCCTCCCAGGCCCGGGAGGGACAGCTTTGAAATAGGCCTTGTGGGCCAGAGGAACTGTAACAGTTATGGCAGCTGTCTGGTGTCCTGCCACTTGGGATTAATTAAATGGTTTCCAACTGTGACAGAGGCACCACATAAAATACTTTTAAATTAATTTTTAAAGAATAAATGAGAGCATTAACATTTTATGCATTAGCTGAGGGATAGGGACAGGAGTGTGGGCAAAGCTGGGGGGAAGGCAGGAGACTGAACAGAAAGAGCACTGCACCAAGAGTCCCAGAGCCCCTTGGCCGGCCCCACCCCTACCCTGCTGGGCATTAGTTTGCCTACCTGTACAGAGAGACAGAGAGAGATGACCTCTTCATCTGTGAGCTCTGTTCAGCGTGGGGTAGGCAGCCTGGTGGGCCACTCATCTATCCATCCATTCATCCAGCTATCCATCCATCCACCCACCCGTCCACCCCTCCATCCATCCATCCACCCACCCATCCATCTACCCATCCATCCATTCATCCATCCATCCACCCACCCATCCATCCACCCATCCATTCATCTATCCATCCACCCATCCACCCATCCATATCCATCCATCCACCCAGCCATCCTTTATCGATCCATCCATCCACCCAACCATCCACCCACCCACCTACCCATCCACCCATCCACCCATCTATCCATCCATCCACCCAGCCATCCTTTCATCGATCCATCCATCCACCCACCCATCCATCCACCCACCCACCCATCCATCCACCCATCCATTCATTCACCCATCCATCCATCCATCCATCCATCCATCCATCTACCCACCCACCCATCCATCCACCTATCCATCCATCCATCTACCCATCCATCCACCCACCCATCCATCTATCCACCCATCCATCCACCCAGCCATCCATCCATCCATCCACCCACCCACCCACTGATCCATCCACCCATCCATCCATCTACCCATCCATCCATCCATCTATCCATCCACCCACCCACCCATCCATCCACCTATCCATCCATCCATCCATCCCCCCCCCCCCCCCCATCCATCTATCCATCTATCCACCCACCCTCCATCCATCCATCCATCTATCTATCCATCTACCCACCCACCCACCCATCCATCCTCCCACCCATCTATCCATCCACCCACCCATCCATCCATCCATCTATCCATCTATCCACCCACCCACCCATCCATACATCCATCCATCTATCTAACCTTCCACCTACCCACTCATCCATCCATCCACCCACCCATCCGTCCACCTACCCATTCATCCACCCACCCATCCTTCCAACATCTTCTAGGTTCTGGACCTGATGCTGTCACCATTGAGCTCAAAACCCAGCAGGGACACAATGCCCAGGTGATTCGGATGTAGGGTTAGAGATCTGCAGGGACCACAGAGAGGGCAGCAGGTCTTCAGGAGAACCCTGGGCTTGCAGGGCAGGGCTGGGTATTTCCAGCAAGGGAGCACATGTGTGTGGCAGGATCGCTCTGGAAGCTCTCAGGGGCTGGGAGTGACAGTAGGGGGAAAATGCAGGTGGGGGGGCACAGGGCCAGCTCATAGGTGGCTGGGCAAACCCTGGTAGGGAGTGAGGATTTCACTGTACACACTGGCTGAGGACGGCTGGGATTCCTCATCTTCTGTTAGACTCTGCAGCCAGGGAGCAATGCTGCCCCAGCGTGCAGGTGTAGAGCCCTCCCAGACCTTCCCACCGTCTTCAACATCCAACCCTCTTGCCACAGCTGCAAGGTCCACATGGCCTACTACCACCAGCCTTGCCTTGTCAGCCACCTGACCTCCTGCCAGCTCCTTCAACAAGCCAGGTGCACTCCCTGCTACCTGGAACTCTCCCCTGCCTTTGCTTGAACTCTACCAAGTCGGAGTCTACAGATCACCTGCTCAGGAAGGCCGCCCAGTGCAACACCTGCACCGTCTCTCAGCCTGAAGCCTGACCACTCCTGCCACTGGACAGCCACCTGTGCTATTATTTGCTGAGCGCTTCTCTCTGCCACCAGACTGCACATTACAGATGGGCTGGGACGCATCCTTCCCCAGCAGGTCTCCCACAAGGCCCGGCACACAGTAGGTATTTGATCTATCATCATGAGTAATGAATCAGTGAATGGGTTCACTCTCAAATCCTGTGCAGCCCCGCCTTCTGTAATTCTAGACTAAATGTCTGCCCTCAAGGAGGCTCCAGAGGGGAGGGAGGCACGACCTGGGCTCTGACGCAGAGAACTGGACCTCGGCACACAAACCAGCCTCTCTCTTCCCAGCCACCATCGTGTGTAACTCCAAACACATGCCCAGCAATTTGATGGACATCCGCTCAATCAATCTCACCACCACGAGGGAGAGAGAGGCATGACTCCCACTTCTTAGATGAGAACTTGGGGCTCAGGGCAGCTCAGGGACACGTCCAAAATCGCATGGAACCTGGACTCAGACCCAGGGCCTTGTGTCCCCCAGCTCCGTGTGGACACAGTCTCTGCCAGCCGGGCCCTGAGCATAAAGTACCAACTCCAGCAGCCTCTGGAGCCTGCCACCGGTGCTGCTCAGGGGCCGCGTCTGGGCACAGCTCACCAGAGGGGCTCCTGGCACTTCCACCGAGATGCGGAGAGGAGGTCCCGTGACCTTGGAAACCCCATCCTTGGAGACAAGCGTCCTTCATCCACCTGCTCACGTTGATCTCAGCCCAGGCCAAGGGCATCCGGGTTGCTGGGGGTCTCCAGCCAGGAGCACGGCAGTTGCAGACTCAGAGCTCTCCACCGGGGGACATCACCACCCAAAAGCCAGGAGCATCCCCGAGCTGCCTGCTGGATGCTCCACCACCCTTCAGCAGGGAAGGTGGGTCCCTGAAACCCCAGTGAGGGAGAGCACGGGCCATCCCCACCAGGAGCAATGGGCCAGGATGCAGGGTAGGGGCTGGGGGGCCTCAGCTGTCAGTGCCCTCCTTACCCCCAGCACCCTCAAATCACAGTGCACATGGGGACATGGAAGCCAGCAGTTGTCACCTGACACTGCAGAAGAGCAAGTGAGCCCCTGCACACAGCCCTTACGGTGACGTGACGGTGACGGGAAGTCAACTTGTCACCTCACCCAAGTCACAAAGTACAGACTCAGGCACACGCCAAGCCCCTGGCCAGGAGGGGGGCAGAGCTGAGACACGAGCTGGGCCTGCGCCCAAACCCTGGCAGCTCAGGTCACCCGCAGGCCCTGCCAGGCCAGCCTGGGCCTCCAAGCCCCACCCCTGCTCCCGCACTCCACACCGGGTGCCCCTCCTTGCAACAGAGAATCTGAGCCACTTGGCCTGTTCCAATAACCACCCCACACGCCCAGCTGGGAGCCAGGGCAAGTCTTTTCAACCTCCCTCAGCCTCAACCTCCTCAAAGGTAAAATGGGCCAAATGCCATGCCTGAGGGCGGTGGGCATGCTCAGAAAGCCAGAAGGGGCTGCGTGCACAGAGGGATGGAGGGCTGGGGGTTGCCAGCAAACAGCCCTGGAAAACCGCCCCAGCCCGCCTCCGGCACCCAAAAAAGAAAGAGGAGGCCTCTGGCAAGAGCAAGGGGCGTGCAGGGCAAGGCCCGCCCAGAGAGAAGGAAAAGGCGTGCTGGGAAGACAGGGCTCAGCACGCGTGGGGTCTGTCAGGCCTGGAGGAATTCTCCCATGTTTGGGTTCTCTGCAAAATGTTTGGGTTATCAAAGCATCTCCCCTCCCCATAAAATTCCCTTCGCTCCCAAGGGAGGGCCCAGAACAGAAACACTTTCTCTTATTTCCCAGACTAAGCGGAGACTTGCACAAAGACAATGGAAAACAAGACATCTCTTGCCCCAAGGTTGGAACTTGACGAGGTGAAAACTTGAACATAGAGAGGAAAACTAGGGTTGTGCCCGGGATGAGGATACTCAGAATTTCTAACATAACCTTGGATCTGACCACGGCACAGATTGCCAGCTCTGGGCGGGATGCTGCAGAATGGGAGCTGAAGGGACGAAGTTGCCCTCTGCATAAAACCCTCCATGGCTCTCCACTGCTGCTGAGATCACATTCAAAGCCTCTGGCCCGGCCGAGTGCATCTCAGTCCATCCCGTTAGCTTCATTTCCCTCCCTCCCTCCACACCCGTCTCCTCACCCTCAGCCCCAGATCCCTTCCCTCCTCTCCCAGAAGATGCCTGATACTGACACTCACTCTTCTCACCAAGAACTCCTACCCCACCAACTCCACAGGCCAACTCCTACCATCTACAGGGCCCGCTCACATGTCACTTCTTCCATGAAGCCTTTCCAGGGCGGCCAGGAGGACAGGTCCCCCCCTCTCTGGGCCCAGGCACTTTGTCTGTGGCACCCTCCCCCCCCCACCTGGTTGTCGTGACTGTGTCCCCCTCCCCTGTGTCCTCAGCGCCTGTACATACTCCTCGCGTCTGAATCACTATTGCTGCAGGAACTGAGGAGGTCCCAGTGATCCTACTGTCTGCTCCTAATTACCCGCAAACAAAGGCTCAGCAGTGATGCCGCCCCTCCAGCATGTTCATTCAGCACCCCTGGGTGCCAGGCTCTGTGCTAGGCTTGAGGGCCCAGGCCTGGTCCTCAGAGCTCACTGCCTGGGGTTGGCAGACACAGAACAAGGAATAGGAGGAATGGGAGGGTGGACTGGCCCCTGGGGGGCTGTGGGTCTGGGGAAGGAGGGGCAGGTGAGAGGAGCGGCCAGAGGGACGGGGAGGAGTGTGAGAGAGTGCCAGGTGCCAGGTGATGGGGAAAGAAGGCAGGCTGGGGAAGGAGGAGGCCCAAGGTGGCTGCTGAGGGGAGGGGCTGGGAGCAGGGCCAGGACCGGGGTGCACAAAGATTGGGGGGACCCTCACTGCCGGGCCCAGCCCTGCACCTGCCGTGCCTGTGTGAGCACCTCCTGAGACTGCACCCTGGACACTTCACCTGTGCAGCCCTCAGGGGCTCTTGAGAGGAGGGTGAGGGGTCAGGGGGACTAAGGTGGCGGGGAGCTTGGTCGTGAGCTCAAAGTCCATGCGGAGCCACAGGAAACTGTCAGGCTGGACAGGGTCCCAGTCAGCTCTGGCATCAGGGGCCGCTGCCCCCGGCTGGATGTGGAGGCTAGACCCACGGGGCAGAGACAGGAGAAGGGGGACCAGAGGCCAGCCCTGCCCTCTTCCTGGCTTCTTAGGCAGCAGCCGGTCCCCCTGTGAGTTCCGGATGGAGAAATGCGGCTTCCCTGGCCCCTTTCCTGAGAAAAGCTCAGCGAGGCAAAATGTTTTGACAGAAAGAAACACTGACCACAAGATACAGTTTCATGTTAAAGGCATTTCACCCACAGCTACCTCCTGATGACTTTCAGATGGCTGGAAATAACTGGTTGGAGCCCGTGGGGAGACCTGGGCCCCTGGGCTCGGGCTAGGTCAGGATCTCAGGGAAGCGAGGGCACACGCAGTCAGGGGCCGGCCAGTCCCCAGGTGAGGCAGGGAGGTGGACCACGGGGGCCCTGGGCATCTGGTGACCCCTCTCTCAGTCTCCCAATCTTGAAACTCAGAGGCTGGACTGGAAAGTCTCCCAAGTCAGCCCCTCCTGCAGGCTGGGCCCTGTGCAGTTTGGGGGGCACATCCCATCCAGACACCCCCACAACAGAGCAGAGGAGGACGTCCCATCTGGGCTGCCGCACCAGCCGGCCTCGCCCAGGGGAACACACTTAACACCTTCAGCAGCTTCATGGGAACTGCACTGGGTCCCATCAGCCAGCTGGGCAGAAGACGGGAAGGGAACTCAGCCATGAAGTCACTCCAGCCCGGGGACAGAGGAAGCCACACCCAACCCAAGAGATAGGTGTGGGCACGAGGGTCCTGCCTGGCGGGTCCTGCCTGGCTGCTCCTCCGAAACGCAGCCAGTCAGAAACGGGACAGCCTCGTGGGGTCGGGTCGGAGGCAGAGGTAGGGCAGGCTGTGTCTTCCCCCATCCACTTGCTGTCCTGCTATGATGACCATGGCCAACAAGCTACCCAATCTGTGAATAAGGACCAGCCCCCAGGCACCTGTTGCGTGCCAGGTACCTTCCATGGGGAGCATCTATTCTAACCCTCCTCAAAACTCTGCCGGGTAAATATGGCTCTCCCCATTTTGCTGACTTAGAAACTGAGACAGGTCCAAGGCTACATCTGGTAAAAGACCGAGCTGGGACTGAAGCCTGGGTACCCGCCCTCCTCCTGCCTCACCCACAGTCTGCCCCAGCCCCAGTGGCCAGGCCCCCATTCCCCCCCACAGAGGTCAGGTTTGCGTCATCCACAGGCAGTGCTGGGAGCCGAGAGGGGCCTGTGCTCACTGGGGTTTCTTTCGATTTGGAGGCTCCAGCCCTACACAGGGTGTGACTTCCCCATCTGCCTCTAGCCAGGTGGCCCAGTGGATGGGGTAAGTTTTGAGTCCTTCGCGGTAGACACCCCCAAATGGTTCCAGATGTTTTGCTTTGTGGGGCTGAAGCCTGCCGTCAACATGCCCAGCCCGGAGAGTGTTGCCCAGGCCAGGGCTAGGGGTCACAGTGGGTGTGGGGGAGGCCAATTTCTCCAGGCTTGGCGTGACTCCCCCCATCCTCCTCGGGCAGAAGCAGAGGCCGGTGTAGCGTGGGAGCTGGCTGTGGGCCATAACATTCTGTCTGAACATCCACCATCTGCAGGAGCCCGCGGGCGCCTCTGTGGTCCTGTTCTCAGGGAGCAAACAGCCTCAGAGGAGCTGGGACGTGGACAGAGCCTGCAAACGCAGTCCCCAGGACTGCCTGCCTGCGGCAAAGCCTCCCACACCCAGCTGGCACTTCTGGGTCCCCCTCGGCCTGGTGACAGCCCCCTACATCAGGGTGGCAGGCCCTTCCTGAGCTCCTGGCACTGAAGGAGCAAAGATAACGATGCTTTCCTGGAGCAGAGACAAAGGAAGTGCCAGGCACACAGTAGGTGCTCATTAAACACGGGTTCTCTCCCCCTCGTCTGAGCCATGGCTGGCCTGTGGATGCTCCTTCATTAACAAGCTGAACCCCCAATCTCACCCCCAGGAAGAGCCTTAGCTGGGAGTCTCCTGCTCTCAGGACGGCCTGTCGGAGGATAGACACTGGAGACAGACCCGGCTCCAGCCCCTCATACCCTGTAGGAATGCCTGTGACGCCTCAGACAACTCCCTTGCCTCTTGCAGCCTCAGTGTCCCCACCTGTCACTTGAGGCTCCTGTCATCCTCCCGACAGGGGTCCAGGGCTCACAGGAGGTGAAGGACTGCAGCCACTGACCCCTGCCTCCCATGGCGCTCTGCAGACCAGCTTTGTCAGCCACCCGGGAGCTCATTAGAAACAGACTCTCCCACTTCACCCCGACCCACTGAATCAGGACCTGCATTTTAACAAGATCCCCCAGGGGGTGTGGGCGTGCAGGAGCCTCAGACCTGCCGCTCTAGAGGATGTTAAAGACAGGCCCTTCCCCTCCCACACCCCGCTGGGTTTTTTAATCAATCCCTCACTTGCTCTGGCTCGAGCCCTTTCCTCCCACCTGTGGCTGAACTGAGGCATCAGCTCTGCCAGGAGCCTTCAGTCCATACCCCACATGGGTACTGCCACTCCAGTTTCATGAAGACACAGTTGGGATACACTCCGCAGTGAGGGCCAATCACCCACCCGCACCTCTGCCTTGCTGTGGGCCAACTCCAAGCTGTCTTGGCCAGATGACCGAGACCCCAACTGCGCCAGCCCAGGCCCAGGTCACACAGGTGCATGCAGAGACCCCCGCCGCCCCGGCAGAAGTCTCCAGCCCAAGGAGAACAAAACCCAGACTCCTCCATGGGGGTGAAGCTCCCCCATTATGTGACACAGTCCCCCCACCATGTGATGCAGCCCCCCCCCCCACCATGTGACGCAGCTTCCCACCATGTGATGCAGCCCCCACCATGTGACGTGGCCTCCTCTTCACCGGTTCCTCCACCCTGTCTCCACTCCGGCCCCTGGCCCTCCCTGGCCCTGGAGCACACCAAGCACAGACTCCCTCAGGCCTTTGCTTCTGTGGTTCCCTCTGCCTGGAGCCCTGGCCCTATCTTCTCATCCCCCAGCCTCAGTGCCCACATCCCTCTCCCTTGCGGGAGGGTGAGCGCCGCGGGCTGTGCCAGTGAGCCTTGTTCACAGCCATGCTTAGCACTGAGGGTGGCGTCCCGTCCACGGCAGCCCTAAGTCCACTTCTGTGGAGCATACGTGGTGGGAGAAGCATGGGGGTGGGCCTGGGGTCACTCTACCTTGCTGAGGGCTTGCTGGGAGAACTCAGGAATGTCCCTGGCCTGGAAGTCTGTTTCCTCAGTCACCTGAGCAAAAGGGAGACTTCCTGCCTCTCAGGGCAGGTGCCACATTCTGAGGTGAGCATAGATGTAAATTACACTGCAGGGCACACAGGCGTTGATTTTCGCTCGTAAATTCTAACCGTTGTTTCTGAATGTCCATTTCATTTATAAATTCCAGAGGCACCATGCCAAGCAGAAGGAGTCAGGAGAGCTGAGGACTCGCCCCACCACAAGCCCTGGGGCGACGCTGACTCGCTCTTGCTGCATCAGTCAGGCAGCATTGGACTTGAACGTCAGGGGTATGTGTCGGGGTGGATGGTAGGATCGCCGTTCAACCAGACTCATCCTCCAGAGAGGACACAGGCGTCTTTGGGCACAGCTGCCCTGACCTGAAATTTGCCAAGAAGCTCTTTGTGGTACACTGAATCAGGGCCCCAAAAGATGTCCATACCGTAATTCCCTAAACCTGCGAATATCACCTCACATGGTCAAAGGGCTCTTGCAGATGTGATTACGTGAAGGCTGTTGAGATGGGGGAGATTATCCTGGATTATCCAGATGGCCCTAATGCAATCACGCGTGTCCCTGTGTGGGATAGAAGAGGGAGATTTTACCACCAAGCAGGAGCCAGGACAGGTGGCAATGGAAGTGGGAGGCCAGAGCGACGCAAGGGAAGGGGTCGGAACACAGACATCCCCTAAGGAGCTGGGGGGAGGCAAGGCGACCAGATTCTCCCCTACAGCCTCCGGAAGGAACCGTACCTGCCAACACCTTGATCTTAGTCCCTTAAGACTCATCTCAGACTTCTGACCTGCAGAAGCGTAAGACCAAACTGGCTCCTCCATGCGTGATAGGCCACATCCAGATAAACCCAACGAAAACTGGAAATAGCCTGAGTCAAAAATGCGTTTTCTACCCCTCACCACCGAACCCCGTGGCTGAGCCTGGCTGACCTAAGTGGTTGTACGAGTCTGGTTTCTGCAGGATGGGTGTCATCTTCACACTATTGAGAAGTCAAAACGTGTGAAGTTGAGCCATCGTTAAATTGGGTGCTGTCTGTACACTTGTGCTGTCTCCAGACAGTAAGTTCCGGGCCTTTGTTACAGCAGCGTCAGGAAACTTACACATGCTTCTTCGTGTTCTCTCCTGCAATGTATTTGGCAGGAGAACTGGGCTGAAAGGTCTTTACCAAAGAAGCCTGCCATGAACGGATCTCTCCTGCAGACCGAGCTACCTGTGGCTGCTATGTGTTCGGGGCTGTGTCCAGCATCTCAGGTGTGGGAAGTAGGAAAGTTCTTCTTCAAAGTTTCCTTTCTTGTGTAAGAAAAATTCATAAATGTTAGAAATAATAGTTTGTTTTAAATACTTTCTTCAAAAGCCTTCTTGCTTTTTTGCTAATACCTCTTTGTGAAGCCCTATCCCATGTAGCTGTTAGACACGCCGTGCTTACAGGCACGTAGTACATTCTATGTCCTTGTACTTTAACCAAGGTATCTGTGCTGGACGTGCTCACAGGCATGTCCCAGCTCCCCAGCCTATGCCCCTTCCTTATTTGGACTTCCTCTTTTCCTTTGTTCTCCATTGCGTTTACCTATTTAGAAAAGTTTTAAATTATTAGCCAATCAGGTTTTAGTTTAGATTGTGAGGTCTGGCTCCAGCCAACGGAGATCAGACACAGCAGTAAGGACAACCCCAAATGCATAAGAGATAAATATGTCTGCTTTCCTTTGTTCATTGTACTCTCATGGCAAGATGACTAACAGGGGTACCCGTTCTGCAGCAAGTAAAAGGAATTGCTTTACTGAGAGATCCTTTGTCCCAGTACTAATTTTTTCTTTGCAGCATCAAAAAGAAAAATTTTACATATGACATCAGGGGGCCCTCAGCGGCACACATAACTATCGACACAGACACTATCCCCTCCGTGGCTCAGGATGGCTGGCCCGGGAGGTGTCCTCCATGGGTGGGAGGAGTTTTCTTTTTTGACATTTGCTCTGTCCGAAGCTCCTTCTGGCTTCCACATGCCCAGACCCTCATGACTGTCCTCTTGCCAAGTGTGATGCTGCTGGGTCCACGTGGGCAGCCTGACACTGTGCCCTCCCAGGCCTCAGGCCCGTCTGCAAGCTGGGGCTGTGTGGGCCACTCAGAGCCCCTACTGAGTAGAGGAAGCTGGCCCTGTGCCCTTGGCTTGGGAGCTCTGAGTCACCAGATTTGGAGAATGCCTGTGGATTCTTTCCCAGCGCTGGGGCACAGGCCCGGCAGGGATTTGGAGCCACAGTCGCCTCCGTGTGGCCTTCACGAATCGCCTTCCTGCGTGAGGGCTCTGAGTGGGCCTGAACTCGGGGGACCACACACCTTACCTGACCAGCCATTGTCAGCCAAGGTCCATGGAGGGTGCTCAGAAGCCCAGTCCCTCCCCTGAGCTAACTGGCAAGGGTGCCGGCAAGCCGGGCTGCTGGACGTGGACGCCCATCCGCAGGCCGGAAGGGACGGTGGGGATCGGCTGGCTGAGGTGACTCTGCCTGCAAGTGCTGGGGGTAGCGCTGCTCAGGGCCACAGAAAGGGTGGGTGGCAAGAGCAGGACCTGGTCTCCAGGACCTCCACCCCAGCTGGGAGGGGCAGGAAAGCACTTGTCTTGCTTCTCTGACAGACCCAAGTCCATGAGGCCAGAGCAGGGCTGGCGGTGGCCAGCTAGGTCCCTAAGGCAGAACACGTGAAGGTGCTCCAGAAATGCTTTTTGAATGAATCAATGAATTAATGAAGAAACGAACTCCACACCTGCTGCCTAGGCCTGTACCTGGGCAGCCCTCAAGGAGCCCTCTCTAAAAGAAGCCTGTGCAGGTCTGGGCCTCAGTCCCAGCTTCAAAGCCCTGGCCAAGCAATTTAACCTCCAGGCATCTTCATCTACTCTCCTGTAAATGGAAATGATCACAGTTCCTGTCCCTAGAGCGGCTGCGAGGATTTAATGACAAACATACATTAAAAGCCTCCCACGGGCTGGGTGAGGTGGCTCACGCCTGTAAACTCAGCACTTTGGTAGGCCGAGGCGAGTGGATCACTTGCAGCCAGGAGTTCAAGACCATCCTGACCAACATGGTAAAACCCCGTCTCTACTAAAATTAAAAAAAAAATAGCTGGGCGTGGTGGCGGGTAACTGTAACCCCAGCTACTCATGAGGCTGAGGCGAAAGAATCACTTGAACCCAACAAAATTGAAGTGAGCTGAGATCGTGCCACTGCACTCCAGACTGGGCAAAAGAGCAAGACTCTGTCCAAAAAAAAAAAAGCCTAGCACAAGGCTCGACACACAGTAGGTCCTCAGCCTCTGAGGATGAGGAAGAGAAGGAAGTTCCTAAGACATGTCACAGTGGAGTCCCCAACCTCAGAAACCCTTGATCTGGAGGGGACAAGAACAGTCATCAAATGTCCTGGCCAGGACAGTGTGGTCAGCAGCCCCAGAGAAGCCAAAGTCAAAAGTGGGGGATGGGCGTCACACGAGTAGAGCCCTCATGCGCCCAGGGAGGGAGAAGAGGCTTCCTGGGGAAGCCACAGGGAGGCGGGACCTGGAAGGACAGGAAAGGTCTGACGGGCCTGCATGGGAGACAGGAGGCATCCCGGGACGAACTGCAGGGGCAAAGGCCTGCAGGGACCCAGAGAGCACGAGCACGGGACAGTTCCGGGACAGGGATGCACTGGACGTCATGTCACAGTGGAGTCCCCAACCTCAGGAACAGGGGCAGAAGCGGCCGTGCAGCTGGGAGACCAGGAGGGGCTCTGGCCAGGAGGCTGAGTGTGGGGGGGGCACCTGCCAAACCACCCAGGACCTCAAAACATGACCTTACTTGGAAATGGGGTGTTTGCAGATGTGACCACATAAAGATCGGCTCATACTGTGTTAGAGTGGGTCCTAAATCCCGTCCCTGTGTCTTTAGACAAGAGAGGAGCAGAGGTCTGGACGCAGAGACACGCAGAGAAAGGCTGTGTGCAGACGGCGGGAGATGGAGGAATACGGTGCAAGCCGAGGAACACCAGCCCTGCCAGGAGCCACTGGAAGTGGCAGAGGTGAGGAGGATCCTCCCCTAAAGCCTCCTGAATCCTGGGAGACCCGGTGGCCCAACAGCTCCTTTGATTGTAGACTTCTGCCTGCAGAACCGGGAGAGGACACATTTCTGCTGTTTGATGCCCCCAGCTTGATGGAAAGTTGTGACAGCAGCTGCAGAAGGCTCGTGCACCAACTAACTCTGCAGGCCTGCCAGCCCCCAGTGAAGCAGGTCAGAACGGGGACGGGGAGAGCTGGCTCCAGGTCACAGTGACGCAGCCCAGGAGGACTTGCCAAGCAGCTGTGGGCAGAGGTGGAGGCCCGGAGGCCCTCAGCCACGGGTGACTGGGGGGACAACAGGAGAGGCCATGGCACCCTGACTGCCTGCTGCCTGTGCATCAATGGGGCCCTTCAACAGCAAGGGCACGCTGGCCTCGGGCCAGCCTCTCCCCCGGCCCCGGAGCTGCCCCTGTCCTTCCACCTCCGGCCAGCGGCGCTTCCTGCCCCGGACACTGGGCCCACGGAAGCTCGGCTGGCCGCTGGCCAGGACCCGGGTCACAGCCCCTCCAGCCTCTCTGCTGTCCCAGGCTTGGGAGGGTGACAAGAGAGTGACAAGGACATGAGGCTGTCATCACCGTGGGTGTGCACCCAGCACCAGGCAGGGTCCCTGCTGAGCCTCCACACTCCTTGGGTGCTTGGCAACAGCTCCAAGTCGACCTGGATGAAGAGGTTCCCCGACGTTCGGCTCAGGCCACAAGCCTGCCTGAGAAAACAGATCTCAGCAAGGCTGCACCTGGACTCTGGTGCCGGCGGCCGTGATGCTTCGCGCTTAGGCCTGGGGAGGGGAAGGCAGATCCATAGCCAGGCGGCAGGGCTGGGGTGCTAGGCCGGGTGCTGCATCACCACTGCAGTCTCACCACCAAGACGGGGGCACTGCTGTACCCACTTCACAGACGAGGAGACAGAAGCAAGGAGGCCACGCGATGTCCCCAGAGTCACACAGGAAGGACTCTGTGAACCAGATCCTGAGCACCCCACACCCTCCTGCTAGCAGGACAGAACCTCTGTCTCAGGCCATCAGTGACCCTCACTCTCCTGGAGCCCTCCATCCCCACTACTTACCTTGTGATGCAGTCAAACCCCTAACCAGAAGCTCCCAGAACACAGCCCCTCACCACCTGCCTCTGAGCCTCTATACATGCTGATATCTCTGTCCCAACACCCTTCCCTGCTGTCCCATTCCCTGAAATCCCCTTCCGTGAGAAGCACTCCCTGCTCATTCCCACGCCTTCCACTCAGGGGCACTGAGGTTCCCACTCTCTCAACATCCCATGCACCATACCCTCCTCCCCCCGCCCACCCGCCCAAGTGCACAGATCCCACAGGGTTGTCACTGCCTGTGTCTGGGTCAGGTTTCCATCCCCCTCTCCACCACCTCCCAGGGTGGGCCTCCTGAGGACAGCACCTGGCACCCAGCAGGTGCTCCACAGACCCCTGCAGGATGGTAACGGGTGTCTCTGTGCCTGAAAACCGGGGGAGGGGTGTGGAGGGAAGGCCCCAGAGCTCAGGCTGCAGGAAAATTTCATAGTCACTTGATTGCCCCATCTGAGAAGGACCAGGCGCCTGAAAAAGCCCTGCCTAGGGGCCCTCCAGAGCTCTGTGCATGCCCCCAGGGTATAGTGAACTCACTACCTCGCGGCAAAGTGCAGTCCATATCCATAGAGCTAAAACCATTGAGTTCCACGGAGCTGCCCCTAGTCCCAATTAGGGCCGTAGGGCACCCAGTAAAAGCCCCAAGTGCCCTGCAGATGTGTTAGACCAACAGGATTCCCCCACATTTCTCCTTTCAGAGATAAAGATAACCAGTTAGCTTCTCCAGCTGTTCCTTCTTGCCTGCACTCACTCATTCGTTCATTCAGTCAGTCAGTCATTCATTCCTAGGAGTCTATGATGGGCACCACGGGAGGTGTTTTTGCCAACATTTAATTTAAACCTCAAAGCAATCAGCCCCATTTCACAGACGCAGACTCTGAGGCTCGGTGGAGCACGCTGCCCTGCTGCAGGTGTTCGAGCCACACCTGAAGTGCCTTTGTCCAGAGGGAAGGAGCCGAGGTGAAACGCCCCCCACCTGCTCCCCAATCCCCTGCACCTCCTCATCTGCAGATGGGGCCAACACCCACCCCACCCCAGAGGAGGTCCGGGGAGATGATGCAGACGCGCCTGGTACCAGCCCTCTGCAGCAGGGCCACAGCCTCACCTGCAGCCCCAGGCCCTGCGCCACCCACATCCTCACCGCTCTCCAGCCTCCCATCTCACAGAGAGGTTGAGCAGCTCCTCCCAGGCCAGGCCGCTCAGCAGAGCCAGAGTCAAACCCAGGAGCTGCCACCAGTCAGCATCAACTGGGGAAGTGACAAAACCACCCTCCGTTTGAGAGGAAAATGTCAGCTCTTGCATCTCCATTTACAGGTGATGGGTTTTGTGTCTTTTTCACCCCTGGCTTCCCCCACCTCACGCCCACGCTTTCCGTCTGCTTTTAAAAGCACATGGAATTCAAGGTGGAGTTTTGGTTTGGTTTTGTTTTTTTGCAGGGTGGAGGAGGTCTCCTGGCAAAGAGCCCATGGCCTGGCCTGGTGTCCCAGGCACAGTGTCCAGCCAGCTTGGCCAAGGGGCTCAGAGGACAAGCCCAGGGGCCACAGGACCACTCTCCCCCGCTCTTCGCTGTAATTAAAGTGTGCTGGGAGAGTGAGCATGGCAGAGGTGAATCACAGTCCTACCTGTCAAGGACTCACCCCGTGCGGTTCCCACACCCTCTCATGACAGCTGGGCTGGGCGGGGGTGGTGATGCAGGCAGCCAGTCCCTCCCCTGGCCTGTCACCTCATGGGAGCTTCAGGGGCACCTGCTAGATTCCAGGTGGGGCGCATTTAGGAATCCTGTGCATCCACCCCAAGGGGCCCCGTCACTCCAGATTTCTCCTCTGACTGCAACCCTGTCTCAGCTCCCTGCAGCCACCTGCCTCACCACTGGCTATGTGACAGGCCACCACTGCAAGACACCCAGGTAGGAGAAGAAGCAGAACAAAACCCAAAGCCATTTCACCAGGGAGGCTGCCGAGGCAGCCTGGCTTAATGGAAAGGGAATGGGCTTTAGAGCCAGACTGCCTGGGTTTGAATCCCAGCCCCCGCCACCTGCTAGTTGTGGGATCTGGGCATCCACCTCCCCAAACCTGCAGCACCCCGGCTGGGAAACAAGAGATCCCTGTGGGAGACCCCCTTGCACAAGGATGGCGTGCACCTCTGACCCAAGGACCCTGGTAGCCCATGTCCTACACAGTGGGATCTCTGCTGTGTTAGTCCCCAGCCCCTCCTATGAGATGTGTGGTGTATATCAGTGTCAAGAGGGCAGTCCTTCAAATAATTGAAGCCGGAATGACATGCCCAGCCCAGCTCTCCTGGGGCTCGACATAAGTTCTCCCTCCCAGGATTCCGGGGGAGAGGGGGATTCTGCTCCCATTTCTCATTGTGGAGGGGGAACTGGGAAATGGGGGACTCCAGAGTAGAATGACACTGGCAAACCTGGACCTGACCCCAGGAGGGACAGGGAAAGATGGCGCTGAATCCGAATGCCACCCTCTTCCCCCTAGCCACGTGGGAGTGGACCTGCCTGTGACTGAAGGGATTCCTGAGCGGGGGATCCAGCCCTCAACCCCAGAGCCTGAGTGGGCAAGCACACAGCTGCCACCTCCTAGGAGCCTCCCCCACATCCTCCCAGCCCTCCTGGTGCTCTGGCCCCCTCAGAGCCATGGGTGTGGGAGTCTGAAGGTGGCCTCTTGATGCCTTAGGCCAGCAGAGCGTTACTGTGCAGTTTTACACAATCCCCCTACGGAGGCCCAGGGCTGTATGTCACTCAATCCCAGCATCCACAGAAAGCCGTGATTCTCCTGGGAAACCAACCTGCTTCCTCTCTGGGTCACAGGACTACTATAATCAATCCAGTTTTCGTTTTTGCTTTGGCTGCTAGGATGCTCCTCATCATGCATTTGGTTTTGTTCTTTTCCTATCGTTAAGTGCCCTTTGCGATAATTCCCTCAACTATTTGTTACCTTAGTGACGTGTAAGTACACACGTTAAGTAAGCTACCTAAGGCCGTTTGCAAAACCGGAAGTTATTAACACATAAATAATATTCGGCTCCATTACTGAGTGATAAGTATGTAATAATGCACAGTTCATAAAGACATTTCCTACGTGTTATAACACCCAGTGACGGCAGAACTGGGAACTAGAGCTACTGGAATGTTGAAAAAGACAAAAAGGCAGGGCCGTTCTCAAGGCCCTAGCAGATTTCAGCAGAAACTGAAACAGGGTGGATGGGGTGGGGAGGGAGGCTCCGGGCAGGCAGGGGCTGAGGGGCCAAAGCTGGTCAGTGCTCTCGAAGCCCTGGCCCTCTCTGCAGAGGGCACTGGAATTTCAAGCCCTCCTCTCAGCACTCATTTGAAAGTCAGAACAGGTCCGCCCCCATCTGAATCCAAAGCACAAACTCTCCCGAGAAGAAAATCACTTTGCAAAGCTGAGAGTTCACGGAGGCTGTGCAGCCCTGGGGGGGACCTGGGGGCTGAGACTCTTGAGGGGTTGGACAAGGGGTTGGGGTGTCCCTGCCTCTCAGGTTGTCCATGCCCCTCCTCCTGCGTTTCTGTGTGAGTCAATTAACAGTATTCACCCAGTGAACCCCTGGGCACCAGCTCCTCGCCAGTCCGGCCCGGCCCCTGGTAGAACTGAGATGAGGCTGACCCTGGCCTTCCTGTGCAGCCAGATGCGGCACACCTTAGGCCCGGAGCATGAGGCCCCAGGAAGGTGAGTGCAGGCTGAAGGAGCATATCTGGGCTGGGTCGGGAGGCGGAGGGACGGGGCACATGGCGTCCAGAGAGAGCAGCACCTGCTGGGGTCCAGGACAGAGGGGGCATGGCCACCAGGAGGCTCCTCCTTCGTCCTCACCGCCCCCTCTGCTCCCACTCTCAGGCCTGGGCACCCACTCCAACCCTGCCCCTAGGACAAGCAGTGGGTCTCCAGGCCCTGGCCATTGCAGGGTGAGGCTTGGCCTACGTCTCGGCCCCCTCTGGTCAAGCAGCATCTGGTCTGATGAGCACACCGTCGGACAGCCTGCTGTAAATCCCACCTGTCTGATGGCAGAGGTGCTCTACGAGCCTCGTGGCTCAGGAGGAACAAGCCTGTTTCTTGCAGAGTCTCACTAGGACCAAGTCTCACTAGGACCAGCCCTGACTGCTGTGGTGCCCCGACACCATCAACACAGCCGCCTGGGCTAAATGCTCACCAAGCCACGCCACCTCCCCCACGGCCGTCCCTTGCAGGTGACATAAAATCAAACTCCTTCCCAGCCCTCGCCATGGGATCGGAACCTTCCCCAGACCCCAGCTCACCCCATGCCCCTCACCGGGCACTTGAATCCATAAAGCACATTCCCACCTCAGGGATATGCTCAGCTGTCCCCTGTCCACAATGTTCTTCCCTCACGTGGCTCAACTACACCATCCAAAAGCACATGCCCATCCCCCCTCTCCAGCCACCCAGCCCTCTTTAGGCCTGGAGGCCACCTGGTCTCATGCCCACTGGGAATTATCTTGTTCCCTGGCCTGTCTCCTTCCTTTGGCATCGCTCGCCCCCCGTGAGATGTCAGCTCCATGAGAATGGGATCTTCTTCATCCACCGCTGTCTTCCCAGCGCCAGGAGGAGTCCTGGGGATTGAGTTCTTGATTTAATTTTCAGCTTGGTCATTGTGGGTGTCCAGCATTCCTACTGATTTGTGGACATTGGTTTTATAAGCTGAGATTTCACTGAATTCATTTATCAAATCTAGGAGTCTTTTGGTGGCATCTTTAAGGTTTTCTAACCACCCTAAGTGCCCATCAGCTGATGAGTGAATAAAGAAAACATGGTATACATACACCATGGAATGCTACTCAGCCATTAAAAGGAGTGAAATCATGTAGTTTGCAGCAACCAGGATGGAGCCAGAGGCCATTATTCCACATGAAGTAACTTAGGAATGGAAAACCAATACCGTATATTCCCTCTTATAAGTGGGGGACTAAGCTATGGGTAGGCAAAGCCATGCAGAGTAGTATCGCAGACTAAAAACTCAGGAGGGAGACAGGAGGGAGGGGCTTGAGGGATACAAAACTACATATTGGATACAATGTCACCTACTCAGGTGAGGGGTGTCACTAAAATCTCAGACTTTCCCGCTATATAATTCATCCATATAACCAAAAACCACTCGTACCCCAAAAGCTATTGAAATTTTATATATATAAGGAAGAAGGAGAACGAGGACGGGAGGGAGAGAGGGGGAGGGGGAGAGGGAGAGGAGGAGAGGGGGGAAGGGGAGATGGGGAGGGGGAGAGGGGGAGGAAGAAGGAGAGGGAGGGGGGAGGGAGGGGGAGAGGGGGAGGAAGAAGGAGAGGGAGGGGGAGGGAGAGGGGGAGGGGGAGGGAGAGGAGAGGGGGAGGGAGAGGGGAGGGTGGGTTCACCTTCTTTAAGTGAATGCATGAACTGAGCGAGTGTGAATGACAAAGGGGCAGGAGCAGCCTCGCTCTCCAATCACACTCTCCAGCTCAACCTTGTCCTGTCCCCAGCCTTCCATGGACAACTGAGAGTGACAGGAAGGCCCCCACCTCTAAGGTGTACAGAATGACTCTGGCCAACCTCATCAAAGAGTCACGGGGCCCTGCCTTACACTAGGAAAGAGCCTCCATCCAGACGTGTGCCTGTGTTTATGTTTCTAAACCACCACCTGCAGCCATCTGGGTAGACATCAGCTGTCACACCAGCCATCCGGCAGCAGACTCAGAAACCTTCGTCTTCAAAGTAAAATGTCAAATGTGAATCTTCCCAGCAGGTCACATCAGTCCCCACGTGGACATAAGAAAACCTGGCCTCTTCTATGTTCATGCTTTCTAGACATCAGTACAATGCCTTCTCTGTGGGGGATCCATTGTCCATCCCTAAAACCACATTTCTGGATGATAGAAGATGTACAATCACCTATGCTATTCACACTATCGAGAAAAGGGAGCCTTTCTCTCAGTTCACTTTTATGAAAAGTAGTATTCCATTGAGGTAGAAATATATTTTTAAGTGATACATATATTTCTCTATCATTTTTTAATTTTTTTTTTTTTTTTTGTAGAGACAAGGTCTTGCTATGTTGCCCAGGCTGGTGTTGAACTCCTGGCCTCAAGGGACACACCCTCCTCAGTTTCCCAAACTGCTGGGACTATAGGTATGGGCCACCAGGCCTGGCTCTCCCTGTCTTTTAAAAAAAGAGTAGACAGAATATCATTCAGTATCTCCACATCACCAACTCAACCATATGTAAGAACCAGAAAAATAACATAAAGGAAAGAGGCAGGGTGGCGGGGAGCATTAAGGAGTGGTAGAACTTGCAGCAAAGCAGAGAACAGGCCCCAGCCGAGGTAGGCAGCCACTTGTCCGTACGAGCCAACTGCTAACATGTGTAATACAGAACCACCAGTGTCAGTCAAACTTTTATTTTTTGAAAGAAGGCAGAATTCCAGATTTTAGGTTAAATGTTGTGTGTTTTTTTAAGAGGCGGGGTCTTACTTTGTTGCCCAGGCTGGAGTATAGAGGCATGATCATGGTTCACTGCAGCCTCAATCTTCTGGGCTCAAGGGATCCTCCTGCCTCAGCCTCCAGAATAGTTAGGACTATAAGCATGCACCACTATGCCTAAGTTTGTTTTGTTTTGTTTTTTTAATGTAGAGATGGGATCTCACTATGTTGCCCAGACTGGTCTCAAACTTTTGTGGTCTCAAGCAATCTTTCTGCCTTGGCCTCCCAAAGTGCTAGGATTACAGGCGTGAGCCACCATGCCCAGCCTCGTGCTTTCTTTAGATGCTGGAAAATGCCATGTAAGTCAGATGAGACAAGTCAGAGGGTCCAATTTGGTCCTTAGGCAACAAAAGCCAAACCCAGCTCGATTCATGACCAGAAGGACTGAACTTGCCATACTGAGAGCCTGGTGAGAGAGGAAGCAGGCCCATTTCCAGGCATAATCCTATGTATAGCTCTTCTACACACGATGTCCAACAGTCAACCAAAAATTACAAGACATGTTAAAAAAAAATACAGCTCATATATAATCACCAAAAACTGGAAACAACCTAAATGCTCATTAAACACACAAACTATGGTTTATTCACACAGTGGAATACTTCTTCTCAGCAAAGAACAGCAAACTACTCACCTACACTATGACATGGACGAATTGCAAATGCATTATGCCAAGTGGAACATGCCAGACCCAAAAGGCTCTATGCTGCATGATTCCACTTACCTGGCACCCCAGAAAAGGCACCAGCCCCTAGGGTCTCACGTCTTCCTCAGGAGGTGGCAATATGCCTCTAGCCAGCTACAATTCCTCCGCAGGGGAGTGTGCGCTAGTGCTTTTGTTAACACATTCGGAATGGCTGGGAACTGTACAAGAACCCAGCCTTTCGGTCCCCGTTCATTTCTTCTATGAACAGAACATTTCAGCACTCTTCCATAATTCACCCTTGTCATCCTTAACAGCTAATAATAAGACTTAACATTTTCTAAGCCAAGCACTTTGAATTTGTTATCACATTTAATCCATGGAGAGGCACGGGAAGGTCAGATAACATGTCCAGGGTCGTGTTGCCAGTAATAATGAGGACATGAGAGCCGACTCTCGCAGAGTATGTACCCGCTACCACGCTGAGCCCTTACTTTGTGTCCACTTAGTTGTCCCAGATTTTTTGTGCTTGGGCTGGGGCTACATTGCCATATAGAAGATGCTCAATGGAAGTTCATGTAATGAAACTCTTTCTGTGTCCCTTCCTATATCCCAGACACCCAGCACAGTGTCTGGGATATGAGAGAGGTCCAAAAAATATTTGTTGTTTGTTTGGATGGATGGATGAATGGAAGGATGGAAGGATGGAAGCATACATGGATGCATAAACGGATGGATGGATGGATGGACGGACGGATGGACAGACGGATGGATGGATGGACGGATGGATGGATGGATGGATGGATGGGTGGATGGATGGACAGATAGATGGATAGAAGGAAAACTAGCTGGATGGTTAGATGGATGAATGGGTGGATAGGAGGGATAGATGCATGGATGGATGGATGGATGAATAGCTAAATGGATGGGTAGATAGAAGGAAAAGAGGATTGATGAATGGATAGATGGACGGATGGAAGGAAGGAAAGCTAGCTGGATGGTTGGATAGATGAATGGGTGCATAGAAGGGATAGGATGGATGGATGAATGAATGGATGGATGGATGGATAAATAGATGGGTAGATGGAAGGAAGAAAGGATAGATGGGTGGATGGTGACAGATGGAGGGAGAAATGGTAGGTTGGGTGATGCGTGCCAGGCTCCTCCCCCCTCCTCCCCCCTCCCCTCACACTGCTGAGGAAGACAGAGAGGTAGAGACTTGGAGCCTGCAGCTAGTCACTGGGAAGAGAAGCTATGGACATAAATAACCAGAGCAGATGGCAGAAGCGGCTAAGGGGCCCAAGGGAGATGCAGAGCCGAAGACCTTCAGGGGTGAGACAGAGTCCTCACAGGGAGAAAGGAAGGCTTCACAGAAGAGGTGACATTTGGGCGGCCCTTGTAAAAATCACCATGGGAGAAGAAGGGGAGGCTCCTGCTGGGAGGAAGGAGGACATAAGCAAATCACAGGGTGGGGCAGCAGCCATGCGCCACAGCAGGGTCCTCACGTTCCTGGTCTGTCTCTCCCCCAGACCCTGAGCTTTTCTAGGTCCAGGACCAGCGGTGCCCCTCTCCTCCACAGCACCAGCCCTGGCCTGCCCCGGAGCAGATAGGCGGTCAGTGTTTATTGCTTGGATTGATTCAGGCCATCCTGCCTGGCCATTGGCCAGAGCCCAGAATATGAGTGGCAAGAATGGAAATGGGAACAAGCATGTACTAAGCATCTACCACATACCAAGCACTGACACACATGATCTCGGAACCTTGTGACCAGCCGATCATGGTCAGACCGAACATTTCACAAACAAGGAGGCCTACCTGGCCATCATCACCCAGCCAGGGGCTGCAGAGGCTGGGCTGGAGCCCAGGGAAGCTCACTGGAAGCTCAGGACCCTCCACAGTGGACGGGAAAGGTGCAAGAACAGTGGATGGGCTCCTGGGAGCCCAGCCATGCCCTGGGTCTTCACATCAGCCCCGTGTGGTCACAGCAAAGCCAAGGGACAAGACCCAGGCCCTGCTTGCTCTCCACTTGACATTTCTGAACAATTAATCAATGCATCCAGATGTATTAAGAAAGCCCATGATTTTCTTAGGAACTCTGGGGAGAGGCCATGTGAATACGGAGCCCTGCGTCTCACTTCCTGCTGCCTCGTTCTCCGTGTGCCTCTGTGGAGCGGAGCTTGACAGCAAGCCGGCCCTGCCCAGCCTCTCCCCCGACCCCAGCCGGCTTGGCAGCTGCAGGCACGGCAGCAGGGAGGACCCCCGACTCCAGGCAAAAAGAGAAGCGGATATGCTGCTGGAAGCAGCACAGGACGGGGATCTAGGGGATCCAGCCTCTGGGAAAGTTTCTGGAAGCTTCCTAGACAAAATCCCCAGCTGCCATGCAGGCACGTCAAATGTCACTCCCGCACTCTGAGCACGTGCAGCATGGTGGGCTCTGGGGTCTGGAGCAGATGAAGATGCCACCACTCCTGCCCTCAATGGGAGAGGGCCTCCCAGGCTAAGGGAACAGAAGACATAGGGCCCCCAACACAGGACGGGCCAAGTCACAGAGGCTGAGATTTGATCTCACAGCACAGGGGAGCTGCTGGAAGGTTCTGAGCGGGGGAAGCGGGGGGTGACATCATCCAGTCCATCTCTGAACACATCCTTCCGGGACAGCAATACTGCCAGACCAGAGACAAAGGGAAGCGAGAGGCGGTGAAGCCAGCAGTGCAGCCATCCAAAACAAACAGACAAGGCCAGGCAAGCTTCTGGAGAAGAGACATTGTCCAGGCCAGTTTCAGCTACGGCCCTTCCACAATCCCTGGCATGGGCCAAGAGGTCTTCCTGTCCATCCCCGGGCACAGCCCCTCCTTCCTCCGCCTGCCTGGAACACCGTCTCCCTAACTTCTGCTCCAGCGACCACCCCAGCATCTCCGCTCCCCCTCCCCTTCACCCTCTCATTCTTCCCTTGTGCAACCCAGACAGCAGCCTGACACTTGCATTTCCCCTCTTCTGGGCCTGTCTTCCCCCAGACGGTGAGGGCTTTAGGAGGAGGACTACGCTTTCCCTGCTGTGTGTCCCCAGAGCCCAGCACTCGGGGGGGGGGGGCTCCCGATTTCCTAACAACTGAGTGAATGATGCATGAGCATCCAAACCAGATCCTGCCCGCAGAGCACGTTCAGCTGAGTCCGTCATATCTGCATTCCCACCGCTTGTCTCCACGTTGCTGCGCAGTGAATGCACGGGAAAGGGAATCCGTCACCGAGGTAGCTCATTTGCTTGGGTGACATTAACCATGTTGTACTCCCACAGTCTGGATCCTGAGCACAGCAGGGAATTACATACACGGACTGACCCTCAGGGGTCCCAGAGGACCCCAGTCCTGGCAGGCCTCTGCCCAGCTGCACATACTGTTCCCAAGGTCTTGGAAGATCAGCAGGCCCCCCAGGCCAGCTATGCAGGACAGTCACCTCTCAGCTCTGCAGGGAGCCCAGAAGCTCCACCAGGCCCTTCTGCGGGTCTAGAAGTCCCATGACACCCAATTACATAGAACACACTTCACGTTGCAAAGAGAAGTCCTCTGATCTGCAGAGCAGCCAGCTCAGAGGACTGGCGAACTCCTCCTGAACTGCAGTGAAAGCCAGAGCTCCTCTGTAAGTAGGGGCGTGACATCTGCCCCATCTTGTCCCCAGGCACTCGGCAATGTGCTTGGCACACAGCAGGGTAACCCCAAGGTAATGGGCAGGAGTCCTCTCTGCATAGCCTGGCTCCACAAAGTCCACACTCACAGCACAGGAAGGAAGGGAAACTTGACGTGGAGGGAGGGCAGAGGATGCTGACCCATGCTAGAAACTGGGAGACCCAGAAAGAAGCCCCGGGCCTTGCTAACACCCGAGGCAGGTACACACCTGAGAAGGGGGGAGTCAGGATGAGAAAGCAAACAGAAAGGGGGCCAAGGGAGAAACGGGCAGAGGTGTCAGAGGGGTCATTTTTCCCTGTCCCAAGGGAAACCCATGTGGGGCCTCCCAGCTTGAGTGCAGAGCCGGGACAAGATGGACAGACCACAGTGGAAATTTCTCAGGGTCCAGTGCAGGGCTGGTCGGTGCCCGAGTGTGGGGGAGATTTCTTAGCTGTAACACCAAAAGCATAGTGCACGAGGGAAAACATGGATAAATGACACTTCACCAAATGAAGTGCTTGTGTTCTTCAGCAGTCACTGCTAAGAGAATGAAAAGACAAGCCACAGATTGGGAGAAAATATTTGCAAATCACATAAATGATAAAGGACATGTATCCCGCATGTATAAAAAAATTCTCAAAATGCTCTAACAATGACAAAAGCGACCATTTTTAAAATGATAAAGGATTCTAATAGACATTTCACCAACGAATATACATGGATGGCAAATGAGCCCCCCAGAAGAAGCTTGACATCACTAGTCATCAGGGAAATGCAAAACAAAACCATAATGAGATCCACTTGCCACCTCCTGGGAGACTAAAATTAAAAACGCCACCGTAAAGCGTTCACGAGGACGTGGAGGAACTGAAACTCCCATTCATCGCTGGCAGAAATTAAAATGGCAAGTTTGGCAGGCTTTGAAATACCTAAACATATCCCTAAGATGATTCAGCCATTCCACTCCGAGATATTTACCCGAGAGAAATGAAGACGCGTGTCTCCACGGAGGCTTGTACAGGAGCGTTCATAGCAGCTTTGCTCGTCAAAGCCAAAGCCTCAAAACATCCAGACAGCCATCAACAAGCAAATGGATAAGCAAATGGTGGTCTGTAGAAAGGATGGAATAAAAGGAAACGAACTACTGATTGATTCACGTGACAACATGCCTGAATCTGAAAACGGTGATGCTGGGTAATAGAGGCCGGACAAGGAGGAGGACGCACAGACGAAACTCTAGGAAAGGCCCACTGAAGTCGTGGTGGGAAGGAGACAGTGGGTGTCTGGGAGGAGGCCGAGGAGGGAAGGAAGGCAGAGATAATCAAGGGGAAAGAGGAGACGTTTGGGGGTAATGTACACGGCCCTTACCTATTGTGGCTAAAGTTTCAAGAGAAATAAATATATGCCAAAACTCAGCACATCCTGCGCTTTGAATCTGTGTGATTTATTACATCTGTAGGTTACCTCAATAAAACTGTTCTTTTGAAACCCTGCAGAAGGCTGGCATGTTGCTCTCGCTGATGGTGAGTATTTTGCTCTGAAATACACTGAGCTGCATTACTGACTCATGGGAGCAGTTTCATTCACATCTTTCTCTTTGCAGATTGGCCAAGATTTGCTGATAAAACTCTATCTTGCAGCTTAAAATCTTCACGGACAAATTCAAATCCAAGGTTGGAACCGCGAAGATTCTGCAGACTCAGCTCCAGCTCCTGTCTGCCTTGCGCCCCTGCCCCGGGGAGCGTGCGCCAGGCTGAGCGGGTCCCCCCGGGGAGCGTGCGCCAGGCTGAGCGGGGTCCCCCGCGGTGCGTGCGTCAGGATGAGCGGGGTTCCCGGGGAGCGTGCGCCAGGCTGAGCGGGTCCCCGGGGTGCGTGCGCCAGGCTGAGCGGGTCCCCGGGGTGCGGTGCGCCAGGCTGAGCGGGTCCCCGGGGAGCGGTGCGCCAGGCTGAGCGGGTCCCCGGGGTGCGTGCGCCCAGGCTAGCGGGTCCCCGGGGGTGCGTGCGCCAGGCTGAGCGGGTCCCCCGGGGTGCGTGCGCCAGGCTGAGCGGGTCCCCGGGGGTGCGTGCGCCAGGCTGAGCGGGTCCCGGGGGTGCGTGCGCCAGGCTGAGCGGGTCCCCCGGGGTGTGTGTGCCAGGCTGAGCGGGTCTCCGGGCTGCATCTTTGCCGTTTCTGGAAGTGGAGCTTGATCCTGTCGGAGGGGGCCTACGGCGTCTGGTCCGGTGGTTCACAAACCATTTTTAGCTGTAATAAAGTACGACTTCTGTATACTTTGTGAGTTGGTCTTTTGTAAAAGCCAACTCACAAAGTATACAGAAGTCGTACTTTATTATAATGCAAATGTATTTAATAAATTCCATTCTTAAAGTTGCTCCATGTGGATAGGGAGGCTGCTCTGAGAAACACATATCTCCAGCCCTGCTGGCGTCACTCCAGCACTTAGGGCTGTGTGACCTTGGACAACTGTCTTAACCTCTCTGTGACTCCGTTTCCTCATTTCTAAAATTGGGGTGACGATCGTGTCTACCTCCGTGAGTTGTGGAGGAGATTAAACGCGATGACACAGTCATGCTGCTTAGCAGAGTCGCGGCCAGGGCAGGACTCCAGAGTCATCAGCTTTCCACGCACAAGCATGACTGCTGGCTCTCCATCCCCCAGGGTCTTCCCTGTTGCTCCTGCTCCTGGGAGCCCTTTCTCCCCCATTTCCAAATTCCCCAAATTCACCCATCCCTCACCATTCTCCCCAAGCCTTCCAGAATGGAAACCCGTAGACTTTAAGTTTAAATCCCCCCCATTTCCCAGCACCTCCTCCTTGAACCCCCATTCCCAGCCCTGCCTACGGCAGGTGACACCCCCTGGCTTGCAAAGCTGCTGCAGAGAGGGCATAAGCTCGTGAAACTTCCAGCTGGCACCTACCAATGCCTGGAGACCACAGCACTCACTGGGTATCTCTTTTCCTGGTGGGTTCTGCAGGCCTCGGGCCCTCTCCCCAGCCTGGGTATAGTGACACAAGGGCACAGCTGGGCCAACTCTCGTCCCCATCCACCCTTGACCCCAGCAGGCAGCCCAGAGCCTCGAGGAGAAAAGGTGCGAGGTAACCACTGACCAAACCGAATTCCATGCCCACTGCTTGGCAGCTCTGTTTCAGAAGCACTAAAAAAAGCTGAAAATACCTCAAAAACCTTTAGCAGCAAGCCAAAGCCACACACCTGTGTGGAGGGCAGGTTCTCACTCCCCCATGTCAAATGCTTCAGACAAAGTGTCCATCGTCTGTGTCACCCGGTGTCAAACAGGCCCCTCTGCTCAAGTCCAAACTCGCTTTTGATCGGGACCTGCCACAAGGGAGAGGCCTCAGCGTTCTCACACTTGCTAAAGATAGATCTGGCTGCCAGAAGGGCTGAGGCTCCCGAGTGGTTTACAGGTACATAGAAAGAGCTCTGGGTCCCTGAGTCCTGCGTTGCTAGGAAACAAGACCAGAAGTCAGGAGGCCTGAGCTCCATTACCAGCGGCATCTCCTATTCACCGGGCCACCCAGGGCGTGTCACTTAACCTCTCTGGGGGCTCCCACACCCGACACGGGAGAGAAAACACCTGCAGTGCTGGAGGAGCCACAGAGGTGTCAGCGTGCACCCGGCGATCTAGACCCTTCCAAGTGCTGACAACCCCGACAACCATGGGCTCCCGGCCCGCCCGGTGCTAGAGCCAGACACCGCGGTCCAGTGCGCAGGGCAGGATGGGAAGCTGCAGAGGAGGGAGAATTCCACCTAGGGCTCTGAAAAGCTCCAAAAACATCAGAACTATGGGCCCCAGAATTCTTCTCAGCAGGAGAGGGCCAGGGAGCAGGAGGTCTTGGCATGGAGGGTGTCACACCAGGGGATGTGCGGAGGTGGGGTGGTGCACGGGCAGGGTCTGTGGCTTTCTCCTGGGGAGGCACAGTAAGAGCAGAGAGGACAGGTGCTGGTGGAAGAGGGGGTGTGAGGAAGAGATGGTGGGCGAGGAGCTGCGGGCAGCCTGCGGGCACCTTTAGGAACTGTCTGTGGTTGCTGGCATGTCTGCAATGTCAACCCCAACTGGTCATGCTCTTTTTCAAGTTACCGAACCCCCCAGTGCTCAGTGTGACAGGCCCATCTGACGCTGCTCTAGGAACCCAAGAAGGGGAGGGGTTCACGTAAGGGTCAACCTGGCAGGGGGAAACAGCAGGTGTCCACCCCAAAATACAGAGCCCATCTACCCTACCCCAAACACAAAGAGTATAAAAGCCCCCAGCTGCCCCCCCGGAGAGGTGACCAGAGGGGGAGGCTGCTCTGCAAAGCCCAAAGTGGCCGGCAAGGCTGGAGCAGCAGAGGGGGTAGGGACGTGGAGGGCAGGGGGGAATGGGAGGGGTTGCTCGCACCACCTTGAGGCCCCACGAGGCACTGACCTCCATCCTGCAGTGGGAAACACTGACCCTAAAGAAGCTTCAAGCAGGGACTCAGCCTGGGGTGGAGTCAAGAAAGTTCCTGAGAGGGAGATGGATGAAAGGAGTTGGGGGCTCCCAATACCTCTGACTTGGAATAGGATTCCAGGCATCCTGACTGCACCAGCAGCGCAAACAGAGGGGCCAGAGGGAGCCGCCGACGGCCTCTAGAAAAAGCGGACAGGAGCCCAGCTCTCACTCTGTGCACACACACAGACCTGTGCACACACAGACCAGTGCGCACACACACACTGTGCACACTCACACACTGCACATACACACAGATCTGTGCAGACTCAGACACACACTGTGCACACACACAGACCTGTGCACTCAGATACACTGTGCATACACACAGACCTGTGTACACTCAGATACTGCACACAAACAGACCTGTGCACACTCACACATACTGTGCACACACACAGACCTGTGTACACTCAGATACTGCACACAGACCTGTACACACACACACTGCACACACACAGACCTGTGCACATACACTGTGCACACACACAGACCAGACCTGTGCACACTCAGACACTGCACACACACAGACCTGTGCACACTCAACACACTGTGCACACACACAACGTGCACACTCACACACTATGCACACACAGACCGGTGCACACTCAGACCCTGCACACACACAGACCTGTGCACACTGACACACTGCACACACACAGACATGTGCACACTCACACACTATGCACAGACTGGTGCACTCACACACTGTGCACACACACAGACCTGTGCATACACTGTGCACACACACAGACCTGTGCACACTCACACACTGTGCGCACACAGACCTGTGCACATTCAGATACTGCACACACACAGACCTGTGCACTCACACACACTGTGCACACACACAGACCTGTGCACACTCAGACACACTTCACACACAGACCTGTGCACACACACACTGCACACACAGACCTGTGCACTCACACACTGTGCACACACACAGACCTGTGCAAACTCACACTGTGCACACAGATCTGTGCACTCACACACTGTGCACACACAGACCTGTGCACAGGCACATTATGCATACACACAGACCTGTGCACACTCAGACACACACTGTACACACACAGAGGCCTGTGAACACTCACACTTTGCACACACAGACCTGTGCACACTCAGACACACACTGCACACACACAGACCTGTGCACACTGACACACACTACACATACAGACCTGTGCACACTCAGACACACTGCACAGAGACCTGTGCACACTCAGACACACACTGGCAAATACATAGGCCTGTGAACTCAGAACACACTGTGCACTCACACTGTGCACACACACAGACCTGTGCACACTCAGACACGTGCACACACAGGCCTGTGTACACTCACACTGTGCACACACACAGTGCACACACACTCAGGCACATACATATACACAAACCCATGCACACTCACTTATGCACACACTATGCACACACTCAGACACACACTCGCACACACATATGCATATACATACACAAGCCATGCACATACACTCATGCACACATACACATCCCTGTGCACACACCTCACAAACACTATGCACACACAGAGGCCAGTGCACACATACTCATACACTCATGCACACACACACAGGCCCATGCACTCACAATCATGCACACACACACTCACATACATATACACAAACCCATGCACATACACTCACTCATGCACACACACCATGCACACACACACTCGCAGCTCCCCAGCCTGCCCCTGCCGCCCCGCTGAAGCTCTCTGTCTTCTCCTCCCTCAGGGCTTACAGAACAGTTGTCAGCACCCACCCTCAGCCACTTCCCTCTGATGGAAAATGCCAGAATTGATGAAGAGCTCAGCCCAGAGGAAGGAATCGCTGCCAAGTCCAACGGGCATGGTGGTGGAGCCCGGCTCTGTGGCTGTTCCCACCCACAAGTGGCTGGGGCACCCATTTGCTCCTCCTGCCCAAACCTCTGTTTCCCCCATCTGTAAAATGAGGGACAGCCTCCCCTGGCTTGGATGGACCACGGCAATGAGAGGAAGAAGGGACAGGATGCTGTACACATCCAAGGGGCTGTTTTCCTTCTTTTCTGGAATAATTGGTTATGAAAGGAACTTCCAGGCAGCTCAGAAGTGAAGGAGAGGAAAGTCAGGCATGGAATCTTCTAGAATCCCCCTCCCCAGGCACAGCAGTGCCTTTGTCTGGCTCTGAATATCAACTGAGGAGTTGAGGGTAAGAGAATGAGGGGGTGCGATGAGGCTGGTGTCGCCTTCGGGGTTGTCCAGCACCGGCTTCTCACCCACAGGGGCTCTTAGCCTCTCCCCCAGCCTGGGTTTCCCCCAAGCACAGCAAGACCCCTTGAGAACTGGATGTCTTGAGAAGCCTGGGAGCTGCACACTGGCCTTGCAGACTCTCCCAGCCACCGAAACAGCCCTGGGCCACACGGCAGGGGAGACCCTTCTTTGTCAAACAAATTAATTCTAGGTGCTCTGCCTGGAAATATCACCCAGTCCAGCCCTCTAGCCCAGTTTTAGAGGGTCCCCCACAACACTGCCTGCCTGCTGTCCCACCAACCCCACAAGCAGCCATGTGTGGCTTGCCCCTTGTGCCTGCACCCCTCCAGGGACGGGGCCACACTCTGGCCTCCAAGCAGCTCTGCACGGTGCACTGTTGAGATCTGTCCACCAGAACGACCCCTTCCAGCCTCTGGCCAGCAAGCAGGCAGCACAGAGCACTTCCAAACCTCCTTCCCGGGATGGCTTTGGGAGCTGAAGGCAGTTCCCAGGCGTGCCTAGCCCCACAGGAACCCGCGCTTCTGCGGCCTGAGAGGCACGGTCCTTACAGCGTTGCTCAGAATAACAGTTCCCCATCCCCCAGCCCAGCCCCTCTGCTCTGAACCCCCTCCACTCCAGACCATTCTCAGAACAAAATGCAAACCCTCAAACACAGCAGGGCCACAGCCACCCTCACCCCCTCCACTCCCCTTCCCCTGCTCTGGCAACTTCAGACCCAGTCCTGCAACACGTCCACCCCCACCAGAAGCCAGAACTCTGGACTTCCTTCCAGATGCCGCCCTCCCCCTCCACCCTGGCCCATCAACAAGCCCACCCTGAAGCCCACTGTCCCAGCCAGTGCAGTGTGGGCTCTGGAGAGGAGGCTGGGCTGAGGTGTCTGTGCCCCCAGCACCCACCGCTGCACCTGCTCCCAACCCCACATGCAGCTGTCTGGAGATACTCATTTTCAGGGAGCATGGGCCAGGGACAGGGTGGAACAGAGCACCAGGACCCCACCACAGGCCTCTCCCCAGCTCACAGAAAGCCCAGGGGTGTGTCAAGGTAGAGACTGACCCCAAGTGGGAACACCAGGCGGCCCTGGGAGCCCCTGCCCCACCCCCTCAGCCATCCTGCGCAGAGCACGGGATCTTCCGCCTCACCGAGTTTCAGCAGCACAGCCCCAAGCCTCACTCCTCCATGTGTCTGTCCAGTGAACTGGAGGATGTAGGTGAGTTGCCTGAGGCAGCATCTGGGGGCTTGGTCAGGGGAGGGGGACGATGCTCTGGGCAGCAGAATGTGGGCGTGTCCAGGCCCAGCCCACAGACACCTCTGAACGATTCTGCACACCCCCTCCCTTCCACTCTCCACCAAGTGGCATCAAGAAGAACCCCCTAGACCTTGGGGTGGGCAGAGCCCAGGGCACTGGACCACCTTGGAAGCCACCAGCTAAACCCCAGGCTGTGCCCATTCATACGAGCAAGAGAATCTTCTCTCACACGAAGCCCCTGACATGCCGGGGGCCTGACAGCCACTAGCGTTTTCCCTAATAAATGCAGCCCCCAGCCTCATCCACCACCTGCTAGGCCACTGCAAGGAGCAGGCGACAGAGAAGGGAGCTGAGCACACGTGGGAGGAGGGCTGAGGGCCACGCCGTGTCTCCATTTTCAGCACTGGCCAGACACGCCTCCTTCTCAGAATTGTATTCCACAGAAACAGTGTTCCCAGAAAAAAATTAACGCAGAAATGGGACAAGAAGAGCCAGAGCGTTGGCCTGAGTAAGAAACAGCTGGAGCCACCAGCAAGGATGGCGTCACCCCACCAGAAGCCCTCGCAAGCAGGAACCGGGATGCCTCCAGCAGGAAGCCTCCGTGGCACTGCCCACAGGACACCCCAGCCCCAAGCACTGGAAACGCTCTGACTTCACTGTGCGTTTCCTCTTAGGGAGGAGAAGAGGGAGCAGGAAGTGACGCATGGGGCTCGATTGTGCAGCTGAAGCCCTTTGCTGCAGGCCCGAGGCCCCCGCCAAGCTCTGCACACACCAGGTCCCTGCCAGCCTCCAAGCTCTTACCCAGCCAAGCCGCCCACCAGGAGCTCCAGGCCTGCTCACCTCCAAGGCTCCTGCTCCCTCCACCCAGCTCAAGGTGCAGCTCCAAGAGAAAGAATCGAGGGCTAAGAGGGGGATGCATGCTTACTGAGCAGTGACGAGGCCCGTGAACGCTACCCGGCTCTCCCAGGCCCAGAGCACAACAGGGAGGCCTGTTTTATACCCAGTTTCCACGCACGTTAGTTCAACAAACACATTGGAGGGATGGGAGGGAGGAGGCCGCCGGCCCGCCCACACCCACCTCTTCTCCATCAATTCTCCTGCACGCAGACCCTGAAAAAGATGCTAAATAGATGCTTGGGGGATGATGCATAAAGAGGGGAGGGGAAGCAGGAAAGACGGAGGGGAAGGGCAGAGGGACAGACACACAGAGGGAGGGACAGAGGAGGGCCATCTCTCCCCAGAGCCCCAGCCATCACCTGCCCCTGTCGCTAATGAGAAGGGGGTTTGGGCCTGACGACCCCACGTCTGTCGAGCTGTTTGCTGTTCCTCATCGCCTCTGGGTCTGTATCTGTCTCCCCCCACCCCCAGGCAAGAACACAAGGCCAGAAGGAAAGTGCAAAGAGTCAGGGTCTGGTCTTTTGCTCTGTGCTGTTACCTCCAGCATGGGGACCACACATGCCTGGCAGGTATAGGCATCAACAAGTATTGGTTAAATAAATGAATGACATGAAGGTATGGAAAGAGGCTCCACGTCGGGTTTCCATCTGTAAACTGAGGCTGACAATAGCACCTGCCTCAGTTCTTGGAAGGAACCCACAAAATCACACGTGTGCAGGCCTGGTAAACGGGGGGTGCACAGCCGTGGTCACCCCTTGGCCCCTCCGGCCTCTGACAGCCTTTCTCTCCCCACACTCTCAGGACAGGTCCACAGGGAACATCGCTGTCTCCTGCCTGGATGGGGGAGTTCTGTGGCAGCTGGACAGAGACACGCCGAGGTCTGCGTCCTGCGCTCTAACTTGGCTTTAGAAGGTATTTTCCTTCACCCACGATTCAGCAAGTAATGACTGCCACCCATTGTGTGCTGCCTCTGTTTGAGACCCCAGAAATGGGGAGCGGGCCAGTGGGCAATTTGCCAACTAAACAGATACCCTGATATTCAGTACCACAAACCTCAGCTCACAGAATGGTTTGCAGGGCACCAAGACCACCACCAAACGCGGAAACCCAGGCTTCCTTTAACCCCTAGATCACGCACGTGTAGATAAAAATGCTAAAAGAACAAGAATTGACCTAGAGAATTTTATTGCATCTCAGATGAAATCAATTCACACATAATGCATCTCAAGAACAAGGGGCGTAGAGGAATTAGGAAACAACAAAAAGGGATAAGACTGGTTTCTTTTTAGAAAAGGGAGGATGGAGAAAGCAGAAGAAACAACACTCACTGGTCATCGTCACCAGCAGAGAGCATCCACTCATAACTCCTTGAAAGCTGAGTTCCCGACAGAATTAAAAAGTTGCCATCCTTGACTTAATGAAGCCAGGAACGCCTCAGTGATTTGGATATTGGGTTTCCCCCTGGAATGTACTTCCCGAGCTGTAGCTGTCTCCCCCGCTGACCCCATGCCAGCTCCTCTTTAAAAAGGTCCCCTGGGGCCACTAATTTTGAAAAATCAAATTAGGTTTGCTTTTTATTACCTCGTCCGAGCTCTGTGTTGTGCGCATGGAGGAGTGGCTGCCGCTCCGGCCACATCCACATTCGACTGTGCACACAGCGCCCCGGGGGCACAGAGACCCTCCACGGAGGCTTGGGGGTGAAATCGCGGCTTGGCTGGGGCCCCCACACAGCGAGGGGCACACCAACCTAAATTATTAATGTGAGATAAGGGGAACTTGGAGGTACTGATTAGATGATATTCTTGTTTATTGATACCATAAAATGCTATACAATATCCTTGTGTGTTAAAGGGTGTAGAACATGCCTACACACACATACACACACACGCGTGCACATGCAACATATATGTGGACTGCCTACGAGACGCCAGATACTGCTCTCAAAGCTTCGGGTACAGCAGTGAACAAATGGACAAAATGAGCTTAGCTTTACTGGGAAGACAGATGAGAAACCAAATGAAAAGGTGAAATACATGGTTAGGTCCAGCTGTGGTCACTGCCGCGGAGAAAAGCAGGTCCAAGTAGGGACACAGAGCATGCAGGGTGGGCCCAGGGCTGCAATTTTAAATAAGGTGGTCAGGGAGGCCTCACTGGAAAATGGGGACCTGCAGCTCCTGAAGGAGGGGGCAGAGCGCCAGGCAGACGCCAGGCTACAGGGAGGGTGCTCCAGGCAGACGAGGGGGCAAGAGCAAACGCCCAGAGGCAGGAGCGTGCACACAGCCATGGACCAGTGTGGGGGATCCAGTCCTGACCTTGGCTTTTCTTCCGAGTGAGACGGGAACCACTGCACAGGCACTAGTCAGTTACCCGTCATTTCCCAGCAACGTGCAAGCTCCTTGAGGGCGAGCACTGCATCTGATTCCTGTCTGCACCTGGCATCCCTGCAAATGCCTGCCCCACAAATATTGGGGATTCAAGATGCCTGTGAGGATCTCACTATCAGACCAGGAGCTCAGGTGTCACGGATGAGGCCAGAGACAAGAACAAGTGAGCGGAATAAAATGTCTGTGTCATCAAGTGCTAAGACGGGCAAGCTGGGCTGCAGGTGCGGACACTTTGGCCCGCCCACCCACTGCCCAACCAGGTGGGATGCCACCTGTGTGTCCCAGCAGGCCACAGAGGCCACTGCAGGGGAGAGTGATTCTTACAGAGGATGTAGGAGTGCAGGCGCCAGAGCCGGAAGGGAAGGAGAGGCGCCACGGCACTGACGTGCTTCTCTGAATACTGGGTTTATCCAAGAAAGAGCCCTGCAGGAGAAGGGAACCTAAGCGCCAATCCCTCCCTTCAGCTCAGCTCAGGAGAATGCACTCCAGAAATGCGCAGAGCGACACACCATTTGGGAGGTCAGCGCAGCTAACGGAAAAAGGAGAGAAATTGCCCATCTTCACCTCATTTTGGTGGTTTCAGGAAACACAGTTTCTGCTGGGGCCACAAAGATTCACAACACTCAGTCTGGGTTGCTGAGGAATGCAGATGGTTCAGGCTGCCCAGCTTCTGGCTGGCAGCAGGTGCCAGCCTAGACCTCTGCCCCGTGGGGAGGAGGGTCGAGCGTGCTCTGCCTGCCGTGCTCTGGGCCAATGTGGGCTCATAGTCAGGGGACGGTCTAGTCCCCTGAGCCCTGGACTCAGTTCTCTGGTGCATAAAGACCAGCTGCTAAGAACTTTGTGTGATGGTGATCCGAGATCATTCCTTCACCCATTCATTCGACCACACAGGTGCACTGGCCGCCCTCGTCCCTCCCTGGGCCTGTGCTGAGAGTGGGTGGGCTTCAGGACATCCTCAGCAGCTCCCCAAGCAGGCCATGGTTCCATGAGAGTAACAGTGTTTCTGTTTCCATAGGTGCTGTGTCTTCGACATCTAGCACAGTGACTGGCAACTGGCATATAGTAGGTGCTAAGCAAACCCTGGTGGAACAAAGGGAGTAAATGAGTGGAGGAACACAGACCGCCAGGATCGGGGCTGTGCTGTGGGATCTAGAGGCAGCCAGAAGGACCTGAGCAGGAACGGAAGGACACAGTCTCGCCAGGGTTGGGCCAAGGAAGCAAGGAGAAGGCGGGGCCCACAGAGGTGCTGCTCAACCGGCTCCTGAAGACTCAGGCTTGACCCTGACTGAGCACATCCCAGACAGCTGGGCATGTAGACGTGAGAAGGGTGTCTGCAGAGGGAGCTGTCCAGGCATGGAGGCAGACAGGAGATGGCCGGGACATACAACAGGACCCTGAGAGGCCGAGTGGCCAGACACAAACAGCTCTCAAACAGGGCTCTTCCACAGGAGTGACACAGGCCCCCATGCCAGGTCAAGGCTGGCTGCAGAGAGAAAATCAAGCAAGGCCTAGAGATGAGGAAGGCCAGCTGGAAGAGTGCCAGGGGAATGTGCCCTCTGGCTATGGTGGCATTGCCTGCAGTGGTTGAAGGGCACGGATGCTGGACCAGGGGGAATTCACAGACTGGCAAGCTCTTTCCCCACTCTCTGTCCCAGTTTCCTCATCTGCCAAATGGGTGTAATGACAGTACCTGCTCCAAAGTTCGCTGTACGAACCTACCGTGTCAATGCATGCCTGGTGCTTACTACAGTGCCGTGGTGACATGGATTAATTCCACTGCTTCCTCACTGAAAGCAGAGGCAGGGGTGCCTCACTTAGCAGAACAGGCTCAGCAGGGCTTGGTGAGAGTGGCGCAGAAGCTAGACAGGCAAAGAACATCTCTCTGCGTCACTGTGCAGTGAGTTCGTGAAGTCCTTCGCTTTCTTTCTCTCCACCCTGGACTCTGCCGGGTTTCCAGGAAAGTGCCCCCCACCCTCCACCCACTTTTCTGCCCAGAGTACTTCCTGCTCCATCCCGGGGGATGAGACCCTCACTCCTCCCTCCAGACCTCTCACTCCTAGGCTGCCTCCTCCAGGAAGCTCTCCTGGCAGTGACGGGGCCTTCACTATACCCTCAGTGCAAGAACCCAGCTCGGCTCCTGCATCACCCACTTCTCAGTGGCTACAAAGGGTGGGGACGATGCCTGCTCCACCTCCCAGCCCTCAGCAGGCAGAGGGCGCGCCATCATCCTCTCTCATCCTGATTCTGCCAGGCTTTACTTGTTTTACCAACGACCAAGGATGAAAAGCAGCTGGACCGAGCCCTGACTCCAGCCTGTCACAGCTCAGCAGGGGCTAAGAATTTGGCTGCCTCAGCCCAGAAGGCAGCCGCAGCTGGAGCAGGGGTGGGTGTCAGGGGGACTCTGGGAGAAGGACAAATGGAGGCCAACGCCAGCTTTCCTGCCTACATACCCAGCTGGATGGTGAGATGGGAACACACAGAGCACTCAGGGGTCAGTTTCGGAGCTTGAGGTACCAGGGAGCAGAAATGCCCCACAGGCAGCAGGCCCCAGGAAAATGGTGTGGGAAGCTGGAGCGGGGCTGCCAGGAGGACACAGCCTGGACCACCGCTTCCCCGTCACCCTTGTTTTCAGATGAGACAATTAGGGTGAGCACCGCCTCTCAGGGATAAGACGCGCTCCCTTCCCGTACACCTTTAAGAAGAACGAACAGAAACCAACCAAGTAGAAAACGCCCTGGGACCTAACACGCTCTCGTTTCCTAGACGGGCGGGTGCTTTCGCTTTGTTTTTGAAAAGGACGGGGAAAGAGATATCTCCAGCTGTTCTTTGATGTTTCGGGCCAGATGGTCTCCGAGAGATTTATCCGCGGCCATGCGATCCGTACAGAAAGGAACTCAGCCCCACTGAGAGGCAGAGCCATTTGAGGGGAGACAAGCGGCCGAGAGCTGATTGGGATACGGCCCTGGGCGGCTGCTCGGCGGGCCGTGCCTGATTGGCAGCACCGGTTTCTCAGGAAGGCACAGCCTGCCATCCACTCAGACACATTCCACACCCGCTCGCAGCCTCGCCTGGCTCCGGCCACCAGGGTGCCCACCCCCCACCCCAGCCAGGCCGCCCTGGCTGCAAAGCGTCCCTATTCATCCGCCTCACGCTAATTCCTCCTGCTTTCCTCCCCCCCTCCGGTCTTGCCACCACCCCCGGCCTTTATGTGCCCAGCTGGGGGAGCTGGGGAGACCCAAGAGGGGGCGGCGGGGCCAGGGCAGCCCTTTTGTGAGGCCTCCCGCTAATGCCCCACTAATCCTGCAATTTGCACAACTCTGCGATGCTGGGTCACTTTTAATTATCTTCCCACCAGCCTCGTCCCAAAAGAGGACAAACACTTGTGTGAATGGAGGTGGGCTTGCTGGCCGATTCCGCCCGGCTCTGCAGAGAGGGGCGCCAGATGGCAGCACGAGGATCCCAAGGACATGGGCAGAACCGGGACTGAGCACCCGGCCAGGACACAGCAAGAGCCTGGGGACCTCAGGCTCACACATGTCTGCTCAGGTCTTTGGTTGGCACAGACGAGACCCATTCCCTACACTCTGGCGGGAGTGGCGGCTTCATCCTCCTCCGTGACACCAGCAGCGTGGCTGCTGCAGAAGCTGGAGATGAGACGGGCAGCCCTCTCCGGTCACCGTGGGCGCCGAGAGACCTGTGTCCTCACAGCCGCAGTGGTTCCAGGAGACATGGTGCCCACGGAGAAGCCTGCTCCGAAGCGGCCAGGGCACCCCGGTCAGAGCCAGGCTCCATCAGAGCCAAAGGCAGCTCCTGGCACCCTCTCCAGAAAAGTCTGCACTGTCGCTCATGATGTCAGGGCATCCTGGCCTCTGAATTCATCCCAGAAACCAAACTAAGACCCCAGGAAAGACAAGGCCCACCTCTAATTTCCCATACTCCCTTTCCAATACCCCAACCCTTCCTCACTCACCCCTGCTGGGAGGCCTTGCCCTCATATGCACAGAGCCCTGGAGGAGAGTACAAATGGGTATCCCCAAACTGCCCCTGTCTTCTCGCCATGGTCCTGTCCTGAACCCCAGGGGGCCTCGCATGCCTGTGGTGCACATGGCCTCCAAGACCATGCTCGGGTCCCCTCTGTCCCCACCCCGTCGCTGCCTTGGCCGACCTCTGGGACCCCAAGTGCACATCCTGGCTATGCAGCCAGCTCTGGGAGGATGGGCCTGGGGGAAGAGGCGGCGCAGGCCCTGGAAGCAAGCTCAGGCCAGCAGGGTACAAAACTGCAGGGTCCCGGGTATCCAGATATGGCCTACCAGGTGGATGCCAGGGCCCCGGGAGGCTCGGTCTCCGCTCCACAGACTCTCAGGCCCTTGCAGAGAGTCATGGCCAGAGGACAAACAGGCCTGAGCCCTCTAGAGGGTGGGGCCAGCACAGAGCCCGGCACACCTGGCTCCACCCAATGCCATGCCCCCAGGCGGCACCACGGGCCCAAAAGTGCTGGCCGAGTCAGGCCTGAGTATGAGCCAGCCCTGCTCCTGGAGTCGCAGGAGACGCGTCTAAGTCCCTTCTGCCTGGCAGCAATTTGGTCTCAGGCTAAGAACCACACAGCACAGTTCTTATCCTACAGAAGCCTCAGACAAGGACCTAGGAACAGGAGCCCTTGAACTTGGGAACAGGAAGGGACCTTCCAGTCACTGAGCACAGCCCTCCCCGCCCGACCCCCGTTCACCCAGGGAGACTCAGCAGGGGGCAGGGCATGCCTAGGGCCCAGGCTGTCTGGACAGAAGGAGCAGAGTCGGGTCTCCACCCCCCAGAGCTCTTCCGATCCCCTACCCGGCAGCATCCCTGGGGTGGGGCTGGGGGAGGGGCGGGGGCCTGCAGAACAAACACAAAAGTGGCATTCATGCAGGGGACAGGGCTGCAGACTGAGGCCAGGCAGAGGCAGAAGATGGTGTGGCTTTTCCCTGCAGCCCCACCAACTACAGGGCTCACTTACCGCTTCCTCCCTCGGGCACTGAGCACAGTGGAGGACCCCGAGCTGGGGGTCCGGGGTGACTCAGACAGGCCTCTGCCCTCCAGGAAGGGAAGGGGGCATACTAGGAATCCTAGCCCCTCCACCTAACGCAGAGGAGATGCCCAGAGAGGGAACCCACGGGCATCCAGGGAAGGTGGGAAGGAGCCCCCCAGGCACTCCGGAGGAGAGAGGTCAGCAGAATCTTGAGAGAAGACGGGGGGGCATGCGTGTCCCAGGTGTTCGGTGGCACATGCAAATCCCTGGAGGCCAGAGGATGCTGGTGCTTGGGAAGAGGGATGGGCACAAAGCTGGCCTGGGCACCTTGGACACCAGGCCAGACATGCAGACCTTAGCCAGTGGGGGCTGGGGAGTCAAGGCACCCGTGCCTCTTCTGTCCCCAGTAGCCAAGACTACCAAGCCATAGAAGGAAGCCACACAGGGTGGGGCAGGGGGTCACCCTTCCAGAAAGAGTCTGCTGTTTCTCTGCTGACCTGCACAGAACAGGCCTGGTGCCGGCCCTGTGTGGGTGAGTATTAACTTGCTCACCTCTCCCCGCAGTTCTCAGCGGCTGGGGCTACTCTGACTCCCAAATGATGTAGGGAAACTGCGGCTTGGGGCGATGTGGTTAGCTGCCCAGGGTACATGCTTGTAGCCACCCCCTCCACTGGTGCCCGCCGGAGTCAGTGGCCTCAACCAGGGCTGAACCCCGTGTCCTTGGTGGGGTGGGGTGGGGGAGAGGAGAGGTGGGGTCTCACAGAGGGCCCTACACTCTGTCCGTGCCACCCTGCCCATAATTTGGGTTGTGCCTGCAGCACCCCAGGAGTCCCACCTCAGGGTCTTTGGAGAGAAGGCAGAGCTTGCTGCCAGCAAGACCAGCCTTAGCTCATTAAACCCTGCTAAGGTATGCACCTGCCCGCTAACACAAGGCTCATCACTGAGGCCAGAGAAAATCGGTATGTGCACAGCGCCTGCCCGAGGGGGAAAAGAGACTTCCAGCTCCTGGAGGCTGTGAGGGCAGGGGATGGGGGTTCCTGAGTATTTTATGAGTGTCCAGGAAGGTGGGGGCACCCCCAGCGGGAGCACCCCAAGGAGCTACAGAAACAAGGTCAGCATGGGCAACCAGCAGGTGCCACTGTAGCCAAGAGGAAGAGGCAGGGCAGGCTGGCTGGGGCTGGGTTCCAATTCCCCGGCATCGCGTTTCTCCCTCTGGCTCCCAACACAGACCCCCGGCCACATACACAGCCACGACACAGCTCCCACAGGGCTCTGCTCCAGGACTTCTAGCTCTGATGTGTTGCTCTCAGGGAGGCCCCCGTGCCTGGCTTCTCCATCAGCCAGCCATGGGAAAGCAGCTGACTCGGCGTTATCCACACTTAGCACCTACTGTGTGCTGGGCATGCTGCTCCATCAGCCCAGCCAGTCACAGGTGGGAGAGGTGTAGAATGCCCATTGGACAGGTGAGGAAAGCGAGACCCAGTCTCAGGAGGCCACGCCTCTCAAATGGTGAGTGCCATATCCAATGCTGGGCACGACCCCACCCCCACGTGGTGGCAAGAGGATGAGAGTGCTGTCCATTCACACCAGTAACCCCATGGATGCCTACAGCAGGGCTCCCGTGCACGGGGCCAGAGGACGAGGACGTGAGGCTGGAGTCGAGCCCCCACCAGCGCTTCCCGGTGAGGGCTCCGGCCCCTCTCGGCTGCTCCCAGGGCTGAGAGGCTCAAACCAACCACCAGGCCCCACTGCCAGCCCCATCTCCCTACTCCCTTGCTGAGGAGCGGGGCACCCCAGCCAGGGGCTCTTCATCCCCGGACAAAGCCCAGAAGCAACGCGCCTGGCCGGCCAGCGGAGCTCAGGGGTGCTGCCCGCTGCAGGCCTGGCCGGGAGTCTGATTATTCATGAAAATCAGGCCTCCGCCATGTTCCGGGGCTCAGAGGGGCTCCTGTGCACAATCACCTCATTGTGCCATAATGGTGTCTCCTCTGGAGGGGGAAGGAGAGAGAGAGGAGGAGTGGGGGACGGGGGGAGGAGGGGGGCTGGAACTAGAGGGGGCAGCAAATAAAAGGGAGGAGAAGGAGGGGAGAGGAGGGAGGGGGTGGAGGGGGAGCGGGCTGGGGAGGAGGGGACAGGATAAAGGGAGGAGTGGGGGGAGGATGGGGAGGAGGGGGTAGGAGAGGGGAGAGGGGGGAGGGCAAGTGAACCAGGAGGATCTGCCCGTGACAAGTACTGGCTGGGCCCAGAGAACAGAAAGAGTCCTCCCTCCAGAGTCCCAGAGCACCCCCGCACCTCTGGGCATGGAGAAGGAGCTCCGTGGGGTAAGTGCTCCGGGCAGTGTCAGAGGCCTCGCTGAAGATCTGAAGGTCCGCAGGTCCCAGCTCTCGAGAAGGCCAAGACTGTGGGGAGACACAGCCTCCTGCCCCACCTCCGGCCTACATCTTCCCTCCACCCCCTAGCCCCATCCTGGTTACACCAGAGGACATCCATTCTTACATCTGTCCCCCAAATAGGCCTTGGCCCCAGTTTTACCCTCTATGAGAAATTGCCCCCACCGGAAATCTGCCCAGAGAAACTCTCCTCTCCTCCACACCCCAGTACTGACTCCTCATGGGGTCTCTCCTCATTGCCAGGCATCAGTGGCGCATGAGCATGTAGGGTGCTCAGAACTCTCAGCGGATGAGACGTGATTAACCGGAAGCCACCCCTTCCCCAGCCTCTGAGGCAACTTTGGCTGCAGTCATACCTGCCCTTCTGGAAGGCAGAACACACCGCTAGAGCAGTGGAGAGTCTCAGGGAATGTGGATAAACATAAAACGCAAAGGGAACTGCAATGATCTGGAGACACCAACACGCTCTTGGTGGAAAGGAGGAACCCAGCAAGCAATACCATCCAAACGCGCCCTTTTGGACAGCGCCTCGGAATAGCCAAGTCCTGGCTGCAAAGTTATCACCAAAAGCAGTAACAAAGAGACACTTGTTTGGAAGGAGCCAACACAGGCATGTCCTACTGTGACCGAAGGAAGCCTCTAGGCAACCCCAGGCAGCCGCCCATCCCTGGGCACCACACACTGAGACACCCTCTCTGTAAGGACCACCAGTACAGAACCCAAGACACCGACTATGTCCACCAGCCTGGGGGAGACCTCTGCGTCCCCGCAGCACGGCCCACCTGTCTGTGCCATCCCCGCCTGCAGAAAGCAAGAGGTTGGCTTTACCCAGATCTCCAAAACCATTCACCACCTTCGACAATGACTCCACTTCAAGGAATCTCTCCCAAGGAAAGGATCTTAAACTCTACAAACGGTGCATTCAAACTCGTGGGGGAGCCAAAAATAACCAACAGCAGGGGGCTCATAGAGACATTCTGGGACACCCACTCCGTGCAGACGTAGGCGCTACGCAAAGCCAGGTCTACGAGGACTGCAGGAGGGCGTGAGATTTCGTATGACGAAAGCCAAGAGGGAAGTCAGTCAGGGTACAAAGGCGGTGGCTGGGGCATCTCAAGCACCGTTTTCAAAGTCACAGAATCCCCAACAGACAAAGAAAAACAGAAAAAGACCAAAAAAAAATCGGCAGAGGCAACCCAGCAGAGGCTACCTGCATGGACGCTCTTCCTTCTGCTTTTCTGTGTTTTCTAATAAGCATGGGCTATTCTTTCCTTTCTAATTAATAAGCGCCTTCTGGAAAAAAAAAATTCAGTACTCTGCCCAAATTCACGGCAGGGCATGCACTCGGTGCCCATGGCATCTTCATCAAGAGTACCCAGGCAACTTCTTCAAAACAGCAGGGGCTGCCCGACCCAGGAACCCAACCCCACCCTGGCCGACTCCAGCCATCCCAGCTGGATATGGGCAGACAGATGTCACCAAAGTCCCAGAACCTTCAGATTTGCTCCCAGTCCGTGACGCAGGTCTTCTCTCCCTTTAACAAGCAGCAGCCGATGTTAAAAGAGCAAATAAAGGAGAACTCCCAAAGAAATACAACATTTTACTCCTGTGCACCCTGAACATACATGGATTCTTCCCGCCCAGGCCAAGCCCAGGTCCCCGGAGCACACTAACTGTGAACACACCTGTCACCGTGGTCCACACCAGTCCATCTGCCGAGATCCCATGCCCAGATCAGCCCTCTGGGTTCTTCTTATCTCCGAGCACTCGGTGCAGTGATGGAAGCTGTGGGAGGGAATCTCCTTGGTGAACGGACTGCAAGGCAGCCACCCAGCTTTCCTCTCCAGGAGATGAGCGGGAGAGAGCTGAGATCCAGGCCAAGCTCAATTTCAGTGAGGCTGGTCTGGTTTCCCATGAGGGTCCCCCTCCGGGGCCAGCGCCAACAGACCCTCCCCCAGACAACAGGCACAGTTAGGAGCACCATCTCCCCCATGCCATCTCCTACCATCCCTGCCTTGGCCTCGTGAGACCTGTGTGGCTGCTTCCCTAGCTTTACTGTGGGGGGTGTTTACGGTTGAGGGGCCTGTCCCACTTGAATGGGAACAAGCTGTGTCATTGATGAGCTAGGTGACTTTGGAAAACCCTGGAGACCTTCCTCTTTGCATATCAGCTTCTGTGTCCATAAAGATGAATTTTCTGGTGAGGATCACATGGGAGGAGGGATGAAGAGATGAGACGTAAGATGGTGACAGGCTCGCAGGACTTGCTGGTGGCATCTCGGTCCCCTTCTTGATGTCTCTTGTCTTGGAGACCCTTTCACACACCAGCCTTCCCTGATGGGCAGCCCTGACCCAGGCGCAGTTGACCGAGTGCTAACGCCCACGCTGAGGCATTTCCGCTGCTGTAGAAGAAACGCTGGCCTGGATCCCACAGCCCAAGGCCTGAAATGTCACATGATCTCTCTCTCCCATCATCTGCCGCCGAGCCAGAACCCTGGGAGTCTTCACAGTGAACGCCTCCCTGCTCATGGCACCGCCAGCCACCCCCGGCCTGACCGCCAGCACTGATGTAGACGGCAGAGGCCTCCTGCGGGCCAGGTGTGGGCTCCTCCCAGGCTCCGCTGCCCATCTGCACCTGCAGCCATGGAGCTCTTGTGAAAAGCAAATGACTACGCCCCTGTCCTGCTTTTAAACCCTCTCCCGGCCTCCCATGGCTATTTAGTTAAAATCCCGCTCACCAGCTACGTGGCCTCAGCTCTGCCCCCACTGCTGCCCTGTCAGAGCCCCTTCTCCCACCTCTATTCATGTCACAGGTGCCTCTGCCTCGGACATCAGGGTCCCTCCCACCTCAGGACCTTTGCACACGCTGTCCCCCCTGCTCCACGTCCTGTGCTCCACTTAGCCATATCCCTAAGATGTCCCCACCTTGGAGATGGCTTCCCCAACCCTGGGGTAAAACGTGCTCCCAGCACTGTCTCCTTTCTAGCAGTGACCACGGTTGGGGCAATTAAATAAGGAATAGTGGAATTCATTCTTTAAGCACGGCTACCCCCGCCAACCAGGCAGGGACTATGTCTGCCCCTGTTCCTCACTGGCTCCTCAGCCCTGCCTGGAGCATAGCAGGCCCTCAACCACGCTCACTGAATGAAAGAATGAATGAATGAAGCCTCTGCAGTCATTATAGTCAACAAATAAACTGAGAGATAGCCCTGCCCTCCACTCCTCAACACACATACACACATATGCACACGCACGCACGCACATACACAATGCACACATCTGCGCACATGGATGAGGGGATAGGAGGAACACTCCTGGGGAACTCAAAGACCTGGGTTCAAGTCTCCGTGCTCCCACTGAGTATGGGTCACTGCAGATCTTCTTCCTTTCTAGGCCTCAATTTCCCCACCTGGGCAATGGGTGTAAAGACCTGGGGAAATGAAGGGAGGATTGTGTTGGCAGCGTGGGAGAAGAGAAAATTCCTGGAAGGGAAAAATGAACTGGGTTCCCCGCTGAGTCACACACCAGAAGACCCTGGATTTGGGGGACAGTCGAAGCCTTGAACACCCTGTAGGAGCATGTGTGCATTTTCCTTGCTGTCCACACACTGAGGTCAAGGTTACAGATAGCAGAGCCCACAGAAGAAGGGGTCCGGATGGCAGGTGACTGCTCAGGGGGCAGCCAGCCCACAGGACAGCCAAGGAGATGGGCGCTTGTTAGACACTGAGATGTGTTTGTTACAAGAGCTGCCATAGGTTGTCCTGACTAATACATAAGGGGGCTGGGCCATGTGGCATGAACCCACCTCCCCCAGGGTCAGCCATAGCTTCCTGCCAGCCCGGGTCATTCAGCTGCCTGCAGTCCCCCCCCCACATTAGTCCCCTGGAGCAGAGCCACTCAGAGGCAGCAAAGGTCTCCCCAGCCCTCCTATGAGGTGTCCTTCCTGGGAGCCTAGGAGTGCCAGGGCCAACTCAGAGGGCGGCTTTTCAGGCAGTCGGAAGGGGACTCTTGTCCTTGTCCCCTGGCTGCGAGCAGGGTGCTGCAGGTGACAATGGCGATGCAGAATGCTGTAAGGGTCCTTTGAAGCATGAGCCAGAGTGAGGCCCCACAGCACCTCGGGAGGACGGGCCACAGCCACCCGCCGTCTCTATTTGGGATGTGCAAATAGCCTGTGTCTGCTCCCCCACGTCCGCCTCCGTGGCTCACAGCTTTCATCCTCAAAGTGCTGCTGATAGGAGAGTCTGAAAAATGCTAATCCTGGAGGGAGCTCCCCACAGAGCTATAATGAAAAGCTTTCCATAAATTGTGAGATTCAGCAGGGCCTGGGTCTGGGAGGGCTTTATTAACTGCAGCTTGGTCTCCATGGCAGCTGCTGCCAATCCACGCTGCTGCCCTTGATGAATCCAACTCATCAAACATGTATCACGTGCCCCCAGTATCCGGCACTGTTCCAGGCACCAGGAGCCTGCATCCCATCAGCAGATATTGACTGATCACCCACTCAGTGCCAGGCAGGGTGGCAGGCTCTGCAAAACAATGGGGGATGACAGCCAGGCCTTGCCTGAAAGGGACCAGACACAGATATAAGATGTCAAAGATGGCACAGTGGGCTCCGACCTGTGAACTCCAGGAAGGCTTCCTGGAGGAGGAAACCCCAGACTGATTCCCAGGGAGAAGAAGTGGGCCAGACAAAGGCAAAGGGGGGTCTTCCAGGTAGAGAGACCTCCATCTGTGGAGAGCCAGAGGAAAGGAACCTCAGTCACTAACCCTGAAAGCACCCAACTGCTGGAATAATGCTTCCCCCAACTGTATCTCGGCTCCCTGGATGGCAGACATCCGTATTCACCTACTCCTGAATGAACTGAACAGGTGTTTCCCATTGCTAGCTCCCCCAAAATCTAGTGCCAAGCCCAGTGGGGAAGACCGATTGGTCAATAGAGTCAACCCAGAAGGCTTTGACCCAGGGCAGTATGACACTGACCCCATGGAAACCCAGAGGAAAGATAGGAAGGCTTACTGGAGGAGGTGGCACAGATACCACTGTAACCCAGAGGAGAGACAGGAAGGCTTCCTGGAGGAGGTGGTACCTGCACTGAGCAGCAGCCACCTCAAGCAAAAAGAGTTCATGCCGAGGACAGACTGCACTGTGTCCTCCCCAACCCCCTGCACGAATTCCTGTACTGATGCCCTCACTGCCAATGTGACTGTATCTGGAGATAGGGCCTGTCAGGAGGTAATTAAGGTTAAAGAGGTCACAGGAGTAGGGCCCTAATCCAATAGGACTGTGGCCTTAGAAGAGGAAGTGGGGACACGATCTCTCCCTCTTTTCTGTCTCTCTCTCTGCCAAGTGAAGACAGTGGAGAGGCTGCCATCTACAAATGAGGAAGCCGTCCTCCCCCAGACGCCAGTTCTGCCTCTCCCTGATCTTGGACTTCCAGCTTCCAGGATCGTGAGAAATAAAATTCTGTTGTTGAAGCTACCTGGTTTGTGCTGTTTCCTTACAGCAGCCCCAGCTGACAAATGCAGAGCCCCTCAGTCCCCTCTTGGCCTCTATAACAGAAGAAGTTCACCATGGAGGTGGGACCGTGGGGCCCCCCACGTATCGGCAGGGCACCGAATTCACACCGCCGAGTGGCGTGAGGTTGAAGTTCTCGTGGTCCAGCTGGCCTGCTCCTTCAGGTGCTCATCCTGAGGACGCGGGTGGCAGTTCTGGCTGAGTCACCACGCATCCCACAGATAAACTCCTTCATTAAGCAGCCGAGCTCTCGAGTGTTTAAACGTGGCATCAAACCCCCGGGCAGTCCCATCTAAGATCACCAGAGGAGGCCGCATGGCGTGAGCTGGCTTTCAGTTGCCTTTCTTCCATCAAGGGCCGGGCCAGCAATGCCAGCCACAGGCTCTCCCATCCCACAGGGGCTGCGCGAAGCTGTCAGAAGAGGCTCAGAGGGTGGGTGGGCTCCGATGGGCCCGCATGTGGAGCGTTTACATACTTTTTCTCCAAACCAGAAAACAGTTTTTACCATAGCAGAATAAACAGCCTTTCCTTTCAAGTAAAAACCATCTTTAAACGAATCGAGTCTGTCTGTGGCGCTCCATTCCCTCATTCAGGATGTCGCAGGCCCATGCCCGCCCACGGCACAGGATCAATACGCCAGAGCCACTGAGGAGCTGTGCTGTTCTCAGTCAAATGGCAAATTAAAGGCAGTCAGTGCCAGTATTGTCGTCTCCTTCTTGAAAAAAAGACACAAACAATCCGCTGGCTGAACTCTAAACGTGTAAAATTAGACTCTCTCCCGAGGACGGCACAAAGCCCCTGCCCCACGTCTGAACACACTCCCTTCTGCTAAACGCAAGTAGCCGGGACACAGGGGCTCCTGCTGCCGAGAGACAAGGTTCCCATCTCCCCCACCCATCCAGCCTGGGGGTCGTGGCAAGGGTGACGTGCCCCCACGCCTAGCTCCCAGTAGGAACGGTTCCCATTCCTGGCTGGAACCTTTCTGGGAGAGACTGCCAGGCTGAGCACCCGCTGGGGCGCACCCAGATGGGAGGACCCAGGAGGGCCAGGGTACCGCTTCCTGGGACTCTCAGAGCCTCTGGGACACCCCCACCTTTTCCAGGGTCTCCAGTCAGCCACTGAGGCCTCGTGGACTGCTGCCCGAGGGCTGTGGCACCCAGAGCCTTCTCTTCTTCCCAAGTGGGTCCTTGATCTTTATCATCTGGGATTTTTCAGTTGGTTGGTCATTAAGGACACTTTGCACCCCTCACTGGGCAAGGCAGGAGACCCCCAAGGGAACCCCAAATCTTGCCCTCAGGGAGTACACAGATCAAGTCAACATAGAAGGCAGTGACCCACAGCAGCACAGGGAAC